>JAODLC010000036.1:7023302-7053985 GCA_026781145.1 Hippopotamyrus pictus | reverse complement strand
TGATTGGTTGATTAGATAATTGCATTAATGAGAAATTGAACAGGTGTTCCTAATAATCCTTTAGGTGAGTGTATGTCCTCTGTGTATACATACATGACTGCAAATAGCACCTGTGTTAGGAATTTGTTCCCATGTCCAGAAGGTTGTGGGTTCAAATCCTTAACCCACTGCTCAAGGGACACTGGCTGGCCCCTGTTCTCTGGCTCCAAGCTTTTCTCACTTGTTAGTCATTTGGACAAAAATGCCAGCTAAATACATGCAATCACCTCTGCAGCACCATCAATATCCCCAGCTGTATAGCTTATTCAAGGATAAAATTGAATCTGTTGAAGGTTTTGTACTAAATACTGTTGGTTGGCTGCTACGTTGCTAGTCTGCACATCTGGAGTTGTTGCTCATGAGCTTATTTTCCTCCTCTAGCCATGTGGAGTATATTAAGGATGGTCTGAAGCATATGCAGCTGAAATTTTACATTCAGGGTGCTGAACCCCGGATGCAGGGCACGGTGCACACAGAGATGAAAGAGGTTAGGCCACATCCTTATTTCTTCAGTTCAGTTCCTTGATTTCACAGTCATGAGTTTTGTGCTGAGTCTGCTGAAATGGTAAAATGTGCTTTGCTTGATGTCCACACATACTTAACCCTTTTATTTTAATAGAATCCTGAAACTGGGCAGTATGAATTTCGCTACATTTTTGTGGACATTGATGCATACCCACGGAGAACCATCATTGTTGAAGATAACAGATAAGATTATCCAAATGAGGATTGTTTTTGGACCATCTCAGGCTGCCTTTTGGGGGGGGGAATGAAGATGTTGTACTGATTCTGATTTCATTTTAATACTCCCTTTGAGGGCATGGCCAACAGTGGGGTGTTGGAGACCTCACTCTATTTGAATGACCTTTATGGTCAAATCTCATACATGCAAAGATGACCAGGATTGTTGTGGTTTATATATTATGAGTTTCTCACCTAATGTTGAAAAGACTGGATGTTAATCAGTGTTTTAAAGCTCTGATTTGTACTGCTA
Source organism: Hippopotamyrus pictus (assembly GCA_026781145.1). Taxonomy (NCBI): domain Eukaryota; kingdom Metazoa; phylum Chordata; class Actinopteri; order Osteoglossiformes; family Mormyridae; genus Hippopotamyrus; species Hippopotamyrus pictus. The sequence goes on along the minus strand of JAODLC010000036.1, from coordinate 7,052,952 downwards.
GTAAAATCAGCTTTGTAACCAATAAATTCAGATGTATTTTCTCAGTAAATGTTCTGTTTAAATGGTGCAATGACTGAATGTGAATGGAGTTCTGAAAGGCTGAAAACCTCCAGAAGGGGGCGCACATGCATTAATAAACAGCATAATTTTGAAACTGATTAATCGGTACCGCTGCCGTCCTGCAACGTGAAAGAACTTAACCCCTAAAAATCTGTAGCATTACAGGACAGAATCCTTTGTGAAAAAGGTTTTCTTCTCCAACTCGCAAAAACACTTGCCGGTTCTCCCTCTGAGCCCTGCAGACAAACTGCACGTTCTGTGTTCATTTACAGCTTAGCCCTTAATTCAGTTTTTCTCAATCAAATTGCTTATTGAGTGAATCTTACACTTAAAAACACTGACTAAATTGATTGCCGTGACTCCATAATTTCTTTCTGTCAAAGTTTATATTGGTAACAGATAATCATTAATAATGAAGAAGGTTGGTGTGAATTTGCACTCATACTCCTACAACTTGTGATTAACAGCTAATAAATTTAATGGCATTATGTCCTGAGATATGGATTAATGCTAAATGAATACATTTCGCATCTTTTTATGTTTATTTGGTGCTAAATTACTTAACGTGTGCCATCATTGTTATATGTAGGTCTACTTGTTTATGACGAAGTATACACCTCTGGCTCTATTCTTGGCTCTCTGGGGGGGTGGGCAGAATAACTTCAGTTTTTCATGTAGGTTTAGATGGGAGAAATAGCCTTAGGAAGACTTCTGTGGCTCACTCAGCTTACTGCGGGGGACTGCTGCATCGACGATGTCATGGCTGTCAGTGGTGCATGTTTAAAGGGCCACCTGAAGATACCATCCAGCTTAAACCTAGAGGGGCATTGCAGGCGTGAGGTAAAGCAGACTAGAATGTACTTTGTTATTCATTTGAGGTCTAACAGCAGGTATATTGCCTGTTGTACTCTACATTTACTTACTGATCTTAACTAATCATGATTAAGAAGGATAATCATTCTTAAGCATCTTACTCTTTCACTCTTCCATTGGTTTGGGACTGCTGTCTACTCACTTAGATCTCCTGTCACGTTCTACAAACTAGGAATATTCCTGGCTTTTAAAATCTTGCATGAATTAAATCCTGGCACCAAACCCAAAGTAATGTTTTTGGGTTTTTTTTGGTGTTTCTGAATGCTTGAATTAGAAGCAGTGATGGTTATCCAGTCCACCTACTGACTGGACCTTTAGCATGATGGTAAATACTGGCCCACCGTCAGTCACCACACCATCTCACTTTGTCCTCACAGAGAGAACTTTCATGGAACCATCACTTTTATTTTGCACCATGCATTCCATGGAATCATCCATCCATCTTTTTGTAACTGCTTAATGTTTTCAGGGTCGCAGAGGGTCCAGAGCCTATGAGTGTGAGGCAGGGAACAACCCAGGATGGGGTACCAATCCATCACAGTGCACACACACACACACTGTTTACACCTACAGACAATTTGGTAACGCCAGTAAACGTTAGCATGTTTTTGGACTGTGGTGGGAAACCGGAGTACCTGGAGGAAAGCCCACGGGGACACGAGGAGAACATGCAAACTCCACACACACGGAACCCTGGCAGAGACTCAAACCCAGGTCCCAGAGGTGTGAAGCAACAGTGCCCCCCCACGTTCCATGAATCACACAATGAAATCCTGTGGAGAGTCTGCAAACCACCTACATCTGTTGCTTCTCACCAGGGATGCTTGCAGGCAAACAGATGATGATACAGGTATATAGACCTGGCAAAAAGTGAATCCTTCTCATAGCTCCTGAAGATAAACTGCTCCCTAGAGGTGAAGGGTGTGGAGCTATGTAACATCCATACTATCATAGCCAGAGGACTGTGCAGTGACTGATAGCAGTGGGGGGCATCTGAAATAATTCTGTGCTTCCCTGCTACTGGGGGAAGAGAGAAATATGGCAGTAGTTTGGATGAAAAAGCACATTTTTTGTGCCACACAGATACCTTGTTCACACCTGAAAGTAAGCATGCCTTACTCCATTGACAGAGGTGTGAATGCATAGCAGTTATGTCCAAGCTATTTCATGTCATAATGCACTCACCTGGCATCAGAAAGGCATTGTTTCTTTAGACTAAATTCATGTAAAAGCAGTACGGATTATTCCTGTTCTTAAAAGCATTTGGTACATGGTCCGGTTGGAAGCTTTAAATCTCCTTAGTCTTGGACGAAGGCAACCGAGGGATTATATTGGGACATGCAAATCCAGCAGGTTCAAATACAAAATTTTGAATACAGAAGCAGCGTTCCAGTTGGGCCCTCTACTTAGCTTTAGATGTTTATTGTTTGCGAAACAAGTTCTGCAAACTGAAATCTGCAGGCTTGAATTTAGATCTGCTCACACTGTTGTCTCACACCTCCAGGGCTCAGGGTTTGAATTCCACCACTGTTCTGTGTCTGCATTTGGATGTTCTCCATGTGTCATGTGAGCTTCCTCCAGCAGTACAAAAACATACAGTTAGGCAAATTGTCATGTCTAAATTGTCCATAGTGTATGAATATATTTTAGCTGGTAAAGGAAAACATTTGTTTGTGCCAACCGACCTCAAGGCCTTATTATCACATTTGCTGTCCAAAAAGTTATAACCCTCGGTTAATAGTTTACCAGTTCTCCATAAACAAGAGAAGTATATATTGCATCATGATCATGAATAGTCAAAATTTCACATTACTTTAAATTTAATTGTAATCCAGAGGCGTTTGTGAGGACAGATAGGCTACAGTTTTTAAAACTATAGGAATCAGTCTAAAATCGTGGTTCGACGTGGTTCCGGACGTACTAGTTCAAATGAAACTAGTAATAAATACAGCATTCATCAGTCAGTGCACGCAGTGCCCGTGGCGGTGTAGTGTCACGAAACGATCCTAATATTCTGGCTTGTACTGAAAAAAAGAAATCGGCTCTCAGACGGGAGGCGGCCGCCATCTCTGCAGCAGACCAGTATGCGCTGCGGCTATACGGCTACTGCTGGGAACACGGGGGGTCGCACAGAAGGAGCTGGGAACCGTAGCTTTCAAACGGCAAGTAGTGCATGAAATCGCTACCTTCAGCAGGAAAGCTTTTTTGACAGGCATTTTAGCGAAAAATAGGTGACACCAGAATAACTGTCATACTATCTCTTTCACAGCTACAGAATCCTACGACTTAAATTAAAGTCAGTTTACTGTTATGGCTCAACAATGTCAAATAGCCTGACTTTAAGTAATGAAAAGTGAATATTTAAATACGATATATCAACACGTTACATAAATGTGTGACTTCTCCAGATTTAATGTATAACAGCGCATTTGTGCATGGTGTCATTATATATGAACTGTTCTCATTTAGATACCAACATACGGACCCAGTACTCAAGGCGAGTGATTGATCTTTCCCAAAAATGCGTACGTATTTTCTCGTTACCGTTAAAAACGTCCTTGACTAATAGTTGCATATTAAAATCATGTTAAATAAACGTAATATGAGTTAAATGTATTCTTAATAATTCGTGTAATATATTGCGTAATATTTTCTTGCAAGGACGCGTATTGTTTATGCTGAACACATTTTTTTGGGGGGAGGAGCAAAAGGAGGTTTGAGAAAGACTTGTTTTTCATTTGGCAGGGTCTTCTCAGTCTAAGCCTTCTAAGGGGTCTGGGCCCAGACAGCAGAACCAGTCAAAACCAAGTAGTGGAAGAAGCTCCCAGTCACAAAACAGGGCAGGTTCCCAAGCCGGAAGAGGGCGCGGAAGAGCCTGCAGCCACCCACAGGGTCAGACCCCACCTTTGGATATTAGATAAATGCTGATAAGCAAACAATTTCAAGCAGGGTTGCCAACTTTGGTCAGCTAGCTGGCGTGAGATTTTCAGATCGAGACTAATGTGCACCCGCATCTACACGTCTGTAACCGTTGTTTGTAAATATTGTTTGGACTACCCCAACGCTTTTAATGTAGCTAATTTTAGGTTTACATTGAAATATACATTTTCCATAACCTTTCTTACATGGGGGTGGCACGGTGGTGCAGTGGTTAGCACTGTTGCCTCACACCTCTGGGACCCGGGTTCGAGTCTTCGCCTGGGTCATGTGTGTGGAGTTTGCATGTTCTCCCTGTGTCGTCGTGGGGTTTTCTCCGGGTACTCCGGTTTCCCCCCACAGTCCAAAGACATGCTGAGGCTAATTGGAATTATTACTGGTGTGTGAGTGTGCCCTGCGATGGGCTGGCCCCCCATCCAGGGTTGTTCCCTGCCTCATGCCCGTTGCTTCCGGGATAGGCTCCGGACCCCCCCGCGACCCATTAAGGATAAAGCAGGTTAGAAAATGGATGGATTTCTTACGTGAGCATGTGAGTCTGAAAGTGTGAATGTTAAATGTCCGGGCTAACCGAGTCAGGTGCGTGCGTGCGCAACCGGGCGGAGAGCGAGTGCGGGAGACTAGTGAGTGGAAGGAGAGGAAGTGGTTTTGTGAGCTGTGTGCATCTAGCTGCAATAAAGTGCCCAGTCCTGTCCACCAGCCCTGGTTACGGTGTGTCTGTAAATGGAGTCAAGTCCAGGCACACCTGTGGATGAGTGGGGTAACCCTCAGAACCCGAGGTTGCACCCTCGGTTGCACCTTGCTGGGTGCAACCTAGCTCATCACAATGTCATGCCAAATGCATGAGAGTTGGCAACCCTAGTTCAAGTTGAAAGTTTTATTTGTCACATGCACGATTATCCTTGGTACAGTATGCAGTGAAATGCATGGTTGCCTAGCCCCAGACTGATGCAAGTTTAATTAAGAGACAAGACATGATGTTTTAACAAACGTTAAATCGTATTCATAAATGCACATGATGTGCAAACTTGGCAGTAAGTGGCAGTAGTGCAAGAATCCAGGAATAAAGAAATACAGTATTTGCAAATGTACATTTGTAGCTTGAGTAAGGAACACTGGTTGTGAAGGTCCTAAACACTCTCCTCATTTATGATATGTAAGCCATGGTATTTCACTCTTGTTCAAATACATCATAAGCTATTTCAATCTGTATTTAGGACATTTCATATGTCTTCTAGAGCTGTCAGATTGTCCATAGGTGTGCATGTGTGTGTGAATGGTGTGTGTGTGAATGACAAACCTGGTCTTCCCCCCCTCTACTCAGCAAGTGGGTCACAGCTTAACTGGTTATCAGTATGGGCAATATTAGACAAAAATTCACTTTTATCAGTGTCAGTGAAGATTTCCTTTTATAAATATATTTTTTCAATGTTGGTGTATTTATTTAGGGGCTTCTTCTGAATCACTGGGTGGTGGAGCTCAAAGAAAGCCCCCTAGGAATCCAGCCACAAGTGTGACCCCCCCTACTTGCAAGGACAAAGTGGGTCTTTCTGTGGGAGACCCAGTCGTCCACAAGGTAATACAGTCCCCTCTCGCAAATCCATTTGGCCTTTTCCCTGTTTTATTCAGTAATAAGCTAAACCAGCTGAAGAAGCACATTAAGTAAGAAAATGTGTAAATAAAAATAATTAAAAAATTGAATAGGCTTAACTTGCATGGAAAGTTAATTAGTAATATTTGGGAGATGTTTATTAACTGTCTCCTTCCAGGTTATTCTCATCAGTCAGGGGATGGGAAACCATCAGTGGATGGTGGAGCTCAAAGAAATCCCCCTGGGAATCCAGCCACAAGTGTGACTCACCCCACCATGCGAGGACAAAGCGGGTCTTTCTCAGTGAGGAGATGTGATGGACCCAGTCGTCCACAAGGTAATACAATCACCCTCCCACAAAAATAATGTGTCCTTTATCCCGTTTTATTCAATAATAAGTAACACCAGCTGAAAAGGCACATTAGGTAAGGAAATGTATACAATTAAAATAGTATTTGAATAGGTCTATTTCGTCTGGAAAGTTTCTTAGCAAACCTTGGGAGATGTTGTTTATTGGCTGTTAATGTCTCCTTCCAGGTTATTCTCATAAGTCAGGGGATGGGAACACACAGAAGAAGTCTCATACCAGTCCACATCCAATAGCTGAGGGCACCCAGTTCCAGACTGGGTCTCAAATCAGGAGAGGACCTGACAAACCCAGACATCAAGAAGGTAGTACAGGTCTCCAAGATATATCTTGCATGTCATTTGTCCGTTGTTCAATATTTGACAAGGGATGTTTAACAGCTGGTTACCCAATACTATCAGTACTGTACATCAGGCAGGGTGGGACAATCAGACCAAATAAAGCGGAGCTGCATTAGGATTTCTTGCTAGAGTTAAACTTTTATTTGTCATATACTCGAATTGTACATCTGTGTAATGAAGTGCTTTTTCTACCTGCTTCCTAGGTAGGGTTGAAGAGGAAATATGTAATAATAAAGAAATGCTATGAAAGAACATTACATTTCATTTTATTCATGTTTTCATTCACATTACTGTTCATTTCATTCATACTATAGGAAAGTTTTATAAATTGAAAAACAGGGAAAAAATATATCATTTCAGATTAATAATTTACCTGAAGTGCCAACTATATGAAGCATGTAAACAGTTCTTGAAATGGCAGCCAAACAAAAAGGGTTAAATCATTTGTTTGAGGATAATCATGGTTTGTGAGTGCATTTCAGGTGTGTTTGCTGACACAAAACCTTTCGCCTCACTCAGGGACGCTCCCTGGACCCTGGCAGCAGAGAGTTCCTCTCAAAAGTACTCAACTGACCCAGTCAGTAAACACAAATGAGAAGCAAACTGGAAAAAGCAAAGATAAGCTCCAAAAGGGTACTGGTAAAAATGTTGTTAAAGGTCCCTTGGAAACATATGCCCCTTACAATCCATTAGTCAGCTTTTCAATGCTAATGTTAACTTAATAACTTAATAACTTAACTTAATATAGAAATTAAGAGCATTGAACATCTTGACTGTGAGGACAATGATTGTCACCTGTATATTTCATGGCTTGGAATCCTGAAACTAACAGAGTAAATAAAAATGTTATATAATAGATCCTTTGTGACAAATTTGGTAATGTACAGAAATTGTTTTAGAAATGCCATAATTAGAACAAGTTTATCTGAAAAGTGTCAGGGTATTTAAGGCAGAGGTATTTATGTTAATAAAACAACAAAGCATAAGAATTTAAAACACGGTAAAATTTTGAAGTTGATATGAAATGTTAATTTAGTTGGGCCTTGGTATTTTGTGACTTTAAAAAAGAATTCCCTGCAAGAGGCCCTCCTCATCAGTCAAGTGGTGGTGGACCTCAGCGACAGTCAGAGAGCAGCCGCTCTCAAGCAGCAGAAGCAGTAAACCTCCAATCACAAAGTCAGTCGCATAGTAGAAGGCAGTACGCAACAGTCAGTCACCCACAAGGTATGCAAGTCCATATGGAGTAAATGAACAAGGGTGTCAGTGTCAGCCTCATTGTTTGTATTCCTGGAATATATTTTCTGTTCCCCATAAATGATCTTTCTTGAATGAAATGTGCATTTTGCCATATTTTTTGGAGTGGTAGGTGTTGAACTAGCAACAGATGACACCGAGTTGAAACTTGGTTGAAAGACTTGAATAAGCAGTGATTTCCTGCTACTTTCTGAGTAGGTGAGCATCGTGGGAAGAAACCCACAATGGCCGACTTTCGAAACACCCAGGTCAGTTTGGCCCGGTCATTCGGGAGAGGTGCTGGAGCACGCGGAAGAGCACAAAGAAGGATAAACCACTTCAATAGACAATTCCCTTTCGAAAGACCTGCAGGATTTGTAGCGCATGGCAAATTTCATGGTACTACATGGAATCACCAATCAAGGCAATGGAGTAAGAGTTTTTTTATAGCCAAATTGTTTTAAATTTGCAGCCAAGTTGATACTGTGGTCACTGTTGCTCACAAGTCTCTCTGTCCCTTTCAGGAACCCAGACGAATGACATTCAGTGGAAGTCTTCATACAGGACAGACAATCAGCAAAACCGGTCTTACGTTTATAGACCTTTAAAGGATAGCTTGACTGAAACTGATATTGATTTTAGTTTATATTGCAAAAATCAGCTAGACTTACATGCACTTGAGAAAATTGAAAAATTAGGGGCAACTGAAATACTCATGAATTTAGTAGCTCCTGGAAGTGGCTTTAAGGAGCTCCTGAATAAGGAGGATAATTCCAGCGCTCTGACAACTGTCATTTTTGATATTGTAAGCAAGGCATGCAGCAGTCAGATGTACAAGGAGAATATACGGTATCTTCTTATGACCGTGAAAGATTCCTTGTTTTTAACGAGGACTCTGCCTAAGTTTGTGATGGATTTGGGGAGAGAAGATGAGCATATCAAGAGAGAACAAAGCATTTCTAAACTGAACCAAATCGTGGCCTTTTATTTGCTCTTACTTGAAGAGTTCCCCTGCAGGGTCAATGATGTGTCCATTTGTGCAGCTCTACTACAAAATGAATATCAACATCTGCATTCTAAAGGGCTCATTATTTCAGAGGAATCAAATGATCGTCTAAAGAAACTTCTAAAGGTGATTGCACATTTGAAAGAAAAAAATCCTGATGGCATCATAAAGTCAGATGGTCATACCTTTGAAAAAATTGACCAGCACGATTCAGATGTAGGCAACTGGAGATCAATGTCAATTTTGCCAACCTGTAAGGAGGTAACCATGACTCAGAGTTCATCAGTTAGTGGGAAGTTTAAAGACAGCAAGACCTACCTGGATTCACTCTTTCGCCTCCTTAGGGAGAGCTTTGTGAAACCACTTAGAGACAGGATCACCCGCCTTCTTAAGTATGATAAGAAGGGTTGTTGCCAAGGGAGAGTTGACTCCTCTTTATGCAGTCATGTTTATTTTGATGTCCACATCGCTTCTCCAATTTACACAAGCAAAGGAATCATGTACAAAGTTCGGTTTGACCCCAAAAACTTACAACTAGTCAACCTGGAGAGTTCAAAGGAACTAATGTATGGAACACTGTTGTGCCTCTCAAAGGATGGTTTTGACACAATAATTTTTGCTACCACCTGTAGTCAGGCCTTGAATGAATTGGCTCAGGGTATTTTGACACTCTGTTTTCCTGAAGAAAGCAGAGCAGGAATGGTAGACATCACTCCATTGGATGTGTTTACAATGGTTGACGCTACTGTGGTTTTTGAAGATTACAAACCTCTTCTCGAAAGTCTTCAGGAAGTGGCAGAACAAAACCTACCAATGCAGAAATACATTGTGAGCTGCGAGACGGACATCTCAACGCCGAAATATCTGCTGAATCACCTGCATCACTATAGTCTTCAGGCATTGATCAATGATTGCCCAGTCAAAGGAGAAGTTTCTGGTTTTGGACGGGAAGGAATTAATGAAAAAGGGGCACAAGAGTACAGAAATAATGCCCTCAGTCAAAAGCACTTTCAGAACATTTTAAATTTCAGTGAGTGGCCAAGGAAGGAGGAGCTGAATTTGGATGACTCTCAACTGAAAGCTGTGCAGTTAGCCTTAACAAAGGAGTTGGCTGTCATTGAAGGTCAAGCAGGAACAGGTCAGGTTCTTTCATCAGAGTACCATTGTTGAAATATTCCTTTATGATGAATGTTTTTAATTTATTACTTGTCTGATAAATTTGTATTCAGTTGCATATGTTGTTTTATTTAGGGAAAACTTACGTCGGCCTTAAAATTGTCAGAACTTTCCTGGATAATTCCCATCATTGGGGGACAGGATCAGAAAGTCTTGTTCTGGTGCTTTGTCACACAGACTATACTTTGGATAAGTTCTTGGAAGGTACTGCTGTCTATTCTAGTATTTATTTATTTATTTATTTATTTATTTATTTAAAACATACCTTGGTAAATATACTTAAAAGTTGCTTCAGTAAAAGTCCATCACTTGGTAGTTTCTGTAATTAAAATGTAATTTTATATCAAATAGCATGATTTTATAAAGCCATATAAATTAAGGTCGGGTAAGATGTAAAATGTGACGTGTGAGTTCTGTTATGGGTTTCTGTGTAGGAGTACTTCAGTTTTTGCCAGGTGCTTCTGGACTTGTCAGGGTTGGAGGGCAAAGCTCCAGCGGCAGTCTGAAGAGCGTCTCTCTGGAGAATCTGAGGAAGGAGATTCCCTTTAGAAAGAGCTTACCTGTGCACCTGAGATTAATGCATAAGCAGGTATGTTGCTTTTCTGTACATTCTGAATTTAAGGTCTGTTGGCATTTCTTCTGGTTAAAAATGTAACTTGTTTACAGCTGTATGTTGAGAAAAGGATCACGGAGGAAGAACTTGGGAAAGCTGCTTATTTGTTGGAATGTTCTTCAAAAGGAATCGTCCATGAGTCGGTGCTAGCTAAGTACATCGTTGCTCTTCATGGAATAAGCCTAGGGAACGTAGAGGTCAGTGAGGTCCACACAGGTACTAGTGTTTTATAATTAATCGTGCTTTGTAGCTTTCTGTAGCCAGATTGTCTTTTTCCCCAGCTGTTTATATAGCATGGTCTCTCTGTATGTTTTACAGTGATTGATGATGATGATTTTCTTCTCCCATTTAGCCTGGTGGTCCATATTCTCCCCATGAAACGAAAAGCCAGTCAATCATGATGGAATGGCTTGGAGTCTCTATACTGAGAAGTTCTTCAAGGCAAGGTGAGGAAACTACTCTTGCTTTGTGAACAGTGCCGTTTAAACTGCATCAGTGTTTCCCAATACGGTTCTCAGGGACCCACGGCCAGTCTACGTTGTTGCTCGCTCTGAGCTCCATGGACAGGATTGGGAATCACTGAGTCACACTATTGTATTCTTCAAATGCTTCTGGTTTTGGTAGATGGATGGTAATCACTGTGGCGGAACATTCATCCTCTCTTGATCATCTCAGGGCTTACCTCCAAGTACTCTGGGTTCCTCCCGTAGCTCAAAGCTGAGCTTGACCGATGTCTCTAAATTGTGGCTGTAACGTACTTGCATTCCATCTATTGTATACCCTGGGCTGCCTGGGATAGGCTGTCTCACTAACGCTGATTTGTGCCAGATCACTAATTAGAGAAAATGGGTCAAAGAGTTAAAATGCTTTAAAGTGTAAATGCAGATATTTTTCATTGTCAGCATACATTGCAGTCTGATAGGAAGCAGCTCCGTAACAGTGTTGTCTGAGTGAGTATTACTCTGGGTGTATTTACTGAGTGTTACTCCACTCAGGGGACACTGATGACTTTGGGGATGAAGACCTTAAGGTGGCTGGGCCAGGGGACAATGAAATAGACCCGGCGTTCAGTACCACCACAGAGACAGCAGAGGATGACACAGTGGACGCCTACAGTGACAGTGCAGGGGAGTCCTTGAGCGCGACATCTGGTAGCAACAGCGAGACAGAGGACTGGCCTGAGAGTGAAGAGGAGGTGGTTCTCAGTCGGCCCTCCAGTGGCATGGAAGAACAAGATGAGCCGGAAGTAGACACACTGGAGCAGGAGACACTGGAAGACACTGGTACCTGCTGGATAGTGGCAGAAGCCTTTATGCGCATAAGTTTACAGGAAGCGGACCTATTTTTAAATGCAATTGTTTCTTGTAAATCATATGAAAAAGCTTTGACAATATTTATTACCTTGGAGTTTCTGTTACTGTTTGCCTGATACATATTGTATTTGTTTGTTGCTGTTTTCTTTGTAGGTTGTGCAGACTTCAGTGAAATTGACCCAGAGTGTATGTATTTATCTGATGATGAAGAGGGTTACAGTAACTGTGGTAAGCCAGTCTGCCTTCCAAATGGGTTGTGCTTTAAGTTCTTTAGTGTGACACTGTCCACCAAAAAATATTCTAAAAATATAGAATATATGAATAAATTTTTGTATATGTGAATGTATACCTCTCCTCAGGGGCACCCCCAGCCATTCCATGCATTTTAAATTTCACCACCAGGTCATTTAATTAATTAACTTAGTTTGTTAAATAACTGCTGTGAGGTGCTGATTAGCCAGACAAGGTATAGAGTAGTGGTCGAGTCAGAAATACTGGGTGATTTTCAGAGAACTTTTGAAGTGGCTAAGCTGACACACCACAGTTTTACACATGAAGATCATTTAAAAATCATTTTTTTTTGACTGCCCAAGTTTTTTGGTCAGTATATTCTATGATAAAAAATGTGTGTATATACTGTAATTGTGTTATGCATTTTCCCCGACCAGGCAGTGGTACAGAGGACTGTGACGTAGCTATCAGCAGCGATGAGGACCTGGGCTTTCCTGCGAGTAATGCGGCAAGAGTCTCCAGGCGCTTCTCCCCAGTGGAGCCCCTGGAGTACAGCGGTACGTCTCCAAAAACGACGTCGTTGGACGTCGCTGTCAGAAAATACAATTGCGTTTCCACTTACAGGACGAAACTACCTAGCTGTAGCTAGACTCCTGTAATCTTATTTATCGTCCTGTTGGCTCACGTAACAGCATTGCGTGTGGGACGTGGGGCGGGAATTGTTTCTGCAAATTATGTGAGCGGAATGCCGTGTGCAGCTGGAGACCCACAGTCGGTGGAAGGAGATGAGTTTGGCCACGTTGAGATGGTACCGGAGGCAGCTGACACCCAGGAAGGCATCCAGAGCACTTGGAGGGGGCTGGCTGCTGCCTGCGGTACAGATCTTGCGTATGTGCTAAGTGATCGTGTGGAAGAGGAATCAACGTGCACTGGTGGAGTGGATGTGAGTACCCAACCCACCCTGATAATGAGCAAATAAAGCTCACTTATTAAATGGTTAATAAGTAACTATGGATTGCCGACATTTGCCTAGATGAGTAGTGACATAAAGAGGAACCTAGAAATTGTTGTAAAGCAAGAGCTGCAGGAAGTGGAGCACATGCTGGAGGTAGATGCCAGGCAAATTTGCGACCTTTGGACCCTGACATACAAGCAACGATGGCACCTTTACAGGTAAGCTCTACATGTCACGCCATGTCACGCCATGTCACGCCATAAAACACATGACCAGGCGGGAGGCCAAGCCACAGCTGAAGTGGGGGGGGGTATTTTGTGCTTAGAGAAGCATGGGGGTTTCGACTGTATCAGGATGCTCTTCACCCCCCCCTCTCATCCACCATGTCAATATCAACACAGCCATGACAGTCATGTTGAGATCTGTTTAAAGAAAAATAAGGATGAAAACCATGACAGGAACCAAAACTCATTGCCGGAGGGCTTGGAATCTTAACAGCAAGGCTTGGAACGTGTCGTTGATGTTTGCTATGCTGTGAGGATCTGAAACGTAAAGAACCTTATACCCCCAGGCTGTGGCTCTCCATGTACCAGAAAGATCTAAGAGCCACGATTCTAGAGTTGGAGACTGAGCGGCAAGCAGTGGTTAAGCGGGCGGTCGAGCTCAGCTGGCTGGAAGACAGAATCATCTTAAAACACGCTCGGGTTATCGGAATGACAGCTGCAAGTAAGTAAAATAAGGGGACATTAATGTGAATTGACCTTTTGTTTATGTCGATCTGCATGCCTTTTATTTTCCCAGACGTCACATTGCAAAAAAGTTACCTGTTATTAGTGATCCTGCTCCGTTACTTTAGAAATGCATTGAAATAGTTCAGGTCTGCTATGATATCTAATAGCACAAGAATTACTCCTCTTGTGTAGTAGTGCTAGGGATTCCTCTAGTGCTGTTCGTTTTTACAGATTTATTTGCAAAACAAATGTTTACATGTGTCAGTCACTGTGAAGTTACTGACAGCTGCCTGCTGAGGCTCAAGTTAAAGTTTCAAGTTTTTACTGTCGTGTTCCAAGGAACACGGTGAAATTCTTACCGTGGTTGCAGGGGAGGGCACAGGTAAATGGGGGGACAATGGGACAATAAAGTGCAATAAAGGACACAAACAGGCAATGCAATAAAAGACAAGGCAGTGCAAAGAAAAAGACAAAGTGTAAAATATGAATTTTAATCAGCACGAGGTTCTTGGCAAAGGTGTGTGGCAATCAGAGCATGTGAGCGGGCTGGAACGGGAGCGAGCAGAGAGCGGGACAGAGCAGAGATCGGGAGTGAGCACGGAGCACGGAGCGGCATATTTAAAAAAACATGACTGTCTCCCACTCACATCTTGAAATAAATGATTTCTGCTTGAATGTGGATTTGGCTGATCAGTTATCAAGGCTACAGAATAAGCTAAAATTAAAATACAGCGCAGACTGTCTTCTTTTTTGGAGAGAACAGTGAGCGATTTCATTGGAAAATTGGTGAAAATTGACCGGAGCGACTGTGAACGGGGGAGCAGGGGAGTGTACCGCTCCGTGAGCGTTGAGCGGAAATTCTCATTGCTCCGCTCTGCTCACATGCTCTGGTGGCCGTCCATTATTACCTCATTGCTCAGATCATCAGATCTGAATATGAGATACCTGAAACGTGTTCTTGGCCCCTGTCTCCGCCTATATACCCAACCACCACACCTGGAAGGTGTAGTGTACATATGTTCAGTATCAGACACTCTAAAGGATCCATCCATCCAGGTGCTGTGCATCACTGGAGGGTTCTGCGGGAAATCCAGCCCAGGGTGGTCCTGGTGGGGGAGGCGACCGAAGTTGGAGAGGCCCAGATAGTGACCTCTGTGACCTCTGCCTGCCAGCACCTTGTACTGATCGGAGAGCAGCGGCAGGTGGGTGTATGATTCATGTTTTCTTGAGATTAGGCATCTCATTTTACAGCAAGCATTAAAAATACTGTGCTTGTGTGAGATACCCTTACCAAATGCATTTTACTGGCGCTTAAGACTTACATTTTGTCAGTTTGTGATGTTTTCATTCATCTATCCCAGTAGTCATCAGCTTAGTATTGTTTGTGCCTCATGTGATTCTGAATTTGTGGGGTGGTGTGGGACTCATGCTCGTAATCAGGTCATTGGTTCAAATCCTGTGGTCAGCAGAGTGATTTAACCTTTGGGCCACTGAGCTAAGCCTTTAACCCCAATTGCTCCGTGAACTGCCTGGCCCTGCTTTCTCAGTTATATGTCCCTTTGGATAAAAGCATTTGCTAAGTAAATTTAATGATTAATTTTTTCATCTTTTGATTTTAGTCTTGCTCCCGGCCATCAGAAAACAAGCAAACTTTGAATGTGGGTTTGTCCTTGTATGAACGGCTAATTCTGACAGATGTTCCTTTTGTTCGTCTCAAGCACCAGGTAAGGAACACATCATTATGCAAATCGTGCAGTCGTTGCAGTGTAATGATTCAGACGATTTCTTGGGTCAAATGTCTTACTGAAGACAGCAGACTGGTGTGTAGGTCTTTATCTGTACCTGTCCAAATGGGACAATAGAGCTGTTAGATACATTCAGCTTTTTTAAATTAATTTAACCAGCACTAGGAATGTAAATTACAGTATACAGCCTGTGTAGTGTGTTAAGTTGCTGTGGAGTGGATGTGTGCACATGAGCGGTGGAAAGTGTCATTAGTAATCGTAATTGGTGTAATGATAAGTAGGACATTAGACCTAGAAATGTCTATTTGTTTTGCAAAAGCTCCAGAAAATTAATTTGAAGTGTTATCTATGTGGCTGTGAACTCTGGAGCACTTACAAAAATGAGAGAAACATTTTCATTTCATTGCGCATTATGACTTACTTGAGCAATCGATGAGTAGCTTAGTATGATGAGCGATCTTCTCGTCTTTGCTGAACGTTAAGTCTGTTCCCTTGATCCACACAGTCACGCCGACGTGACTTCAGGGAAAGGTGAGTAATTACTGCATATAACTGATATTATTAACAGCTTTAAACCTTGCTCTCTCTTTCTGCAGCATCGCATGCATCCAGGTATTTCCCAGGTGTTAATGCCACACTTGTTTGACAGGCTAGAGAACCACAACACCGTCAATGAAAAAATAAAGGTAATTCTCATGGCTTTCACCTTATTTTGAGTCACGTAATATTGTGCCACTATGTCATGTTTGTGTGAAAGTCTTTTTTAAGCAGTTGATAAGCAATCGAATAAATCCATCCATCCATCCAGTTTCCAACCCGCTTATCCTACTGGGTCGCGGGGGGTCCGGAGCCTATCCCGAAAGCAATGGGCACAAGTCAGGGAACAACCCTGGACGGGGGGCCAGCCCATCGCAGGGCACACACACACCAGTCACTCACACAGGCACACCCACGGGCAATTTAGGAACTCCAGTCAGCCTCAGCATGTCTTTGGACTATGGGGGGAAACCGGAGTACCCGGAGGAAACCCCACGACGACACAGGGAGAACATGCAAACTCCACACACATGACCCAGGCGGAGACTCGAACCCGGGTCCCAGAGGTGTGAGGCAACAGTGCTGCACCATCGAATAAATCATTAAAACAACATTTGATGGTGGGCCTATAATAATACCGTAGTCTTGTTAATGCGTTTATTTCTGATTTAGTTCTGAGAAATACTGTATATGACTGTATAAGTACAAGATGTGCATAACAATGGATTCTGTATAGCAATGTAAATGAATACGTCATTGTCTCTTGTAGGGCGTCACTACAAATATCTTCTTTGTAGACCACAAGCACCTTGATGAAAGTACGAACGATGGCCAAAGCCACCAGAACGTTCATGAGGCAACGTTTGTGACGTCATTTTGCCGTCACTTGATTTATCAGGGTTATGAGACTTCCCAGATTACCGTTCTCACACCATATACTGGACAGCTCTTTCTCTTGATGAAGACCATGCAGAAACGCATGCTTCGAGGTGTGAATGTTTGTTTGGTAGACAAATACCAAGGGAGGGAAAATGACATCATATTACTGTCATTAGTCAGAAGTAGTCTGGATGGGAAAGCAATCAACATGACAAACCCCAAGTACATTTCAATTGCTCTTTCAAGAGCAAAGATAGGCTTGTATTGTTTTGGAAACATGGCAACATATTCAGCAGTCCCATTGTGGAGCAAAATACTGAATGTTGCCAGCAGCTATGGGCTGACTGGTGAGGCTCTAAGCTTGCGGTGTGAAAACCATCCTGGTACCATCACTACTGTAGCAAAAGCAGATGACTTTCTCACGGTACCCTTGGGAGGATGTTCCCAGCCCTGTGGCTACATGCTTCGCTGTGGTCACATCTGCACTGAGGCGTGCCATCCAAAAAACACAGACCACACATGTGCTTACAGTTGCACTGCGGAAGGTGTCACTCGTCAGGAGTTGACCCCAGAGAACCTATCTGCATCGGACCCTGAAGATAAAGACCCTGACAAATTTATACACCTCGTTCCTTGTGACAGGCGGTTACCTTGTTGTGGTCACCTATGCGACAGAGTGCGCGGTGAACCTTGCACTTCTAAGTGTTTCAAGACCGTAATGGTAGACTTAAAGTGTGGACACCAGAGGTCGGTGCCGTGCCACATGAAACGGGAGAGGGAGATTAGAGGAGAAGTGATCCCGTGTACCTCCCGGTGTGAGGTGCAGATGATCTGCTCGCACCAGTGTAGTGGGAGGTGCGGGGAAGATTGTGTTCCTTGTTCAAAACCTTGCGCAAGCCGATGTTACCACCAGAAGTGTGCGAGGTCATGCTTGGAGGTCTGCCAACCCTGCTTAAGCAACTGCGGCTGGCACTGCAGACATCATAACTGCACGAAGTTGTGTCACGAGCCCTGTGACCGGCCGGCGTGTCAGATGCCCTGCCGTAAGTTGCTGAAGTGCCAGCACCCGTGCATTGGAATGTGCGGGGAGCCGTGTCCCAGGAAGTGTGGCATCTGCGACGTGGATGAAGTGCAGGAGCTCTTTTTCGGCAACGAGGCTGACCCAGGAGCCCGATTTGTGCAGCTTGTCGATTGCGGTCACCTGTTTGAAGTCACAGCGTTTGACTCGTGGATGGCACTCCCAGGAGAGAGTGGGGTTCTTACTCTTAAGTCTTGTCCCAAATGCCACACTCCCATTCACAGGAATCTAAGATATAACTGTATCATCAAACGCAAGCTACAAGACCTGGAAATGGTGAAGCGAAAGGCCACAGCAATGCTCTCAGCTCAAATTCTAAACACGGTGAAGGGAATGGAGAAGAGAGGGATCATGTCCATTTTCATCCAGCCTCTGTTGCCCAAGTTGAATGGTCTTGACTTGGACGTTGGAAAATGTTGGCTTATCGACAAGCAGATTGGCCTGATCTTCCAGTTAGCCGAAATCGAAAACAAAATGCGACAGAGCGTGCCAGACCATCTGCCCAAAATCAAGTATCAGCTCGACATGCTTAGTGAACAGATCAGCCAGATAGAAGAGAAACTGCTGCCTGACTATGAAAAAGAAGTGAAAAGGATTCTGTACCTGGCGGAAAGTCACATGTTGTCTAGAAGTTATGAGAAAAAAAGGAGTTTGGCATATTTTGCTCTGACAGCCTCAAGAGACTCTGCCCAGTTGGGGGTAATCATCAGCAAACTAAGCATGATGTCACTAAAGGAACAACAGGTTCAAAAGTTGGGAAAGGATCTTAGCGACATCGCAGACAAACTCAAAATACCATTGAATGGGAATTTGTTAGAGGAAACCAGTAAAATAGCCACTGAATTTGGTTTTCTAAAGCTGAGTAATTGGAGTAAGTGCAGTCATGGTCACGTGTACTATAATCAGAGTGTAGGTGATGTGGCTGAAGCAGGAAGATGCGATGAGTGTTTCAAGATGTGAGCGAATAACATGCAAATGTATCATCTGCATCGTCAGATTGGTCTGAAGGAATCTGTAAATATTTTATAATCAGAACTAACTTTTTGCAATATCAAGCAAAGGAAATGAGTCCAATGATTTGGACTGCTGATCATATTGCCAGATTTATTTGCTTATTTCACAACCTTATCCAGGACTACCACTATATACTGTATATCATTTGCAGGTACATGTGCACCACACAATTTAATGAATGGCTACTTGAACTTATACAGCTTAATTATTAGTATTAGTACCATCTGTCGGTACACCTTCCATATCCGCTTATCCTGTACAGGGCCTTTTATCAAGCTGCATGATATTATTCATATACCTTTTATTTCAGCTTTACTTTAATCTTTTTTATTTTTATTTTGAAAATGTTATAAAATTCAAATGTGTTTAGTTACAAATTGAGTGAATCTTAAAATAAACGTGATTTAATTCAAAAGCTGGTGCTGTGTCTTTATTGCCTTGAATTCTTTTGGGTTGCATAGGAAAATGCTGTTTTGCTTGGTAATATTTTTTGTAAATTACCAAAGGAAAAGTTATAACCATAGAACTGAATTGTACTGCAGTGGTTCTCACGTCTGTCATGCTTCTAAGCATATTAATTAACAACATAACTATCTCATAATGAAATCAGCATACAATTTATATCTTTAGAGGTTCTGGTTTCCAGGAATCTGAAAGACTTAACTACTGCATGTTAACTTTCGGTCACAGATGATTGAGGGAATTGTGTCACATGCAAATTTCAGGATTTTAACAGTTGAGTAACTGGAGATACAGTACAGTAGAAGATAAAGTGACAGCTTTGTGGTCTAAAGGTTAGCGTGTGTTGTGTGTTTTCACAGCCTCACATGCTGTCTCCAGCCTGTCTGGAAGTCAGTAATCCACTAACAAGTGTCAGGCCCAGTAAACTGGGAGATCTTTGATTGGGGGAGTTCTGTAATCATTGTTTTGTACACAGAGATGAACTCTACAAACAGTAGGAATGGTGCTTTTCACATTTAGATTACTGTGAGTAAATTGTAATGTCCTGCGATGAGTTGGGTTAGTGCGCCCCTGGGTTCCGGGATAGGCTCGAGATCCCCATGACCCTGTATAAAGTGGTATAAAAAATGAATGAATAAATTGTAAAATTATTTATGTTATTCTATAAGGGTCTCTGTATTTCTGTTGAGAAAAATACAATCGCAAATAATTATTTATTGTGGCATTTGACCTCCTTGCCGAAAGGTGGCGCTTAATCGTTCCGACATTGCTGTTGATCGCACGTCGTTTGCTCATGTTTATATAGTCAGTTCTCTGTAGTAGGTAGTGTCGTGTTTTCGGAGTCATGGCCATATGGGTTTTTTGAGGCTTCGCGACGGTAGATGACTACCTAACTACCGGAGGACTTGGTTTGTGCTAACTGGAGGGGCTAAGCCTGACGCTAGCATGCCTCGTAGATAACTATCCGGATGTGTGTGGGTGACACGGGAATGGACATGAGTCTGTGAGGCTCGCGCTACTGACTCGGTGGGTGAAGTTTATCTTAACCAGCTTGTTTGATCTGCTTACATGAG
This sequence comes from Hippopotamyrus pictus, assembly GCA_026781145.1. Classification (NCBI taxonomy): domain Eukaryota; kingdom Metazoa; phylum Chordata; class Actinopteri; order Osteoglossiformes; family Mormyridae; genus Hippopotamyrus; species Hippopotamyrus pictus. The sequence goes on along the minus strand of JAODLC010000036.1, from coordinate 7,032,740 downwards.
CCGAGTTTATCGCTGTTTTCTGTAGTATCGCTAATAAACTGCTAACTGAAGTATGCTTTATTATTGGCTACAGCTCAGCTTCCAGAAATTAAGGCGCATTAACATTAAGTAGATTAGTGAGACAATCCGTTAGTTGCTAACTAGGTATTATTCTGCGCGTGGTCGGCCCCAGTAATTTTTGTATCCCCCGTCTAGATAATAAGTATGATCTCAGTCCGATTGTAGCAAAGAAAGCTGTTTTAAAATTGTTATTGTTGCTGATGATATTTTTAGTTATAGTGTTGGTAGTTAACGTTAGCTTAAACCCAAACAGATGCTTATTGTTCAAGCACATTGCCTCATGCTGGCTAAACTACCGCGCGATAAATACACACTGCTTGTTTTGGTTGTTCTTTCTTGTATTTGTTTATATTGTGCTTTTATGGCCCAGTAATATTTGTTTGCTGTTGTAAAACCTTTACTCTGGGATCAATAAAGTTTCTTGTCTCTATATCTACCTGTGTATCTATATACGTTAATCTGGTGTTATGATTCGACTAACTAGCAACGCTCGAAAACTGCTGACCCGCCATTTGAAAGCAGGATGATTTGCTTACTGTGTTTGGCCACCACAAACACACACCCCTCCATCCGTCATTAGCTACTTGGCAGATAGGTGTTATCCATAAAGAGGGGCTTCTTTAGCTTAATTTATCGAAGCTGACACTGAAAAGAAACGGCTTACTGCGTGCGGGTGGGTGTGTACGTGTGTATACGTTGCGAAGTTTTAATCGTAGGGCGTCTCCATGAAAGTACAAAATACAGCCCAGATTATTTCGTATTTATGCAAGTGTAAAAGGTCGTTGTCTATAAATGTCCGTAAAGAACATAGATATTTCTATACCCGGTCCAGTACGTTACAACGATTAGCAAACAGCTGCAGATCATTGTGAAATGTATTTGCATTAAGTGAAAGGTGCATAAGAAGTAACAGGAAATGTTAGGTGTATGGTATAATTAAGGGGAAAAGACGAGCTTTTAAAATTGTCAGACTGTTCTTTTCTGAATAACGGATGCAAGACACACGGCAGCACGCAAAAGAGGTGGAAGTGAAACTGCGTGTCTAACTCGGAACAGAACAGCTCAAGGGGATTTCCAAAGTCTTTGGGAAAGAGCCTGTGTAGCTGCATCATTAGTAATCTTCAAAAATTCTGCAAAATTCATCCTCCTTGTCAGTTTTTAGGTTTTTAATCAGTTATCTTCCGGCGAACTTAGCTGTTTAAAGACACTTCGTTTTAACAGAACTGTAAGAGTATGTTTCATTTTTGGATGCCTTTTAAACTGTGATCTGTGAAGGGCAGATACTTGTGACTTTACGTTTGCTAGTTTATATTTTGTTAGGGTGGGGGGTGTTCCAGTACCTGCCGTACAGGTAGTTAACTGGGAGAAATTTTCCGGAAGAAAATCAGCTGTGTGGATGAATGAAATTGTCAATGGAAGCAGACAGTGAAATGCAATGCGAATGTATATTGCGCATGTGTGTGGTGCGTGCATTTGGAGAACATTGCTAATGAAATAATACAATGCAAGATAGGTAATCTAGCATAGTCATAAGTATCCTATATTGAGTGTTATTTTTTCTCCTCCCATGTAATACAAGTGGAACAAAAAAAAAAAAAAAAGCTGATTTCGGGTGTTTTTAAGCTTAGCACCAGGCTATTCACCTTTTAAAATTAGTCATTTTAGGGAAGCTCTTTAACATTTTATACTACCCAATGCTACCAAGATGCAGGGAGTTTAACTGTATTCAGTTATATAGGCTTCTATTTCTAAATATGTTTGTGACTTTTTAACCACGTTTCAGTAGCAATTCCTGCTTCTATTACAGTAGTCTCCTGAGTTGCCACGCCACAGGCTTGTATTTAAATATAACAGATTCATTTTAGTGTTTTATCTTGGTTGCCGTCCTTCCATAGACTTGCACATTTTCACTGGAGGGGTCATCTAAAGACCCCTTATGATCACTGAATGTACACATGTGTAACCTTTTTCATAGTATATTGTGTTTCCACATTCTGTTTTTTCTTCTCCTTGTAGGAGTTGTATTCCCTTTATGAGAGCAATTTGTGTCTGTCCATAAGTATAGTATTGTAAATAATTTCAACATTTTTCCTTCCCTCTAGCAACATCTGACATTTCATTGTGAACTTAATTGAAACGTGACCGTTTTTAGACATCGCATTCGGGTGTGTATATGTCTTGGAATACACTAGCAACCATGTTTTGAGGTCGTCTCCCGTCTTGTGCTTCCTGATATTGGCTCCAGGCTTGCCAGAACCCTGCATGGGATATGTGGTTTTGAAAAGTGGATGGATGGATATTGGTTTTGGATACAAGTAGAAGCAGGAAATGACATCTTGACAATCTCTGTTTTGGCTTTTGGCCTCTCTTGTTTTGGCCTCCACTATAAGTAATTGAGTTGAAGATTCCAAAACTCCTTAGAAAGGGCCATTTTATGTAGTCCCTATTTTATTATAATATTTTGTTATCCCTGTACTGAACATTTAATACACTACACACCCAACTCAAGTCTACAATCCAAGTAGTTAGGCAGAATGTTCTGACAGGTAATTATTTTAATTTTGCTTATTGAGTTTATCTTTGGTGACCTTTAGGCTCACGACTGAGAAAAACATGAGACAATCTTTATAGATTGTAACAGTATTTGCACACATCTTTCAGCAGTAGACAAAGACAGCATTGTCTAATAGCCCCAGTGGGCATTTGGGTTGTCTGCTTTGAGTGATATGACCTTAAAGGCATTTATGCAGCAAAACATTTTACCAAAGAAGGAGATCTCCGGATATTGCAGAATTCCCCACCAAGCTGTCAGAGAATTCTGTCTTAAAGGTAGTGTGGGCTTAACTTTGATGTCAGGAAAGAGCAGGTTATTTTAATTAAATTGAACTAGATTACTTTTCTGCATTTGAGGATTTTTGATTTTGCTGTAAGATGAGTTAGATTAGGCCCTGCGATGGGCTGGCCCCCCATCCAGGGTTGTTCCCTGCCTCATGCCTGTTGCTTCCGGGATAGGCTCCGGACCCCCCGCAACCCAATAAGGATAAAGCGGGTTGGAAAATGGATGGATGGATGAGTTAGATTAGGGGTGAACATAAACATCCAAACCTTCTTACTAGTTTCCAGTAGGTAAGCACATTCAGTGGAGAAAAATGCAAATATGTCTCAAATAAACTTAAGATTCAACTAATCGTGTTTGTCCAGAAATGGCACATTTTAAATGAAAATAAAGGATATTACTCTTTTGCCAGCTTATGCCTTATTAAAAAATGCACTGAAATGATCTAATGAAATGCAATGATTTTTCAGCTTTCTTCTGATAAAATATTGGTCCATTTCATCCTCACTTTTTTCACAGAAATCTGTAAAACCCCACTAAAATAGGTACCGAAGTAAAGCTTAGAAGACATTTTTTAGATTTGTGGTGAAATCCCACGCTCAATGGTGAAAATGAACGTGAGGTCCCCACTCATCAGGTCTCAGAATAAAACACCCTTACAAATGTGTTTTCTCTGCAATGCTTGCTCTTCACGCTTGTTGGTTCTTGCTGCTGGTTTCCTGTATTTTGAACCAGTCAATACATGAAAACTGCCTTTCCCCTTTCTGACTCATACAGAGTTCTGAAGATTGTTTTTCATTTATTTTTTGTTTTTATTGTTTGAAGCATCTTACATACACGGATACAACGCCACAGTGGGTGATAAACGTGTCCATTTTTGTTTACGGCTGTAGCACTTGAGCTCTCCTGGTGGGTGTGAATGTCAGCCACACCTGCCAGTGTGACTTGCTGTCCTGCAATTTCTCTTTTGGGATGAATATGCAAATTTTATACTTTTGGTTTTCAAGCCAAATAATTGTTGTATTGCTAACAGTCATCATGTTGTTTTGAAGATAAAATGTTATAATGCAAGAAGCATTGGTATCTTGCCTGCAAATGAAATGAGAATTAAACAGAGCTCGTCAGTTAGTAGTTTTCTCCTTCAACAGCTTGTCAGTCTTTTTTCGGGGGGGGGGGGGGGTCTATTGATGCTAATTTAAATTTAAACCTAGGTGTAATCAGAGAGTATGGGGCATTCTGAAAGGGTGATGTATATTAAACAAACCCATCCCAAATCATCTTGCTGCAGCTTGGCTGGCCGGCAGTGGTATACCTGTTGGGTCACCCCAGGCACTCATAGGTAGGAGGAAACAAGTGACTCATTGTGTTGCAAGTCTATTTTTGGTGACGGCATGCCAAATTAGTGTTTGTGGTGAAGGGAATTCAGGAGTTATTCTAACTCCGTTTTTATTTCACTCTGTTGCAATTATTGTACCATGATTATGCCCTGTTTTGGTAAGCTGCCCATGGATCTTGCTCATGTTTGCTACAAGTGGGTAACAGGCAGTACTTTTTGTGCTAGTGTAGTTAACACATCTTGCTACCTTTTTGTGTTTATTACAAGTACTTGGTTTTCTAGAGAATGGATTAAAACTGGAAATGGACACGCACTCAATTTAAATATTGTGGCGTGGGTTTTGCATGCCTTCTGTTGTGTAGCTTTGTCAGACGTGTGCATCAGTGTAAATTTGTACAGGTGATAAATGTGTTAATACACATTTCTTACAGTCAGTAAGTGTGGCCTGCCTCCACAGTGCAGTGTGGGAGGAGTCACTGCACGTTAACATCCTAAGAAAGAACAGGCACATGAATCAGTCCTTTCACTTTTACATGTCTTGGTGAAGGTCATGGAGACAGCAGATCTGGAAGTTCTGCCCTGTGATGACGTTCTCTGGTGAGTACGGCAAGCACATGCTGGGTTAATACGTCAGACACAATTTCAGCACGTCAGAATTGGAATGTCAGTTGAGGCCGTTTTCAGGTTCGTCCTCACTGGGGTTTTGGGGGATTTTGCTGGTATTAAATGACATCTTAATTGTTGCGCTGTTATTAAAACTCCACATGTGACCCTGCATTCCATATACTGTTTTTTGTGTATAGGATTTGGGAGGGGGATTTTGTTAGTGTGTCTTGGAAGTTTCATGTGATTTTTATAGAGGAAATTATACTAAGATTTTGTGAGTGAGCTTGTGTGATCTGGGGATCTTATTTCCTGATAGCCCTGATGAAAATATTGAATGACTTAATGAAATATTAAGACGTCAAAGAACAGTGGTCCCCCCCACCCCTTATCCGCAGTTTCACTTTCTGTAGTGTCAGTTACCTGGCGTTAACCATAGTCCTAATATATTTAATAGAGAAATAATTCAGATTTTTTTTTATTGCGTATCACTGAGTAGCGTCCTGCTCAGTATGTGAATCTTCCTTTGTCCGGCGTATCTACGCTGTATACACTACCCTCCTATTTGTCATTTAGTTGCTGTCTTGGCTGTCAGATGTGTGTGTGTGTCTGTGTGTGTGTGTGTGTATATGTGTACACACACACACACACACACTATTATATATTACATTTTTAAAGTTGGTTTTATATTCTTTCCTTTGTTTGACAATGGCTTTTACCTGTGTGCTGGCTGTGATAGGCCTGTTGGACAGTATTCTAGGGTGGAGCTTCAGCATCTATGCTGGTGTAAATACATAATCGACTCCCCAGCCCCATGCAAACCTACAGCCTTTTATCATTGTTTTGTCGTGTGTGTTTGTTTATTTCTGTATTCTCTTTTGTGTACAGTAAATGCAGCATATTGGGCATAAGGGCATCGTGGCATCTTCCCTGAACGAGCCCTTGGTTTCTCTGGTTTTAGTTTATGAACTGATACTTCGAGTGCCAGCTACTGGTATTGAAATTCCCTGCGATGGTCATTGATTTGCAGACACGGCTTAAGTTCAGTGTCGCAAACTCAGTGAAAGTATTGCCAGTCTGCTTGCTTATTGTTTTTCCTTGTGAGTCACCTAAAGTACCTGCTTTTAAACGCACTTCTCAATAAGGTAAGGTGAACGGTTTAATTTTTAACTCATGTTATTCCTCCAGCCTGGGATTTTCACGTCTTTTCTTCCAGTTGTTTTATTTCCTGGTAATTGCAGTTCAGTTTAAGTTCACGCAGGTCTGATTTGCTACGTGAACACGGGAATCTCCCTATTAGAAGCACTGTAATTATGCTGATTTTGTTCATTGGATACCATCTGGTGAAGCCAGAAGACTGATATTCATTTTAATCTGTACTTTAGCGCTGCCAAATATTTAATATACAACTTTTGAGTTGAATAACATATGGAAAACAAATGAGGTGTTGATTATGGGTAGAAGGTGACCTTGAGTCAGGGGCCTGGAGCTGTTTTGAGGGAGTGCTCCCAAGGAAGTCCTCCAGCCCGCGTCCGATTTGTAGGCATTGAAGAGGCTGACGCAGACACGCCCCTGTCGACTGGCCAAGGGGGGGGTCATGTCATCCTGCCCAGCATAACTCTGGGTGACATTTGCCCCATGGATCTTTGTGTTTGACATGCTGGCTCTTCCTGATCGGGAAGTCGTCCTGCAGTGATATCTTGGGAGAGTCTGCACCAAGTAATCTCCCGGCCGTCTGTCAGGAATTAATGCTGTGCAATCATGGATTTCCAAGTGCCTTTTTCATGGGAAGTGTCACACCAGGCTGGTGCCTGCTGCACTTTGTCGGAAACATGGTCAGCTGCCCCCCGGTCGCTGTCCCCTGAGCCGCCCTGGCACGTCCGACACCAGCAGCGTTACACCCTGCCAAGTTTCCCTTTCAGAAATTTTCCGAATGACGCCGGCTGGTGGCAGCCCACATCGGTCCGGAAGCGCGGCCTTCGTGCCCACGCGCTCTCAAAAGCTGCATGTCAGCTTACAAACTTTGTTCATAATGCTGATCCAGAATCAGATCTTTATTGGCTTACCGCACTTGTCATTTAACTGTAAAATTGAGTTCCTTATCAGTATACAAACTCAGTATGATTAGTGGTTGCTCATCAGGGCTGGTTTCTAACTGCAGCTCTGTAGAACGGTCTTTGTTTCCTTGTATCTTACAGATGCTCATATTGACAACCTCTGATTACTCATGTCCTGCAACTGTGCCCGACATGTAACATACAGGAACCTGGCTCATTAGTGGGTTTTTACTTATTTGAAGTTCTTCTTTGAACAAGGGTGACCTTATCTTTTACTTGTTTATTTTTGTTTGTATCTGAAATGCATTCTTATGAAAATACCGTAGTATACATGGCACAGTGGCTCAGGGCTGGAATCTCACATCAGAGTGAGCGAGAGAGAGAAAATTTGCACATACCACTTGTCACATGGGTTTCCTCTTGGTTCTCTGACTGCCCCTTGCAGTCCAAAGGCTTTTACCTTGGCTATTTGGTGTCTCTGTTGCCAGTAGTCTGTGCCTGCCCGCTGATAGGCTGGCATCCCAGCACGCCATGTACCCTTTGCTCTCTGGGCGAAGCTCCGGGCTCTCCCCTCACCCAGTCCAGAATGAGTAGCTGGAAGATAGATGGGTGGATAAAACCTACTTTTGTAGTGAATCTGAATTTGATGTCTTGCTCTGTGTTGAATGGAAGAAAAAAAAAACACTCATGTTAAAGGCAGGCATAGCAAAGTTTTTCTCTCTTGCTCATTATTCTTATCTTAGAGCTAGTGTCAGGACTACATAGCTAGTGTCAAGTATTTGCACGAATGGCAACAGCACTGCGGTGGAGATTAGGCAGAGTTTCCTCTCTTGGCTCAGTGTTCTTTGACACGGAAACGGTGGGTGGGACGACATTACTAAACACGCTTACATTACGGCAAACTCTTTGTCACATCCATCTCAGTCTGATAGCACATGGCTTGTCCTCCTTGGTAATAACAATTGGAATTAATATAATTGATACTCAAAGGCCCTTTTTTTTGGTGTATATGGTACGGGGTGGAGTTCGACAAACCTGATTTGCATCAGAGGATAGTTTCCATTTTGAGCAATGAGGAAATTCAATGATAATGCGGCTAACACAACGGCAGTTTAATGAACGATAAAGTTGTTTATACAAAATTCACTGTGTTACATGTGGATATTGATGGCACTGATGTTGAAACCGTTTTTCACATACTTTTTTAAAATTATTTTTCAGGGACTTTGAATAATGAGGACTGGTTTTCGCTGATCCCAGTATGGAGATTTACTGGTACATGTAAGTATGAATTTTGCACTTGATTTTAACTTTATGCAGTGAATGTAGGCAATGACAACTGTAAAGCTAAATGGAAGGCCTGCAAGCTCACGTGGCTGGAAGTTGAGACGCTGTTAAGCTGCTGTACTTTCCTAACTGCGACAGACACGTCGGCTGTTAGAAATTAGCATCCCCCGTTTGTTTTTTTTTTCCTTGAGTTTCGCAATCCTCAGTTCCGTGAACACCAAACTATTACAGGAAAGGTTTGCTTAAAGCTCCGTTAGTGAGAGATACGGCAATTTTAGGCCAAATGATAGGATTGCTTCGGAGCAAAGCATTCAAATCCCACGAGGTCTGTGTCCACAGCTGCGAATGTTTTTCTGTGCTGATTTTCCTGCATTATCCCTGTTCTTTCCAGGGTGCTTTGTGAGGAAATGGCTCACTGATGTCACTGTAATTGTTTCCACACAGAATCGTCATAATTTTCATCATCATAAAGATTTTCTTCTACATCTGCTGGTACCGATCGCGGCAGAGGCAGCTGGCGGCCTACCTTAGCAACCCCCGCAATGCGCAGATCGTCATCGTTGGAGGCAGAGCCTACCTGCACCAGATGTGTGAAAGCCAAAATGTGAGTGTACCTCAGCCACATGCCACCACCTGCTCCAGCCGAATGGCCGAATGTCATGGGGGGCTTCCGGCCTCTTTAAATTGGTGCTTTTCCACTGCCTCCATGAACTGAGCCGAACCGCGAACTGGCGGTTTTCCATCGTATGCGAGCAGTACCCAAGCTGCATCCATGGAGACCGAAAGCGTAACCAAACCGAGCTGGTTGCATCACCGCCATCCAACTGGTAAAAATACACTGACATACCAGTGTCCTGTGCACAGATGAAAAAGGTTATATCCTATATATTATTAAATTTTAGTACTATCACACATCAATATGTATTGATGCGTTTCCGATAACTCGGAACTTGAAAAACCTCTTACTTCGAAGAAAAAAGTTCTGTAGAACAGCTGAACGCAATTGATGCTAATTCTGCTAGCATTTGCTACTTGAAGGTGATTCTCACAGATGTGCTAGCAGACATTAAAAAGACAGTAAAAAAAAAAAAAAATTGGACATACTGTAGTAAATGATGATGTGTACACCATGTGAACAGTAAACAAACATCTCTTCAGTTTTTCATCACTGTCGCTCTCCAAACCTGGTAATGCCTTTACCAAGCCGTCCCTTCTGCAGTGGATAAGCGAAGTGAGCTAGATCCGTGCTCTGTAGTCTC
>JAODLC010000036.1:7002534-7023202 GCA_026781145.1 Hippopotamyrus pictus | reverse complement strand
TCTTCGCAGTGCAGGTCGGTTCCTGTATGACAGTGGAAAAGCGAAGTGAGCTAGATCCGTGCTCTGTAGTCTCTCTTCGCAGTGCAGGTCGGTTCCTGTATGACAGTGGAAAAGCGAAGTGAGCTAGATCCGTGCTCTGTAGTCTCTCTTTGCAGTGCAGGTCGGTTCCTGTGTGACAGTGGAAAAGCGAAGTGAGCTAGATCCGTGCTCTGTAGTCTCTCTTCGCAGTGCAGGTCAGTTTTTTGCTTTTTTAACTGGCTCTTTTAAAGCATAATAAGTTGTTTTGTTTTATGGATATATTTATTTGCCCTACCGGTTTTATTATGATTAAGTACACACATAGCTATTAAAATGAAATAATTGTGGTCTTATTCATCTTTCAAATTATAAATACAAGTTGCAGCTGTAGCTTTTTTTTTCATAGCCGTTTCTCTTCCTGCTCCTGCAGGCATGTCGAGTGCGACACCATGGTGTGAGCCATGTTGCTGACAGGGGAATGTCGGCCCCCACTTATTGATGCTGTGGTTTTACGGCACAGTTTCACAGTCTTTGAAAAAAGGACTTTTGGGCAAGGGGCCCCCATGCATAACATGGGGTGGGCACGTCCTCTATCTATGCTCTCTTTCCCCTTAATGTTCTTTCACAGCTTAAGCTGCCATATCTGAAACCACAGGTATTTCAGCTCGAGCCAAAACTCATTACGCGTGATGACTACTGATGCAGAGAGCCTTTTCCAACACTGGGAAAGTAGTTATTGTTCATTAAAATGAAAGTGCCTCTTGTGTGTGTCTCTGGACCTCTTGTGATTTGGCTTCAGGGGCTTGCTGAGTCTTTAATAGGCCTGTAATAGGTTCTCTGCGAGCATCCAGCTGAATGCATCGAAATGGTGATCCTAGTAGTGACAGGAAGCTCTAATACACTCAAAATAACTTCGCTTTAAGCCAAGGCCCCAACATTACAATTTAGCTGTAAACAAGAGCCGTAATTGTTACGCCTTATACATGTTACATTGGAAAAAATGGCTGAAGTTTCCATTTTGGCATAAGTTCACTTGAAACATAATTAAATCACATAAAGTCCCTTTTTGTAGCTGTATGTAAATAAAATCAGAAATGAAAATGAGATCAGAATCTTAGATCCTGGTTAGTGGTGATGGGGCAGGCCAGTGCTTTGCAAGGAAAGTGGTGTTTGATTACTACAAGATGGGTTTTCCTTGGTAAGAGGGAGCAGGAACTCTGCATTAAATGGTCTGCAAAGCCAGGCATTCGTCATACGTGCGGTAATGTTCACTGACTTCAGCAAACAGGAAATGCCTGAAGAAAATGGGTGAAGGGAAGTCCAGTGTATCGTCAGTGTAAAAAAAAAAAAAAAAAAAAACAGTAAGCAGTAGTAGGTATGAATTGTTTTGTTGTTGTAAATGACACAGAATAATCACAACTTTCCTTGTATGTTTGGATAACTAAGGCTTTAAATATCTACAACAGGAACAGAGGTTATTAATTTTTAAAATATTTTTGCAGAGTGTATTTTCCCGGCAAATAATTTGCACAGGGTTGGCTCCGTGAGCATGCTGGTTCGCCCACATAGGTTTCTTCTGCAGTTACTACTTTCGCGGGGAGTGTGAAGAAGGCAGAGTATGAATCAGTCCACGCAGATCTGGATGAGGGAGACTGCAGCGAGCACGAATATCTGCCTTGGCCCCGCGGCCGTGTCCGCGCGCTAGTGGCTCGCCAGCGCAGCTGCCTCTCCTGCTGTTGCCGCCGCGCTGCAGTGGGTGTTCAACTCCCACCTCCATTCTTGTTCACAGACGTCGATCTGGCCCAGCTGGTACGGCGTCCAGGATGACAGCTCCGTCGGCGAGCCTTCCGCATCGCTGCCGCCCGCGCCTTCGTACACTCATCTGGACGTGCCCCCCCCTTACGAAGCCGTCTTGGGAAGTAAGGGAGCACCCCCCCTCACTCCGCTCTTAGTTACACATGTCACTCTGCCGCCGGCCACATTCTCCAACCATCTGTCAGGCACACACCTTCCTCACTGTTCTTCATGTCTGTACTTCCCCTGTAACAGATCAGCTCTGACTGGCAGGCTGTGAAACCACCAGCTGCTTTTCATCCGTGATGCTTTAGCGCAAAGTGCTGCAGCTAATATATTATTAGGTGGAAGAATCACACTCTCAACCCACCGTAAATTAGGCCTTTATAAATATCTATTATCGAAGATTTTGGAGAGGTCATGTAAAAATGAGATGGTACAATTTAATCCATCTAATGAACGATATAAATTGTATTGTGGAAATACCCCTGGGGTAGAATTAGCATGAATACCTTAAAAAGCTTTAAGAATTGCCTGGAACTTAGCCTTGCTCAGCCTGTGTGCAAGCAGCTCCTTAATTTTGAGACCTGTAAAGCATACCGATATTTCCTGGTTGATGGGGATCAATTTTCGTTTATTTATTTTTTTTTTTAGACAAATCAATCATTGTCTCCAAGTTACTCTGCAGGTTTTCAAAATACAAATGAACCCCAGTTCTCCCTGAGGTCATGTTCTCCTAAAAAGGAGATGTGCCGCTAATCCCCCCCATCTCGATATTTCTGGTCCCGGAGATGCCTCGCGTTACGCCCGGATGTATCTGACCGTCCGAGGTCACATGAAGGACACGGATAGACAGTGACGGTCAGGCAGCATCTTGCATGTTGGAGCTCAGGCTTACAGCTGATGACCTTGTAAATCACAGGATCTGGGGCCCAGGAAGATATTCAGACGGTGCTTATTTTCTGCCCCAAACCTACCACTTGTCCCTTCCAATTAAATAAATGGTCATCTGACTTAATTTGCTTGGAAGTTATTTTAGGGCTTACAGCAATAACAAAGGGACATCTGACACATGGTAGTGATACACATCCTTATAATGACCTACCTGATTTGGTCCCTCATGTAGCTCCTCAACAGAATGCATTATGGATTTCTGCACATTTAACACTATACGCTACTTCATGATGCACATGGATGACTAGCTATAACCGCTTATTTGTTATATTCATTATTATATTATTTAATGGTTTTATTCTAAGCAAGTTATAGTAGAGGGAAGGGTTACAGTTTTTGTGTGTGCTCTTTGCAATCCGAAGCAAAATAAAATTAAACCTTTGCGTGGTTAGAGCAACAAGCTACTTGTTGAGCTGCAGGAGCTCTTCAGAGGTGTTTCCACAAATGTAATTTATGCTTAAAGTTGTAGGTGTTCCGCTCTGATTGGCTAGAAATATTTTCAGCTTGTTTCTCTGTTTCTGATTGGACAGGCGACGACCTGAAGCCTCCACCATACAGTGAGTATGCCCAGAGCGACGCCGTGGGCGAATCGCAAGCCATTCTCATCCCCGAGAGCTGCGAGCCCGGCAGCATCCGTGACGCGCCCCCTCCATACTCGCTCAGCGCCAGTGCCAGCGCCGTACCACAGGAGGACGCGGCAACCCGGGACCCGCATGTGGAAGAGGGCGCTCGAGGGTCAGCCTCGCATCACTAGGCCGCCGTCCCTTGCACTGGTGACTGCTTGGCAGATACGTGCCACATGCGTGCGGCCTGGATCCTGTTCCGTTCAGACCATGTCAAAAAGACGGCCGCTAGATTTTGCCACTGAAAAGTTGAGATTGAAAAGAAATAACAAGCAGAGTTGTTTTCCTGGAATGCTGGCCTTTGCCAAAGGAATACTACCAAGCTTTTGGGGAGTGGGCAGTGGGGGATTCAGATGTCGGTTACATTTTTCAAAGCAGTGTTTTTACAAAAAAAAACTAAAAAAACAAACAAAGAACCCTCCATGCGTTTATGCCCCCTCCCCCGCAAGTGAACATCATGTAATTATGTCTTTTTCCTCCAATTTGTGTATACTGTTTTTTGCCTCATCCAGCCATCATTCTGTTTAAGATTATCAAAATATAATGCAGTTTCTTGTACATGTTTGCCATGGAGAAACAATCAGAACCAGAGAAGAAATAATACCTTCTAAATGCAGTTTGTGCTGAATCGCGCCTATAAGCTTATATGAATACTGTCTTTATAAGTAGCCTGTTGATATCTGTGGACATCAGGTATGCACACCCTACCCTGCACTCTCCTTCAGTGAGGAAGGCCTGGGAGAGTGTAATACTATCTTGTGTACCAAAATGACAATAGTAAACTCCTGTGATCTCTGAAGTGAACAGTCCTGTGCTCTATGGATCGTGCATTTTGAATATGAGAGGATAACTTGACGTTTCACTGTAGTATTTTGAATAATATATTCATGTGCTAGGTAATATTAGTGGTATGATTTGGAAGCTGTCCCGTGAAATTAAGCTCATAAATCTGAGATGTCTTGCGTCTGGGGGAAACGACACTGGGATCAAACTGGCATACGGATGGCTTGTCATGCATTGCATTACATTACATTGTGCTTGTAGAGCATTTTGGAGAAGTAATAGACTGGTGTGATATATTACATGGACAGTTTGGAAGTTGCTAAAGAATGTAGTTAAATCTTGAGGCATCTTACAATAGCATGTGGGTCATTTTTTATTTTATTTTTATTAAAAAAAAAAAAAAAGTCAGTCAGTTACATGGGTTGATTGCTGTAACACAATGTACAATGTGAATTGGTTGTTTAACTCCCAAGGTCGTATTTCATGTCAAAATTGCAGTAACGGGAATTTAAAATATTTAACCCGAATTCTAACAAAGCCAACTTACTTCGATATATTTTTTTATTTGTAAACTTGCATTTAGTATTTGTTAGTGCATTTATGTCACTTGCACAATAACTGTTGAACAATATGTAAAACATAATTGTCTTCCTTTACCAAATAAGAGGGGGCTACCAATTCCATTTGTCTTTGTTTTGGCAATAATTCAGCATAATTACATCCACACCCCTTTTTCCAAGCTTACAGTAGTATCTAAGCATGTCAGAGTAGCAGTAGTGTTTTAGTAGACTGTCAAAAGGCCACAGTTTGATTAGCCATGTTTCAGCTGTTTGAATGCTGTATGTATATCCACTTCAGGCTGAATTAAAGTCTGCTGATAACTTGTTTTAACCTTGGCCCGCCCTGATATTTTATGAAGTTGCAGACCCACACACAGAAGTGCATACACTTTTTGAAGTGTTTTCTTCCTGTTACATATAATACAATGCAAAAGATACATATCTTCCGATATGTATCTTTTGCAGCCACAGTGGCTGTTAAGTTGGGGAAGTGGTCAGTGTATGTGAACAATTTGTGAGGCTTGGAAAAAAAGCATCTTTATATTAAGATCTTTACAGAAATAAAACCATGGTCTGTACCATTCAGCACAAAATTCTAAATGTGATATGTAAATTTTTAGAGCTTCTATACCCATGCATAGGCTACACCAGTAGTCCATCCATCCATCCATCCATCCATCCATCCATTTTCTGTAACCACTTGTCCTATTCAGGGTGGCAGGGTGTCTGGAGCCTATTCCGGAGGCTACGGGTGCAAAGCATGGAACAAGCCAAGATAGGGCGCCAACCTGTCACAGGGTACACCAGTAGTCCCCAACTATTTCTCACAGAGGGTCAGAGAGTGTGATACTTGGGGGCACAATTTAATAATTGAAGCACAACGGTCTATTTGTTGGGGTGGTCTGAGAATCCAAATTAAATACAAAAAAAGTGTATATCTGTCCAGAGTTCGCCAGCTGGTAATCCTTGGACTACGCGGAAAAACTCGGGTCAGCTTATGCCGTTTCGCAAGACAAACATCACGTCATCGCTTTGAGACGTTAGCTGAGCTGAATCTGTTAAGCCTCGAGTAAAGGAGACAAATGACATGATCCAGGTATATAAGATTTTAACAGGTCTGGATACTTTTCAACCAAATAGTTGTTTCGATATTAATTCAAATACAGGAAGTCGTGGCCATAGGTGGAAATTAGCGTGAGAACATTTTAAACACTTCACAACACTTCCTGTTAGTGTAGCGCAAGCTAAAACCTTGGGTTCCTTTAAATCCGAACTAGTTAAGATTTTAACTTTACGCTATTTGTTGCCTTCTCCCCAAACCAGGGTTACCATATTTGCTGATAATGGCGAGACGAAAAAGATGACGTGTTCGGGGATCCGAATATTAATCAGTTTTCACGTTCACCAGCCAATCAGGTGGCGTCTCATAAATATTGCAGAATTTCTCGTAAACAACTGACATATAACAGATAGTGGCAATAATCATGTGACACCCATTCCCCCAAGTTCGACATGGTATTAAGCACATATTTGCTCGATTTGAATTTTACACTCGTATCAACTTGTCCCAAAAGTAAGGTAATTTAATGCCATTATTTTCGGACGGTGTAATTTGGCCAATACTAGTTTAGAATAATGGGCCCTTGAATCAATTCTGGTGTAAAAGTCAGTTTTCCACAGTCACTAATATGTATAAATCGAGCTAAAGTGCCGTGCTTGCGACAAAAGAACCAACCCCAGGCTATGATCCTTGATTGCCTATTTGAATCCCTGAAACACAAACAACAGCTCGACATATTCCAGTGAATCCCCACATAATCATATTTGTGACAAAAAAAAATGTGGTAAAGAACGAACAGCCAACCAAAAGCAGGGCAACGGAGGTGCGTCGATATTCTGGGTGTCGCAATACATATATAAATAGACAGACAGACACACACACACACATACACTTCAAAACGAAAGCTGCCAGCAAAACACCCAAACCGTGACAACTCAGAGTATCCAAGAGCTCGGAATACTGGGAGGACAAACGCTGGACGTTCAGATACACACACGGTGGGTAATTTATACAAGGTTATGGGAACGCGAGGATCGGACATGGTTCACACAGGACACGGACAAACCCATACACACAACAATACAATAACAACAGGGGCAAGCTGTGACATATATTAATACTGCCATGCATTTCATATAGTAAGAATGAAAATTGGGTAAATAGCACAGGGTAAACTGGGACACTTGTTACTGTATATGTTTATGCCTCTGTGATCTAATAACTTAAGCCCAGTTCTTGAGCATCCAGTAATGCTTTTATGTTTTACTATTTAACATTAGGATCGTATTTTATCACATCCACCATATAAAATTTTTATTCTCGGGGTGGGAATCCTCTTGTGTCATACCCACGCAACAACCAATAGCTTTCTTTCTTGGTGAATTGCGCTGTGGTGTTCGCGTTTTATGTAAGTCGCTTTGCTTTTTGTGCGTTTTATTTAATTTGTTTTAATTGAATGCACATATTTACTGAGCACTGTGTTGTGCATGGTTGATCGCTTAATTGTAGCACCCTTTTAAAATGACTTATTACGGCTTGTGGATTTCGTGTTGTTTACATTGTGATTAACCTTGTTTTATTCCCGAAGTCTGATTTTTACGTGTTTTAGAAATGTGTCTATCTGTTTTAGCCCGACTCTTGTGTAGAAGTTGGAGGTCTGCAGTTGTGTTTCTCTTTTAAAGGTTATCTTTTAATGGCTGGCATTTAAGGTCACATCTTAAGTGTTTTGATGGCCATGGCTATTTTAATTGATCGCACATTTGTTGGTTTTATGATTTTTTAGATATTTTATTGTTGTGATTTTATAGACTACATATAGACTACTTGTACGACAAAGAAAGTTTCAGACGAAGTGTTTGCGTGGAAAAAACGACGTATGGAGTGTAGCACAGCGTTTCGCAAGAGCCCCTCTCGTGACTCTCTGGGATTTCCCTAGCTGCCAAGACTGACACTATACTTACGCTGTACTCATATACAGGAACCTGGAAAAGGAAATAGCACCGCCATTAAAAAGAATCACGATCGACTTGCAGGTGATCGTCGGCCGCGGAGAGATCTGAACGGACAAGAAACCGTAAGAAAATGGCAAAAAGTAAGTTCTGTTGCTCAAAATATATTTTTAAATATATATATATTTTTTTAATTGATATGAAATTACATTAACTTAAATATGGCTTACAACACATTTCTTTTACAGAGGAGGTTATCGCGATTGGATTGGAGCTGCGAACTGTCGGAGACCTTATCGACTTGAACTGCAAGATCGCCAATCTTGTTTTAAGAGGAAAATCTGTGAAAGAAGATCACAAAGCGAAACCGAGGATAAACGTAAAAACGAACAATTCTGCAGAGCAATGACATGCCACCTTAAAATGGCGTAAGGGCTTTCGTAAGATTACTCGACTTTGGTCATAAGAACTGAAAATAAAATGTGAACAACGTACTGTGCTGTCGGACCCCACATGAACTACACTGGATTAATATTAATGCTTACGTTGGAAATTTACGCTTTCAAGGAATGAATCCGTTTCTGTTTCCAAACGTAGCTCCAAGTAGCTACCTCGACCAGTTTTCATCTTTGCTTTTAAAACTGAAACTTTTTGACATTTCTATTCACCCTATATTGTTATTGTTGATAGACTGGCACCATATGTGCAGAATGTACCCCCCAAACGTAACTGCGACAAATGATTGTTGCTGTTCTAGTATTTTTGATGAAAAACTGCACAGGTTTTGTGTTGTGATTGGAATATTTTTAAGTATAATTATTTCAAATATTCTGTGATTTTTAAACTTGTTAAAATATTGTGGTTTACTGTTTTAAATTGTTACACTAGTTGTGGTTATTTATTGCTTTATTTTATTGTGTGTATTTTTATAAAGAAATATTGGATTAATCGGAGAGCGTGGATGGATGATTGCTAGTGTACTTGCGTGTTTCTTACGTTTGGATGACGAGTTAAGACAATTGCGCTGTCGCTGATAATTTGAAAATACATAAAAGTTTTATTTTTTTAATAACAGGGGCATATAAGAGGCTTTATTTTATAATTGTAATAGCAATTTTGATTATTTATTGTGTATGCTGAAGAGATAGTAACGTAATTGCCTCTTGTGATTATTTCTTATTGCTTCATTATTCTATGTATCACATTGATAGAAGTGTAATTCATACATTGGCCTATATAGCCTACTATTCGAATATAATGGTCTATATTCAAAATTTTATGGCTGTTACTTATCGCACTTATTTAAAAATAAAAATATTTAATACTTTGAATACTGATTCCTGTTTTTGTAGATCAAATGATACAACCTTGCACAGCTAGTATATTGTCTAGACAACAGTTCGGCGGACCTATTATACAGTTACATCGTTTTCACTACGGACGAATTTTGTCGATGAACTCAAGAGCATGTGTTATCCAGGTAGTTCGATCTCTAAGATTTTTTGTTATTGGGAATAGGAGTATTTTCAGTTTTGCCCCGTTGTTTCTCAATCCTCAAAACTTTACAATTGTATAGGATTGAATCACAGATGACTTGTTATATGTGCAACTTTTGTGGCGATTCCTTTTTCGGGAAACAGTATTACTGAAAACCGGCGGTGAATGTCAACGAGCTCCCAGCTTAACGGCTATGCCACAGCTCAATCAAAACGCAAGTTCTGTAAAGGAGGACAAAGTGGCGATCGACGGCAACAGGAGACACCGCTGGGGCTTGGTCGTAACGGGCTTCGTCGGAGGAACCGTCGTTGCGCTGTACGCCATCGCAACGCCGTTTGTAACGCCCGCATTCCGGAAAGTGTGCCTTCCCTTCGTGCCGGCCACGCCGGCCCAGATCAATAACGTCCTGACGCTCCTCCGATACCGGAGCGGTAAGCTGGTGGACATAGGAAGTGGAGACGGCAGAATTGTAAGTGGTTGGATGATTTATTACTGCCACCTAGTGCTTGAACCGCGGATTGAATGACGTTGTGCCGTGACTGCGCAAGCACCAAAACGATGATCTCATTATTTATGTCCGTAAGAAAGAACAGAAACTAACCCTAATTAGAGGTCTGTCGCTACTCCCGCTTTTATATATATAAATATATATATATAAAATTTATTCCTGTAAATGTGTTCTGTTGTGTGGTAAGCCACTGTATGCATGTCAGCCACTAATGTGCACAGTATCACCGTTTCTCATAGGTGATAGCAGCTGCCAAACAAGGCTTTCAGGCAGTTGGCTTCGAGTTAAATCCGTGGCTGGTTTGGTACTCAAGGTACAGGGCATGGAAGGAGGGGGTCCATCACAACG
Source organism: Hippopotamyrus pictus (assembly GCA_026781145.1). NCBI lineage: Eukaryota > Metazoa > Chordata > Actinopteri > Osteoglossiformes > Mormyridae > Hippopotamyrus > Hippopotamyrus pictus. The sequence goes on along the minus strand of JAODLC010000036.1, from coordinate 7,013,108 downwards.
CCACCTTCTACAGATCGGATTTATGGAAGGTACGGCTTTGAATCAAGAATCCCGTCACAGATAGTCCATTTTATAAGAAGAGATGCCTCACTCTTTAGTACAGTATTAAAATAAAATTACCTAATGTAAGTGCTTTTTTTAGCCCCTGATATAGTAGTTTATACTAGTACATTTGTAAAGAGGTAATTCAAATATACCATTAAAAGTAATATAAAGAGTAATACGATGCATTTCATGTCACCTCCCGATTTATTTTTAAAATATGATCTAGAATTGTTACTGTGTGAGCAGTTATGGGAAGATCTAGATTGTAGAAGCACCTTTACAGACCGTGATGTGTGGTCCAAACGGCATTGAACAATATGGGAAGTGGGGGCAGTCTAAGAATGTTCACGATGCATTCCGGTCTCCCATTACTGTCCCGACTTCTGAGTAATATTGTGTAGATACTGTTTCTGTCAGCAGGGGGAAGTATTGCCATATTTTTCGTATTTTAATCCCGCGCTGAGGCGTTGTTTTTGAACTTGTTCTAATGGTTCATTAAAATTGATCCATATATTTTATTGTCATCAAACCATAACATCAAAAATTTCGACGTGGTGGGGGGGTCAGTGTGTGGCTCAGCAGGTTAGACCCCTGTGCCTGTGACCGGAATGTCACAGGTTTGAATCCTGTTCTTAGCAGAATAGTCATATGTCCAGATTCACTCCCATCTGTGTGTGTATCACTTGTCATGTAAAACTATACCAAAGTAGTATTTCATAAGCATACACACACACACACACACACACACGTGTATAAATCATACTGGAAATAAATGTGTGTGATAAATAAATGTGTATTTATATATTTATATTCTACATTTATTATGCATTTATAAGTCAGTTGTAAATGCATAAATGTCTTTTTTTTCTATTCAGGTAAATTTTTCTCAGTACTCCAATATTGTGATATTTGGCGTCCCACAGATGGTAAGTTTAATTCAAAATGATTATGTATGGTGTGTGTGTATGTATGTATGTGTATATAGACACAAGACTACTCATATGCAGGGAAAAATAAGTGAATAATATCCGTTAACATTTTTTTCTTGCTACAATAAATGAATAAAGTTGAAGTAGTGATTTACTGTCTTGAGTTTTCATGCAGCCAGTACATGTTATGCCACAGATTTCCAGTGGGCTGCGCTGTTGTGAGAAGGCTTCCACTCGAAGTAACAGGTTCCTATATTTGACCTCAACAGATGGTGCCATTGGAGAACAAGCTGCAGTTGGACCTGTCGGGTGCCACCAGGGTGGTGGCCTGTCGCTTCCCCTTCCCCACGTGGGAGCCCGATGCTGTAACCGGGGAGGGGGTAGACGCCGCGTGGGCGTACGACTCCAAGTCCTTCAGAGAGCCGCAGGCAGAGATGGGAGTTGCCAGGGACTGCGGGGCCTAAAATCCTAATTGTGCTTCCCTGGCAAGCGGCTAAAACCTGACTCATCCATTGAAAGTTACCTCGACTTGTATGACAATAATCCTCGATAAAACATTAAGAGCCAGCATCAGATCACTCCCTGTAGGGCTTATCTAACAGCCGACACAAATTCTGCCCTGGGGAGCGTGTTGACAGTGTCAGTTCATGCTCCCTGGCACTGCTCCCCCTGGATCAGTTTGAGCGCCAGTCAGTTGTGTCCCTCATCCAAACTGACCAAAATACCCCCGGTTCAAACACTTGACACATTTCTGAAGCCTGGAAAGAAGTTCTTTGGTTCATTGGGCCAAAGATCCATGATGCCATCCAGGAGTAGCTGTCGATCACCTTCTGTGACACCAAGTCTGTTTCATTTTTGAAGAGCTGCACTGATGGATAAAAGTAATAAATGACATCGCCTGTGATATCTGTGACTGTCTATTCTGTGCTCCATGGGCCATGCTGATAACCATCATCAAACAGAAAACACTCCTCATTTTTGTGCATTAAAATGCATGAAACATTTTAATTGCGATTTTCTGATGAAAGATGCAAGTTGAATGTTCATAATACTATCTTTAATTTATTCGGGGATTGAGCTAAGATGCATACAAACCTTAGCGCAAGCTCAGCAAGCAGCTTTTGTCTGTATTGCACTGTTAAATACATGGTTTGTACAGTATATAGTACAGGCAATCCTCACTTAATGACCTACCTGTTTAATGACCGCCCGGCCAACCAGCTCTCCCACAAGTCGGTATTTTACACTGTACGAGAAATTTGGTCGTGGAAACGGCAGCGGAGCGTCTCAGCACCTCATCTTACATCACTCAGTCTCAGTCTCGATCCCGCAGTCGCACGGTATTCACTACGATAGCATTCACAATCTCCAAGACTACTTATTTTGTATATAAATTTGTGTTATTGGAGATTCAGCCCGCATAATCGGAGTATCAGCGGAGAGGCATCAAGCATGGACATAGAAGCAGCCGGAGCTTCTGTTGATCAATTTGATTAAAGCATCAAGATATGCAAATTAAGACAAAGTCTTCAAGTTGGAGTTCCCTTTAGACCTTTTCTTTATTCAGAATAAATAAAAATGATTACCTTTATCTACAGTATGCAAACTTAAGTAATGTATATTAAATTTGATTTCCTCTATTCTGTTTATTGCAGTATACAGTACATTAGTGTATAAACATTTATAAATATACTAAATGTTATTAATGGTGCAAAGGTAACATTAAAACAGCATCTAAAGATGGTTGACACTTACCCACTACCAGTACAGTGAGCTTGAAATATCTGTAAGGGGCGGCTCCTCGTTTATCGACCAGTTCCCTTAAAATCGTAGGACTGATCTTGGTCGTTAAGTGAAGTGTCTGTATTAACTGTATTTGTACTATCTGTCAAGTAATAGCCAACCAGAGAGTACATTTGCAGAGATACAGTGGTCGCAGAGAATCTTGGGATGCTTAATTCTGTAAAAATGTTGCAGGTTTATTGGTTTTGTAAGTCCATTGACAAGCAGTGTTTAACATATCTGTACATATCTTCCACACAGACATTTTCTTTTTTTTCCATTCAGTTATGTTCTTGCCATTTTGCTATTAATTGCAGTTGTAGTCGCTGGCTCCCAAAGGGATACTAAACACAAATGTTTGGTGTCTTGTGTTACAAATTAAAACACTCCCATTCAAACTCAGAACAGCTCTTTTAGAATTAAAATTTGTGTTTCAGTTTATTACTGCTTGAAATTAATGTTTTATTTAAATTGTTGGTTGTTTCTCATGTGACATATTTTTGTAAATGAATGAAGTTTTCTGTAAGCACTGTGTGTGCTGCTGTTGCAGATGATGCAGATCTCGTGTGGGACAAGAATGAGCCCATCCAACTGTAGAACAGAGGCATGTACCTCAAAAAAGGCAAACAGGCACCTGAATAGCTTTTGCTCAAAGAACCTTCGGAATGGCGCATTTTCAGATATATTGGATAAACAATTACACATTGGGTGGCTTCAGACATAAAGGGTGAAGCAGTGAATTCGTCCTTTTGTCTTCCTTGGCTCAGCATGTAGCATTGCAGCCTCATACCACCCAGGTGGTATTCCTGCCCTGATCCTGGTTCTGGTTCTGTACACTGTGCGGATTTTCTATGGGGTCTTCAGTTTCCCCTTTCTTCAGTCTAAATATGTGGCCTGTTATTGACTGGAATCCCATTGTAGATACAGGGGGTGGTGAGTAGCTCAACAGGTTAAGTCTCTGTGCCTGTGATCAAACGATCACCGGTTTGAGCCTCGGCCGAACAGTCACATGTCCATGGGCCCTTGAGCGAGGCCCTTCACCCACAGCTCCTGGGGCTCTGTACATTTGCTGACCCTGAGCTGGGATCCCCAAGCTATGGTAGGCAAAGAGAATACTGTAATTCCAATGTACCTGTGCAAGTGGCAAGTAAATGAATTATTTTTTTTTATCGGTTGGGTTGAATAAGTGGTTATGGGAGGTAGAGGTGGACAGAAAGTAAAAATCCCGACCAAGATTTTGATTAAACCAAGCCCGTTGAATACTCTGTGACTGTGAGTCTTTATAATCAACTAGTCGGTTGAAACAAAATCTTTTTACTTTCTGAAGTCCACTTCTGAAAGGAGGTAGATAGATATATTGTTTGTCAAGCAGCTGACACAGCAGGTGTAATCACACAAAACCAGGCACCAGTACTTTGTAAACCGTTGATTTGTGTTTTGTGGCAGGTGTGTGGTACTCATTTACATTCAGACTGACATAATGCTGTAATCATATCGCGGTTTTTCATCTCTTGCCATGATTTCCGTCTATCAGCTGGTATCACTGGGTGCATCTCTATGTAGCAATGCTACTCGTAACAGTCATTTTATAGCAGATACAGTATTACCTGAAGACAGAACCTTAGGAATCCACTGGCTCACCATTCTCAGCGTGCTGTCCTCACGATTGCGTGCCATTTGTGCGAGTTTGCATTCTTTTTTTTGAACAGCAGTGGCTGGTTGTTTTTGCCAGATTCCGTGTCGGTAACGGAAATATATATATAAGGGAACGGTAAATTCCCTTTCGGCGCTTTAAAACCTGGTTAGAAAGTGGTTCTTAATGCTTTACATCTTTTGTAGGGCTGGATGGGACAGCATGCCTGTCATACTACAGGGGTCCCCAATTATTTTTCTCTCAGGACCCAGGACTCTATTAAGGACACAAAACAAAGATCCACTGCCACCGATATCATTCTGCTGGTTTAAAAAAATCGTGGGGGTGGGGGGGGGTTTGATTGCCTTTCCTGTTGGTTAAAGCTGCTTTAGGTAAAACACAATGACGCATGTGACGTGTTTTAGGAACACTGCTATATACCACGATGATATGAGGCTTTTATGCTGCTCTCCCTATTTCACAGCGAGTCTCCTGTCCTATAGCCTGTAGGAGATTCACACTTATTCTCAGGTGCTGGATTATGGCGAGGGTGTGGCCTATTTTATTAGGAGGGATCAAATCCATATCAATAGACTCGATGGAAGGCTAGGCCAGAAGATTGGGAGGTGTTAAGGTGCCTTGCTAATTCCACTGAGTGTGACATATCTCGTACATTCTTTGAAGTTTCAGAGACTGCCTTCCTTGAAGCAACTGCTTATCTCAGCCATGAGTGTGCAGTTATCAAGTGTTCATTAGGGTGAGGATTAAAGGATTTAAAAAAACAGTCCTATCTGAATTTGTCTCTAAAGAACCTGTGTCACACAAGAGAAATGCTGGGGATATAAATATTGCCATCCGCCATGGACATATTCTCTAGAGTCCATCTAAGTTAATTGCTTTGAAGCGTTAATGATTGAATCTTTTGTGTTCTATCTATATAAAGAATAATTCACTCGGCACACTGAACATTTCATATAATATGTGCTTTTAAAATGTGCAAATGCAATGCATCAGGTCCATTTTGGATAAAAAGTAAGTTCTGAAAGCTTTTGAGAGCATATTTTTTTCAGTCAGATGCTGTCAGATGACTGGAATGTGCTAAACCAAATGGACGTACAACTGCTATGTTTTGTATCGATGCCCAGTGCAATAAATGGGTATTGACTGATCAATTCAGAGCCTTTAGTGTGCATTTCAGTGTTCACGCCAGTGCATTTTCCTGGCCCTGATCAGTGGTGTGGTTGACAAAACACATTATTTGCACGTAGATATTTTCCCGGAATCCTTGAAATAAAATGGTAAACAGGCCTATGGGTCTCTAGCAGTCACGTGACACAGGGATGTCTTGGTGGACACCATTTTTATTCAGCTTGAAGGTGAAGAATTGGATGGCAAGCTTTCCTGATCGAAGACCTTGACCAAATCGGTCAGGAAGATTGTTATTGTCAGTTTGGGTGTCGGTTAGGTTGCAGCATTGGTAGGGACCAAATCTGCCCTTGAAGCCCCCACCCCCAAAAACAGACACGTGATTATCAAGCCTTTTTCCGAAATACGCTCTGATTATAATAATAATGATAATTATTATCTGCATGCACATGTCTCTATGTAGATTACATTTGAGCCCTGTCTAAGTTTTGTGGAGCTGCACGGAAGGCTGTCTGAAGGTAGCACGTTAGTTTCTTGGTACCTGAGGTTTGTCGTTATCACCACGGTTACGGCTGGAGATGATACTAGCGATGGACGTGTGGTCTGGGATTACCTTGCATTTCCCTGGCAGGTACCACAGGTCAGCTCAGAAGTCCCTGGCAGAAAGTGACTTTCTTCATGGAGAATACCCTGTTATCCAACATGTTTTCTGGACATCGAAGAGAGTAAGAAATGAGCTGAGCTCAAAACTAGCTTTGGAGAGACTTACAAAACTGACATGGAATTATAACATAATGGTTAGGCCTATATTCCTTAATTAAAGGGTATAACTCCCTTTTTTAGCGATGACGATAACTCCCCGATTATGTATTCTCTATAACATGTAGCATTGCAGATACATTTTAAAGAAAGGAGTAATTTAGTAATTAGGCTACAAATTGTATGTTAAAGAAGCAATTTTAATCACACTGGAAGCTGGTATCTTGAACTAATTTTGGTAGGCCTATAAATCAGGGCGAAATTCAAAGGACGTGTCATTTCATCTCGAGAAAGAGGAATATTCTGCATTTTTGTCCTGAGAAATTTGTGAAACGTCCATTTTCTATGTACGCTTGTGGTGTAGATTTTGAGCCAAAGTTATTACTGCTGAGCCCGTGTTACTGGACAGCAGTGCAGTAGGTTATTAGTGCCGTTAAGAAAACCATTTGTGTTAATGAGAAGGAGATTAATTAGGGCTGATTGTGTATGCATGGAATGTGTCGTGGCCCTTGCACTCACTACAGCTGAGATTAGGGGTAGAAGTTTCCTGGCACCGTCAGCTTTCTGGGACGACGCACCTTAACCTTAAATCCATCGTGCTTCCATATCCCATAATTTGTAAGGACTCAGCAGCGAAGGGCAGATTTTGCATTACCGTGGTAAAACTTAAAGTGGCCATCTCACATTAAAAGGACTGAAGTGTAATGTGGGAAAAAAAACATAGATCAACTAAAACAGAAATTCATTTCATGTTAACCACATTACATTACTTAAGCATAAATTTGATTATTTTGGGTGTGGGATGGGATAATTAAATTAGTATTTTGGTGAATTGGTTTAATTGAAGTCATGACTGGGTATAAAAAGTGGAACAATTTCAATGCACTGGCAAAACAAACATTGGCAGATGTTATTGCTGGAACCAAACGAATAACCACGTGAGACGTGTCGTGAGCTGTTAAAGTAGGAAACAATGTGTATTATCGTGGGTGGATGAGGGACAGGCTGATGCAATTTGGGATAAGCTAGAGAGGTCATATATACTTATCACGGTCTTTAATGCTATGATTGAAGTGGCTACACAGGGTTATGTTGGGGTTATTGGTTTTTAACTGTTTTGAGTGTGACGACTTATTGTCAGCTTTAGAAATAATGGCTCCATTGTCTAGTGGGAAATATGCCGTATCTCAGACATATTCTAATCCTGTTCACAAGTCAAGTGGATTTTTAAGCATTTCCAGACTAGGAAGCACACAGTAAAAGCCGGCTATTTAAAGGGCAGCACAATCTGGAGATTTTTCTTTGTCTATTAGGCCTAGACTACTGGTCAAAACTGGAAACAGTTCCAGTGTTCAGAAAGAACTTTTAATCCTGTTACTCCAGTTACTTATTTAATCATCCAGTGTGTAACATTTGATTGTTTATAAACATTATTGCCAATATATGTGTACATATTTTTAAACCATAATACCAAAAATGCTAGGTGTTCCCACAATTTTGGCCACTAGTGTATGTATCGAGTATGATTCAATTCTTGCCACTCAAGACTTGAGCTTTTGTTGTTTTTGTTGTGCTCTAGTTTGTAAAAACCAAAAACAATGTGATATTCCCATTCCACATATTGATATTTCCCTGGGAAATTAAACACGTGCTTTGGCACACATGAAAAGCACTGAGAGCGACTGGGAAAATGCTCATCTAGTTACTGTCAGTTGTTTCAGACAGGATAAGGTCCCTTTGGCTTGCAAAGCTAATCTATTACTCTGAGTCAGTAGCTTTAATCCTATTGATCAGGTGTTGATTAACTTTTGCAACGGCAGGTATGATATTCTCTTTATTAATATCTAGAGACCCAGTGGGAGTTAAGTTGCATTGAAATATGTAGTGCTCAAGGCCTCGATTCTGGTTTATTAATAGTATGTGAATTTACATTTTAATTGAATGATATAGACTTGTGTCTCCACTCTTGGTGCTCCACTTTTGGCCGGGCTCTCCTTTGAGAATAAAAGGAGGTGTTCCAGATTCCAGTGACATGTTTCCCCAGGATGACAAGCAGTCAACTTCATTCGTGGTAGCAGGGCACGAATTTACTCCTGCTGTCAGACTTTTCTTCGAGGAATCTCAAGGGCATTTGAGAGGGAGAATGTCTACACAGGCCATTGCATATGATATCAATCACAGCTGCAGGCTTGTACCGTAATAAGATTTTTTAATATATCACACTTCCTCAGTTTCATTTAGTACTGATATTGTAATGTGACGTCTTCTCTGAACATGTCTATAAGGTATCATCAATACATGCTCATTCTTTGCCTGTATATGTGGCTACGAAGGGTGAAGCAGCTGTCATCATCATCATCTGCTTGTCATGAATCAGGGAATGTGGGGATTGTCTCCCCTTCGCTTGTGTCTCATTGCCGAACAGCAGCCTCTTTACCTTATGGACGCCCACATGCAGTACCTACCGCTTCTGAATCACCAGCTTAAGAAAGTCAGCCCCTTGACAGGTTAATCATATTATTTTCCTAAAACAGACACATTGATGCAAACCAAACTACATCATTTAACTATTTAAACTCACTCCTATAGCCAGGTGCTAATGTTATGGATATTTCTGTACTCCTATAGGTAGATGTTAATATTACGGATATTTCTGTACCTTGGTTACTTCTTGTTCCTGGAACATTATAGTGACTCAGATCTCTCTGCCTGAAATATACTGAACCCCAAAAAACTGATGAGACTGAAATTTAGCACTATTTCCAGTAAATCCTTATTCAGCATATATATATATATATATATATATATATATATATATATATATAAATGAATACACTTGAGAAAGATTGTTTAGTTGAATCACTTTTGGCTTTTTGACTTTTGTTGCAGGATTCGGATGTGAATAAATGGTTTCTTCTTCTTTGGAAACGTTGGTGAGAGGATGCCCTAAGGTCTGGCCCCCGGTCCTGAAGCAGCTTCCATCCCTGCTGCCGCATTAGCCCTCAGTAGCTGGGAGGCCCGGGGATTGGGGACGCCGGCGTGGGTGACACCGCTAGCCTATCATTCGGCAGCAGTAGCCGCTGCCAGTCGGCCGGGTTGGGGCGAGTGGGGGGGCAGTGACCCAGCGGCTCACACGCAGCGGTGGGAGGGCGGGCGGCCCGGTCTTCATCTTCATCGCTCCCGAGATGGCTGACTACCATGCCCGGGGAAACTTGCAAAGAGTGCCGTCTCTGGGAGAACATGCAGGAGGAAGAGCTGAAAAAAGCCTCGACTTTTTCTCCATCTTACCTCCTTTAAACTGAAATAAGATCAGTTTCAAATGACACTAAATATATGCAGCACACTATGAAATAAGCCAAAATGTAAAAGTGCTGCGTGTATATTTGCGTTTGGCAGATCGCAATGCCATGACTACGCGATTGTTCAAATATTTAACCATCAAAATTAAGGAAATCACATTTGATCAGCAATACGTCATTGACTTTTTTATTAACCATTGGTTATGTTTTATTTTTTATTTTATGCATTGGCATTTTAGATTGGCTGGTGGTTTAGTTTTTAGGACCTTTGATGGGACTGAATTTATAAGAGGCATAAGAGAGCAAGAGAACCTCAAAGAGAGACTTCATACATGGATTAAAAGTGTCCCATTGTTTACAATCCCCTTAAGGAAGGTTCATATAGTAATATTGTCCTGAGCTTGTGTTATTTAAAGACATCATCATTTGATTGTCATGTGCTGTATTGCTAAAAGTTGACTGACTTCAAACATAAACATGAATCACATCAAACATTCCATAAACATGTGGAAATTCTCATTGTGTCTGATGAATGCTTCATCATAAGGCCCTTATTCCCCATGATTTTATTGAGCGGGATCGCAGCGTGCGTGATGAATCGACAGCACTGCCTAGGGTGCGGTCGACGTCAGCGCCAGACTGAAACTCCTTGATGGCATACATGTCATTTGATTAAAAAGAGAGGCTGCCCTCTTTATTAAACCGCACTGTCGACCTCTGAAATTCATACACGATCATAAACCTAAACGGGTTTTTGGCCGTCACGCAGCAGGCATCTTATTGACACTTATATCGCCGAAATTGCCTTTCACTCTTAAGCAGCAATCTAGATCATATCAAGTAAGGCAATCATGTTTTTAGTGACAATTAGTTCAATGTAGGGGGCGGCACGGTGGTGCAGTTATTAGCACTGTTGCCTCACACCTCTGGGACCCGGGTTCGAGTCTCCGCCTGGGTCATGTGTGTGGAGTTTGCATGTTC
>JAODLC010000036.1:6982116-7002434 GCA_026781145.1 Hippopotamyrus pictus | reverse complement strand
AGTGTGCCCTGTGATGGGCTGGCCCCCCATCCAGGGTTGTTCCCTGCCTCGTGCCCATTGCTTCCGGGATAGGCTCCCGACCCCCCGCGACCCAATAAGGATAAAGTGGGTTGGAAGATGGATGGATGGATGGATGGATAGTTCAATGTACATCACTCTCCTTTACTGGCATAACATATCAGCTTTATGTACATACAGAGGCCACATTGAATAAATTACAACAGTCAATAACACAACAAAGCTGCAGTCAATCTCGGGGTGTATTGTAAACTGATTCTAGTTCTTTCATCTCATATGTCCCAATTTTGCAAGAACAGCAACCAGTCACTCACCATCTTTGCTTATTCAATCCTCCTGTTTAAGTCACAAGACTTAGAGTAGGGGTCATTTATTTTATGAGTATTTAGTGCTTATTAAAGGTTACAAACCAGGCCTAGGATTACAACCCCTCCCACACACAAGTAATGAAAGTTCACCAAACCAATTTTGTTCTTTGTTCCCTATCAGTGTCCCCCCCTCTTTAAATTCCAGTGATTCTTATCTGGCATTTTGATGACCGAGCGTAAATTGTCCAGTTGTGTGTTCTGCTGAGTGCTGAACGCCTATTGGTTTATTTCACTGTTGGGTGCAGAAGGACCATGAACAATGTTGCTTTTCCTTTGGGAAATCAGTCACGTTTAAAACCAAAAAGAACGTGCAGTTCCTTCCCAGCCCCACAGTTATCTTAGTCACACAGTTTACGACTCCTCCATAATCCGTCATTCTGCAAAAAATCAGCACCAGGTATAATCGGAATAGGTATTAATTACAATCACGTCAGTTTGGCCTTGTGTGCCTGTTCATATTCTTATTGAATATGAAGTCAAGGTGGGTCTGGACCGTCGCAAGTGCCGCTGTGCTTATTCCAGGTTGTTTATGTCTCCAGAGCACCACGGTGACAAACCACAGTCCCTGGCTCCTTTGTCAGGCAAATTTGCTTGACCCGTGCGGTGTCCTGAGAGTAATTAGAATTAATTAACTTGTCTGGGGCGCCGCTGAAACCAATTACCTAAGTATACACTAGCTTGTCAACAAAATGCTTCTCGTGTGAAAAATGCAGACGACTTGTTAAAATTCAGACTGGCTGACCTCTGCTGCCAGCCCTGAAAGATGATGGATGTTTCCTCTTAAAGCAGCAGTTTACTTTTAATGAGCGTGTTCCCCATGCTGCCCCCTCTGGAAGTGCAGCGGAGGCTGTTTTTATCTATTATTTATTAAACAAACATTAATACGTATAAATGATCATTAAAATCTATTAATAGCTACAAAGGTTTTCATAGTACCAGGACCTTTATAGTGAAGTGTTCACTATAAATAGTTTTTAACACTTGATAGTGAAGTGTTCAAAATTATGGGATATAAAAATCCCAAAATATTATATTGTTTTAAGAGTGCCTTTTAGTAGGGCATATAAACCGATATGGTGTGTATCTCTGTGGGGGCGAACTCTTTGCCCATGATCTGAAGGTCATAGGTTCAATTCCCATAATCGGCAGAGCGGTTTTATAGTTGGGCCGCTGAGCAAGGCCTTTAACCCCCAAATGCTCCAGGGACTGACTGGCCCTGCTTTCTCAACAGCTCATTGTTTTGGATAACCAGGGCAAAGAGGAGAGCTGGGAAGATTGCTGCTGGTTCCACTCCCCCTGGCAGTCACCTCTTCATCAAACTGCCATCATAGAGGAGGTTCAAGTGCATCATGATCCACACCTCGCACCCTCTCCGCAGCTTCTTCCCTGTAGCCGTCCAGCTCTTAAATAAACCCGCCTAGTACTTCAGTAATTCAACAGCCAGGGACAATTACGCTCTTCCCCTTGTCTGACATCTTCCCTTCATACTGTACGTGCAATATCCTTTTAACTTACACTACAATGGTTCATTCATGCAATATTTCTAATGTTTAATTTAATGTCTTAAGACGTCTTGCACTGTGTCTTCTATATAATCAGGTCAGGTCAGGTTGGGGAGCAGGCACTGGTCCAGCACATTGCTGCACCCACCATAGCACTAAACACCTTGGGATCCCAGGCCCTCGTGACTCCCCCAGGCCTACATGTGGTCCAGTCCCACCCTCTAGAAATGACCAAGTATCTGCGGCAGGATTCTGATATTTTAGGCTAATTCTCAAGAGATGATAGAGCACTGAAAATATACCATCAACCAAAGGATGACAGAGCAACGAAAGTCATACTTTTTTTTATAACTCTCAAAGGGTGAAGGAACAATGAAAAAATGTGCTGTTACTCGATCATTGTGCAGTTTTTTTCCGGATCGCAGTAAACCGCGAATAACTGAAACCATGGTTACCGAAACCACGAATACGGGGCGATTTTCATAACGCTAATCCGAAGAATGAATTTTCACATTTATATAGGTAGATTTTCGCTGACGGATATCAGGTAACACCCATCCTCAAGTATTTAACAGCCGGTCCCCTCCTCTAGGTTAAATCATCAACCTTCGATCGAGCCAGAACAGCACAATCCATTGACGGTAAAATCCTAACATTTTGTCTCTGCATCTTAATATTGTAAATAAAATAAAATAAAATAAATTAAATTAAATATCGTCATTGTGGAATATAATCTTCTATCAGTCAAACATGGTAAAAGAACATAAATAAGAAGTACTTACTTCAAGTGGTACATTGGTTTTTAGAACAATCCTCAAGGAAACTGGATTGAATGACAAAATAAACAAAAAAAAAAGCCACAATAGCGCCTTGAATTTTGAATCTATCCGGGGCAAATTAATCTTTTTTATATTTCCGCTACCCAGTACACACAACACAAAGAGAGAAAGGCTGCTTATTATCCGGCCAGACTGTCTGAAAGCAGTGGCCCTGATATTCGGACCTGTACTTTAGAGCTTTTCTGAGCTTAAGAGAGATGTCTGAGGTTGCTGAGTCAAAAGGTGCTGCAATGCAATCAAGAGTTTACTAATACAATCATAATCCCTGAATCGTGGTCTTCGCTCAGGTGAACCGATATGTGAAGAATCATTGCAGCTTTGAGTCCTGCTGCACACCTCCAAATTGGTGTCATTATTTAGCAGATTAAGGCATCTTCTACTATTGGTGTTAACCCAGTGTTTATTTTCCAAATAAGCAACTATCAGAAAATATTCTCAGTTGAAAATGGAAATCGGAAGACTAAAGTAATTTTCTAAACACTTAATATACTTTCTTTGCTCAAATATAATGCATTATTAAGTTCTGAACAAATTTAATTAGAAAAAAAATAATATTTTAACATCATTCTTTAGAGTTCAGAGGTTTGAGCATGACACGTATTCATTAGTTAAAAGTATTCTATTCGATCTATTTTTAATTAAGCGAACTTTTTACAGTTGATGAATACGTCCTTATTGCCATCTGTCATTTCAGAAATGGGGAGACAGTGACAGATACTGCAGCCATACGTCACATGCAAGGTGAACGGTATCCTGTGTGAGTAATTAGTAGGAATAATATTCGCTGTCTTGTATGTCAAACTGGCTGTTCGTTTCTTCCAGGTCAACAAAGAGCAGTTAGGGGTTATTTTGGTAGCTCCATGCCTGAAACCCAAATGACCCTGCAAAACAATCTGAAAAGGGCAGCAAAGAACAAGTTAGGCACCTCCCACTCCACAGGCTCCACAGAAAGACCCACCTCATCCAGTCAACCTGTGTAGCTTGAACAGCCCAACCTCAGGAACTGCTGTCAATCTTGAAGGAACCATTTATAAAAGCAGTATAGATGCTACAGTTCTCTGGTGCCAACACCCAGTGGTGCATGATGGGTAAGAAATGCAAGGGCCTCGGACCTGGTCAAAGAGGTCAGAGACCTATAGGCACCGCTTTGCTGGCTGGTGCTGCAGGGTGGGATAAGCACGACTGAGCGTGTCGAACCAGACTAGGTTTCCACGTGCTGAGATGAAGAGACCAGGTGAAAGAAAGCCACACGCATTTCCACACGTCTGTCTCAAGATTGAACCACACTTTCACAGAACTTTCTAAATTCAGACAATATAACTTATCAAGTGCCAGGTAAACACAACATTTAAATATTTGTCCTATCGTTGCTAAGATCTGCATCATTTACTGCTTTTCTTTTTGGAATGGTATTATTTCCCAGTGTATTAGTAATATTGACTGCAGAAATTGCTAAGTGTAAATTTCAAGATGTATATCAGCTGTTGCCTTTGATTAGTGTGACCTTTTTAAAGTTGTGTTGCTCTGAATAAAGCTTGTTTTTTTTTTTTGTATGACTGCAGCGGTGATGCTGACGCACACCAGAAAATCTGAAAATGAAGTCATTGTGCCTGTAACTGTACCGTAGTATAAAGGAGTGTCTGTGTTTCTCCTCACTGTCTGTGGTTGGTTTCATAAAGCAAGAGTATGCAGTGCTGGAAACTGTATCGCATTTCCGGGTGTTGTTAGTAAATTTGGCAGTGAGAGGGTTAAGGCGATAAATGTTACCGTATAAAGTATAGTCAGGGAGTGTTTGGCTCCTAGGAACATGCAACAGCACCAAATCTGAAAATACGACCCCGTATTATCAACGCTAACCAACAAACGCTGCGGAGCACACTCTGGATCTAACAAGCAAGGTCTCCATGGCCACATCGATTCGAACATCTGTCACCGAGCAGTAAATTACCTATGACAATGACCTCATTACCTGTGTTACATTCCAGCTGGATGGATATCTGTGCTGATGCACTGTTAAAATCCTCCACAGTGCTGCTTTCACGGCACTTGAATGGGACTCTGCACTCTATATAAGAACATGTGGCGTCGTGTTTTGAAAATGAAAATCTGAAAAAATATGATGGCCTGTGGACTCCCATCTGTGCTTTTCAGTACTATATTGCAGTTAATATGTGAAAATGTCACAGTGACCCTGGATGAAATGGATAGGTGGATGTGAATATAAGAATTGCTGTCTCCGTGCACCAAAACCGATCCTTTGGAGAGCCCATCTTTCAGATCACATTATCCTCAGTAAAATAGCCGCCGCTAGAGATTTTTGGCCCTGTAACAGCATATCGCATTGGGCCCCAACCCAGACCAAACCACTTATGTTCCAATTTTTTTAGGGCCCCTGTGACATGGGGGCCCTTGGAATCTTCCTACCCCCCCCCCCCCTTCACAGTACCCCTGATCTGAAGAAATGTTAAAGATCTTACTAGAAATATCACCATGTTACTGAATTTAAGTTAAGTTACCTTATTGACAAACCTGCAAAGACTTAACTGAGGGCCATTAAAACTGATACGGAAATCACGTTGTTTGTTATTAAAATATAAATCGGTACATCCAGCAACTCTTCAAACTTGCTTAGCGCATCTCCAACAACACTGGCCGTTTCGATTTGGTAGTAAAAGCGCAGGCTATGTGTTGGATCTAAGTTATAGCATTACCAGCTTCTTATACTCGAGTCTCATTTAGGACTCAAATTTAAACTTCTATCACGATTCGCTAGCAGTATTTCACTTGTACCTAATAGTTTCATAAACGCAAATAATTTAGCATAAAAAGTGCTTGTGTCACACTGTACAGTAGTAGCGCGCACTCAGCTTTTCACGATGAGCAATGCGCAACATATCAATCTGAAATTGCGCTACAGACATTTTACCTTTTGTCTGTCGCTGTTTTGCATATAACCCTATATCCTTACTTTATGATGCAATTATTTATGCTGTATAAAATCTCAAAGCTGTTGCATACTTCATACTCTAATATTCCGTAGTATGAGTTTTTTTTTTTTTTTTTAAATATGGCTAAACTTGGGTATTGGGTAAAAAGCTTTAAAATGCTTACGCTACTTTTTATGGCGTATTAGTATGTAACTGGTTTAAATATTGATATACAATTTCAAATTCATTTGTGTGTAACTTTAAATTTTGAATATTTTTTGCATGCTGCTAAATCACTGACATAAACAAAAACATAAACTTTTGGATGCTACTGAATAAAAGTCATATGCAAAATACTGATTATAATAATAAAAAGTATACATAAGAAATACTTATATGTTATGTGTTTAATTCACGCCACTTCATTTTAATCCCCTCAACTAAGCCCAAATGCCACGTCCGTCATGCTGGAATAGACCATCGGTGGCGCATGCCATAGGCGAATAAAAGACCTGGTCTGCTGCTTCATGCAACCTCCCATTCCAAGTAAAAACACTGGTAAATCTGGCCCTTTCTGCGGTGATCGTTAATACGTAGTCGTGTGGAATTTAATGTTAATTTATAACAGAGTTATTCCTGCTTGGCTCGGGTCCGTCACCCCTACTATCTGGCCTCATCCGTCGTTTGTAGTAAAGTGGGTGTGTGGTTTCTTATTACGGAGCGCAAAGTGAAGGAAGGATGAAGGGAGGTATAGACGCCGCTCCCGAGTCCAGGGGGAGGCGGTGACTTCCGAAATTTATGGGTGCGATTGTGAGCCAGCGGCGTCGCTGCCTCCGTGCAGAACACAGCGCACTGACGCTGGGATTACCGCAACTTTTCTGGCAGCGCATATCCACACCCGTCGCATCTCCTATACCGGCTTACTTGCTGCGTCGTCCCAACTAGATGAACAGGGATAGTTTGAGATTTTGCTTGGTGAGTTACCCCGTATTGTGATTTATTTATTCGACAGCGGACCAGTATGTGCTTGGCTTAATGCGTCACCTTACAATAAATATCCCTGCACTATTTCTTCACTTACGTTAAGTGTAGTAGGTGGCGCCGAAGAGAACAGCATTGTGTCGATTGTCTGCAACTACACAGGCTGTGCTTCACAGGTTTCTAAATGCACCGCTAAAATAAAGTAGTTTTTAAGATTACGCCATTCACGAGAGCTTCTTCAAACAGTTTGCGTTTTCTGATTAAGTTCTTGCCTTCAAATAATTACCTCAGTAAATGAATAGCTTAACAAAGGTATTGGAAACGCTACAGCATAATTATGCACAAAGACTACTTGTTATATGTACAAATAAGTCAGTTCGTCTTTTTAAAGCAGTACTGGTATATTAGTACTGCACAAGTTTTTTTTTTCGTTATCACGAAGCGCTCTGAAATATTCGCCACCTGGTGGCGCTAGTCGACAGCCGACTATCGCATAGTTGTGCTTTAGCTCCTGATGTTTAGGTACCGATTCGTTTCACGTTTTCCCCCTGAAACTTGTTTACAATTCGGTTGTACTTTAATATGTAGTACTATGAATTCATGTTTTCTATTATTTTGTGAACTTTTAAACGATATAAATGATCGATGGTGAAAATCTGTTCAGTATAACGAAAAGTGTATCATTGAATTTTGTCATTGCTTTATTTAATTTGCTATAGGGATCAGGTTCAAAGCTCTTATAAAGAAATGCATTCTGGTGTATCTGTTTCATTATTGATTGTAAAGCGTACGGTAGTTGCAGAATATTGAAATATTTTACTATTTGAAGTATAGCTTTTTTTCACTGCCTTGCAGATAGCCCTACTTTTATGTGTGTCTATTTTGCAAGCTTTTTTATTTTATTGTCCTGCTGTAGGTTTTCTCGGTGTGTGCCAAACACCTTAGTTTATATTATGGAATGGTACACGTGACAGTTTTACGTTTCGGTTAGGTATGAATTAGTTTAATAAGGTGAGTTTTTGACAGTCCGTACCCTGTTGCAGGCGAACAGTTGATGCGCTGATTCATACGGCTTTCGAATGAAAGTCATGTAACAAAATGCAAAATGATAGATAAAAATCCAGTGCTACTCTACATGACTAGACTCAAACAAAACAAAACAATCAACAAAAGTAAAGTCCAGTGTGGGTTATTTCAACTTTAAGTTGCGGTTCCACTTTTATTTCCTGCAATTGAAAAACAATTGATGTGGTGTTAAATGGAAAATCAAAAATATTATGAATTCCAATAATACTCATTTTTCCTACCGATGTCTAAGAAGTTGTTTGAAGGAGTGAGCTGTACATGCGTGGCGTGTTTACTTGCTGAAGTGACACTCCCGATGCGCGCCATCAGGACGCATTCTGGCTGAAACTCCGGGAATCCCGAAATTACAGGAGAGTGAAATTCCACTTGAGAGCGAATCCTGAGCTTCGACGGCGTCATGATTAAACACCCGGCAGCTACTAGATACGGGGCAGGGGCATAAGCAACAGCACGTCAGAGGTGAATAATGATCTAGTGACATACCTTTGGGCAGTGCTACTCCTTTATATTGCAGGGGAAATATCAAAACTGTTGGAACATAATGGCTTTATGAACTGAAGTGGATTGACGCTTTGCTTCAGGTTATTTGAAGTTTCTTGTGTTTTCCCTGATTTATTCATTACTAAAAAAAAACAATTTCTCTGCTACTTGTTCTGATTTCTTTTAGACGTTGAATTTTTCCAGTCTTGGTATATGAAGTGTCCCTATTGACTGACTAAGTAGAATCCCGTCCTGAATCCTTGTTATCACCAAGTCTAGAGTTAAAATTTGTGAAGGTTTTCCTCCCCTTAATACACTAGTGCATGTGGTGTATCCTGGCCGGGTAAAGCCAGAATTGAGGGTGGGGTCTTTTGCCTACAGGCAGAGTTGTGATTGGATGAAACTAAACGGTGACTTTTGTTTGCATGCAATAAAATCTTCTGCAGGTGCTAATGAGCTTCTTCTTTCCCCTTGTTCACACCCTGAGCTATAGATGTGTTACCATGGTTACCTTTATGTGCCCCCCATGCTAAATTAGAGTATGCATGATGCATCGTGGAGATTGCAAATAAAAACATCTCTGCAAAGAAAGTTTGTCACCTGCTTTTGTTAGCTTTTGTTATTAGTGTTTTGTATGGTGGGCAGCATACGTTTTTATTTGGTTACCTAGGAAACTAAAATGGGCTGCAGGATGTCTTACTCTTGTGACTGACTTCTCTTTGCTACCAGAGAACAATGGAGAGACCAAGGGTAATAACTTACAGTGCAGTGCATCTCACTTGTGAATCCTAGTAACTGGAGAAAATACTTTTTTAATCAGCAAACAGTTTAACAAGTAGTCTCAGTTTTAAAACCCCCATTATCTTGTAATTTTTAATGTTTTTTTTGCTAAACTGAAACATGTTTTCTTCTGCTAAAATGTACTTTCACTGGATGCTTCCGATCAGCTCTTAAATGTCTTTATCAGATTTTCACTAAATTATGGATATCCATTTAATTAACCAGTGCTTTTTTTTCTTAAGCTGTGGCCAATTGGGCAGTTTTGCTTAAATTCTTTAAATTTCTTCCTCCAGCTGTACATTTGTTAATTGAATAGACGACGCTGGGTTTTCTTTCATTATTTTGCAAACCTGAATTTCTGACAGTCAAATGCTTGTGTCCAGTTAACCAGTGAATGACCCAGTATGAGAAAGAGCACAGCCTTGACACCTGGGTCAGACCACCTTATAAAAATGGTCCACTAACAGCAGAGGTTGGCGTGAAATCTAAATGTGGCTGCTGAGAATCTTGTGAGATCTTTCAGCACCAGACCACTCAAGCGTAGCTGTTTGAAGCAAAAACGCCAGACCTCACTGACACAGCGGAGGAAGTTGGCAGCAGCTATGCAGAATCTGCATTGGACGTGAAATACGAGTCCCTCGTCCGCTCAGGCTGTCCTCTCTGCCGTGCTTGATAAAAGCGGGGTTTCACTGCTAACACCGGGTTTCTAATGGGATGCCACTGCTACAGTGCATCTCCTTGGATGTGAGCTATTGCTTGTCACGCTTTCTGATGACGCTCTCTTCTGCTCCGAGTCCTCCGTATCTTTCAGTGAGACGAATGACTCTGCAGCATCGTTTCAGTGGGGTCGTTTTCGGAGCGTTCTGCCGGCTGCCGTTTTCTCGGGGGGGGGGAGAGGGGGGGGCGGATTTAAGGACTGTATATTATGTCTCGGCAAGTAATAGTTTTTCATATTTGGTCATTTGATGACAGTGATCCAGGCTAAACGGCATGAAGAGCGATGCAGCCGGAGATTTCGTTTCCAGACTAGGTCAGCGATTTCGGTACTTATGGGCCGCTGACTGAGGTTTAATTAAGTTTCCAGGGTGTTCCAGCATCTGTTCAGAAAAGTGGACCCCCCACTGGTTTTTTCTTTGTATAAATGAGTCTCTTACTGAAAGAAACACCTCTGCTATTTTACTTATATGATTCCAAGCAGGGACACACCCAAATGAGGCACAACTAGGTTGCATTAATACATTTTTCTATAGCAGTATGATGCAATGTACTGGAGAAAAAGGCTAACAAGGCTTAATAGTGGTTAAAGCAGGTCGTATCTTGATTTAGAAGCATGAACTAAATTAAACCCAGCTTCACATATGTGGAGTTTGCCTGTTCTCTCCGTGTTCCTCCGTGTTCCTCCGGGTTACTCCGGTTTCCCCCCACAGTCCAAAAACATGCCAAGGTGAATAGTAGTTGCCAAATCGTCCGTAGGTGTGAATGTGTATGTGAATGGTGTGTGAGTGGGTCCTGTGATGGGTTGGGACCCCATCTTGGGATGTTGCTTGCCTTGCACCCATAGCTACCAGGATTGGTTCTGGACCCCAGCGACCTTGCGTAGGATAAGTGGGAATTGGAAATGGATAGATGGATGGATGGAATTAAATTAAACTTAGTTTAACCGGTGGCCCCGAAGGGTCCTGGATCTTTATTACCTATAAGAGTAATTTCAGATGTCGTTTGTAGTTCTGATGATTTCTGGTGTGGAGTTGGACTAAAACTATAATTTGCAGATGGAGCTTTAATATCCATTCATTCCATCTTCCATAACCATTTTCCCAGCGCGGGGTCACCTGGAAGCCATACGGCCATGCTGGAAAGCCAGTGCAGGAGTTTTAATTTGAAGTTGTAAAAACACTTTTGTGTTCACACTCGGAGACTTGACTGAGTAATATATGTGCATATATACTATATTGTTCTCTTGGAGAGAGCTGATTTATAGATTTTGTATAGATACAGAACATTAATTCTACCTTGATCCAAACATAGTAAATGGCTGCTGTTACCATCAGTCTTTAGAGTACATGAATTACTCAGAAAGGTAAGGCAGAACTGAACTGCAAGCAATTCTCCATTCTACCAGTAAATCAGAGGCATTATAAACCATGTGTTCTGTGCCAGATCCTTTACAGTTGTGTGCTTGTCTTATTACTGCTCTTCTTGTGCTCGTCGTGAAAATCACCTTGCAGCAGACGTTCAGCATTTTTGGTGCAATTTCAGTAAGGAAATAAAGACCACATTTGTAAATCTCTATGCAGGTGAAATACTAAAACCGAGAGGAATCAGGGTTCTTGGTTTTGCCTCACCTGTGATAATAAAAGCATGGCCGTAACGGAAAGTGGTTTCTCGTTAAATGTGCACCCCTCAGGTTCCCCTCAGGCGTCGGGGTCACCCCTGCCCACGTCGCTGCCACTCAGCCGGATCGGTGCTCAATATGTTCGTTCCGGGGATGCAGCCGTTGGCTGTTCTTTGAAGAACCCCGTGGCCCACCGCACGTCTCCGTCCGTGGGCTCCATCCATCACTGTCACGGGTCCAGATTTCGCGGGGAATGCAGAGGAAGGGGCCTGGCTGGTTCTTGAGATTGAGGTTGTTTTTTTTTTCTCTAGTTCAGGGCTGTGGTCAGAGTTGGGTCTACGTCTACAGAATCTCTTAATGAGTGTGGCGGGCGGGCAGTCCGCCAGCGGGGTACTCGCGCCGCGTGTGTGTTGGAGCTCGTCACGCTTTTATGGGGCTCCGCACAGGTGAGACCGGACGTGAGGCCGCCGCGTGAAGCCAGTCTGAGCACACAGCCCAGGAGCTCTGCTTCCTTCACTTGCATTGTGTCTCCAGGACGCTTTGGAGATGTCTTCTTAAGATACCATTTTGTCTTCCTCTATTGTTCTATTTTTTGTTCTCCTTTATTATTAATTCTCATAAGTTCTCTTCTCATTTTTGTCATTTAATCTTTGTCTTGATCTTCTTCATATTAATCTTCCTTCCCATTTATCCACTTCTCACATATAAGGCTTAGTTCTACATTTTCCAATGAGACATACAAGCTGTCAGCCCAGACCAGCAAGTGACCAGTAAATCTGTAACACACGTATGAGGTAAACACCAATTTTTGGGTGTGTGTTCTCATAGTGACCTGTGCCCCAGAGGTGGGATTGAGTTATTTTACAAAATAAAGATGCTATAATCCCTTGATCTACCCTACAGACTGGAATTCTGCCAAAGAATGATGGCGATCATACTGATAAGGGTAAGACCCCAAATCCTTCTGTGCTTATCTGGCCTTGATAGATGCACAGAGATATGTATCAGAACTTAATGGAAAGAGAATATTGTGTCAGCGAATGCATTGCTATAAATAAGGTGTTGTTTTTAAAAAAATGCAGGGTCGTGTTCTATTTTGCTCATTTGAAATGCAGATTCCAGGAGTGAGCAAAAACTCTACAGGTTGTTTTCCCCATAAAATAGGTAGTGGTTTGTTGTTGTTTTTTTTTTTTTACTTAAGATGGAAGTATAGGAGAGAGAGAGAGGGGGAGGGAGAGAGAGAGAGAGGGGGAGGGAGAGAGAGAGAGAGGGGGAGAGAGCATATACAGGGTCAGTTCCGGATGGAGGGGGCACGGTTTCCCCGTACAGTGATCAGTGCCCCATGCAGAGGATTGCTTAGAATGAGATGGAGCCAGTTGAGAGGTGTGCTGTGTTTCCAGAGCAGGGCAGGGCACTCTGTATTATGCGGTTATGCTTACCTTTCCCCAAACTTCTGAATGCCTCGAACCCTTTAAAAAAGCACTTAAGGGCTGCCAGGCTAAAATAAACAAAAGCAGGAGCCAGCGCAACCAAAATAAGCGGATGAACAGAGAACCACCAAGGGCCACTTGTTTTAAATGAGTCGGTGCGTTTGCAGTGGTTTGTAATCCTCACGGCAAGGTTTTATACTGATGTATTAAGGATGTGTTGGCGCCCATGTGTGAATAACTATAAAACCTTTTATATTCATCTTTAATATTAATCTTTTCACATTTGTGCCTCCACTACAAAAAGCTTAATTTAATCTGAAGTGTGTGCCTCTGTTGTGCGAGTTAAGAGCGGCGGAGGGAGAGATGCCATCCATATATCTATCTTTCATCCAGTACAGGGTCAGGTGTGCTGAGGCTTAGAAAGTTGTGGTAGTCAGGATTAGCACGCACTGCCAATCAGCACACGGGTGATCCACCATGTAGACGACGAACTAACGGGAAGACAGGTTACCGCGATTCTGAGATTGATGACGTTCGCTCGTCCCACGCGCCATAGCTTCTGTGGCACTTCCTTCATTAGGGAGACGTCTGTGGGCCCCGGAGCTGCTCCTGTCCCTCAGGAAGCCTGCAGCTCTTCAGCTGTGAAGGTGTTGATGTCTCAAGACAGTTGAGCAGGCCGCCGTACGTGAAGAGTTCGAAGGGCCTTATTGTTCACAAACAGCAGGAGTAGCTGCAGGGACAGTATGAACTTTACGACCAGACCAAGACATTCTTATGTCAATTCATAGGTCCGTCCCACCACATCATAAACTGATGGCAAAATATTTAACATTTTTTATTATTATTAAATCAATTTGTCCAATTATTGATTCTCTATGTGTTCATTTTATTTAATGTGCTCAATATTGTAAGACACCCCAATGACTTAATCTCATAAATCCTTTCCTTTCAATAGTGTTTAATGATAGTGATATCAATTGTGATACATCTGTGTCTAATTAATTTAAGTCCATAATTAGCTGCATTGTTTCAGTAATACAAGGACCCATTTCAGGTCATCTCCCATAATTGGAAATGGCCGACATGCCCTTTATGTGATACAGCGAATGGCATCGCTAGGGCAGCACGTACTCTACGATTGAGCTGATCGATTTTTAATGGCAAGGCGTACATGATTAGCCATTGTCGGCTGCCACCCCTGGAGTCCGCGGTGTCTGAGTCTCAGTTATAGCTTAGGTAATGGGCCTCAAGCTGTCCCAGTTCATTCTGAGGTGCCCTCCCCCCAAGGAGGGCTTCCGAATATCCCAAAGCCTCATAAGCACTGTATTCCACAGTGTTATCTAACTAATGCCCGATTAATAAGCATGAAAGCTAGTATTGAGGTGTCTTTCCTCAATAACTTCCTAGGCCGTTATGCCATCTACAATGATAGATGTGGAAACAACCATGACAAGAAACTGGTACTTGGAAACCTTCCATTTTTTATTGGGATTTTAGTTTTTTATTGTGTTAAAGGCGCATGGGCATCTGATTTAGTTTTATTTAGCAGAGTCTTTTTATGCAAAAAAACATACATTTTTTTGAGAAATCTGGGTCAGACAGTCCCTAGAGCGATTAGGGTTAAGGGCCTTGCTCACAGAGGTAGAAATTTCAGGTCCAGAAAGTAAAAATCCAGACCAAGATTTTGTTTCAACCAACGCATTGAGTTTAAAGAGTCACAGCCACAGAGTACTCAGCTGGTTGGTTGGAACAAAATCTTGGTTTGGATTTTTGCTTTCCGGACCTGAAATTTCAACCACTGCTTGCTCAGGGGCCCAACACTGAAATCACTTTACTAACCTGGGGATTTGAACCAGCAATATTCTGATCAAAGGCACAGCATACTAACTGACTGAGCCACCTGCCATCATTATTTGTAGCAATCAGGAGTCATCAAAGTACAGAGATGGACGTGAACTTGTTTTTTCCAGATGTATGTGAAACTTACTCTATTCTCAAACAGCACGCTTTAGGGGTCCGTTTCTTGCCAAATTAAGGTTTCCTGTGGTCACTGGAAAAGTATCTTTAACCCAGTGACTTCATACCCCAGCCCAAACGCAGCCATATGCGAATGTGTCGGGCAGGTAAAAGTTCTACACTGGAAATGAGTAGGTGGGATAATGGCTTGAGTGTTCACAAAGACCTCAGTCATACATCAGTGGAATGCTGACTGGGCCAATTAGGCTCCTTCATGAGTTATACCAGCTTTGAAATTAACCTTTGATGTATGTTTCCTGTGGGCACAAGCCTTCCCATGGTGTTACCAAAACACAAATCACCTATTTGAGAGTCTGTGGTTTTGGGGACTATGGCTGTGGGGTTAGGCAGCCGTGATTTATTTATTTATTTATTTTAATGATCTTTGCTGTAATCCTACACCGCGAAACTTTGTCTGCTACACCTGGAAACCACATGTCTCCTCCTGGCTTTACTGGTGAGCTGGAGAGGCTGTAAATGAGTGATCAAAAAAGGCGCCAGTGGGTGGATGGGCAGCTTCCCCCATTTTACCGCCGTTCCGGCAACGAATCAAAACCCCCTGTATTGTTTGCATGGATTGAAACACTCAGCTCACCAAGGCAATTTTCATTTACGTGACACTAGCTTAGCTTACAGTATCGCCAAAACCAGTGCAAAAGCTTTTGTTAATTTTCACAGGTGCTTATATTTACTGCTTAAGTACTTGAAATTTTCAGTCTGCTTCCTTTTTTGCTGTGCTGCTGCTTGACCCATATCTGCTCTAGATGAAGGTATATGGCATGCTGGTTTTTATGTATCACTCACACCTGTTTTTGACTTTTTAATGCTCATTTTGATTGAAATGCTTCTAGTTTTATGAGCTCAGATGAATTTATATTGAAGTTTTTGCTGGTAATTTCCTGTTCGTTTAAAAATCATCGTCTGAAGGATTTGTTTTTTTTTCTTCTCCGGCAAATGTGATTCGATGTAGATATATAATTAAATGCATAAATTGTTGCTGTTAGTGGTCATAATGGTTTTGGTCCATTTTAGAATTAAGCAGGACTCCTTTGTGTGGGGTGAATATCGCTTTGCCTCGGGGAGATTGTTCTTGTCACTGTCGATATAAGATGCTGTGAATAACTTCTTGACTCCTTGATATATATGTCTGAAAAGCACTTCTGCGACCTTCCTGCTTACAAGCTAAGAATGCTTCAATCTTCAATTTCTATTGACTTCAATTATAACTGACAGGTTTACTCACAGTGTCACCTAAAGAAAAATGCAGATCGTTCCGTTATCCGACATGAAACCCTCAGTAGATACGCAGCATAGCCGGTTTAAAGGCAAAATACTTCCCCCCATTCTTTCCGAATATGCATTACAGAGCAGCAGTATGGAAATTAAGTTCTGGGACCATAGAACACTGTATGAGAACATGAACTTTGGGGTCAAAGTATATTTATATACACACAGATATATACAGCTCTGTAAAAACTTGAGAACCACTGAAAAGTTTTCAGTTTTGCTCATTCCTCAATTTATAGCTGTGCGTCTGTGTAAGATACACGTTTTGTTTGTTGGAACTGCATCCTGGCCCTTCCCTGCTTCTCACTGATGAAGGGCTTCTTCCTTGCGATCTTATGTCCGATCTTATGAGGCCCTGTTGGATAAGTTGACAATCACCCCTGGCATTAGAAAGTTGCTTCTGTCCTTTACCTGGCTGGTTTTTGGTCATTGCCGGTGTCTCCTGCTTCACCTTGTTCTTGTGTACTAATGTCTTAGAAAAATTCTGGGATCCAACATTTTATATATAGGTATAGATATAGATATAGATAGTTAGCTAGATAGAGTATGGGGTGTGTTAGACAAATAAGTGTAGCTCAAGTGAGACAAAGTTTGAAGCCCCTGACCCTCAGGATCGCCGCTGCCCCCCTCTGACCTTGTCCTGCTCCCCACGCTGGGCTCTGTTTTTCCTTCCCTGGCACTGTCTCCATCGGCAGGGATCTGAGGGGCCTCGCTGTGTTTTAGCATGTGGTCCCAGTTAGTTATTTACGGCCGTCCCAGGTGCTCTTTATAGCCACTGACGCTCTCCGCCCAGGCCCCCCCCCCCCTCAAACTGGGGGTGGAGGAGCTGGAGGTCAGCTCTCTGCCGCAGTTTAGATCGCTGAGATGCTCGCATGTCGCTATCGAGGCAGGCATGTGCAGGCAGTCACATGGGCGCATATTGTATACTAACTTACATTTAATGTTAACGAGATTGTATTACAATGGAAAGCTTTATGTCTTGTGGGAATCTATGAAAGAACTAGGAAAGACGTGAATACTGTCCAAATATTGGCAGTTATTTGAGAGTTTATTGGGGCAGTTACTGCATGCTGTGGACATTGGTTGCTCGGCATGGGTGGGCGGTCGTTTGGATGGATGGAGAGGTTACGGTCCTGACAGCGTCATAAAACAGCAAGTCAAGTGGTTTCTAGGCTCCCAGGAAGTCGTCCCCATGGCCTGGTTGAATGGCGATGACTTGCACTCTGGGATGGCTTCTACCTGGGTCTCGTGGCAGGTCTCTCATTTGGCCAGGTCTCTCGTTCGGAATGAGGCTGTAGACCCCTGGCCCAGTGCGAGGCACCGGAGGGTTTGGGCTAGTTTTGGTCAGCCCACTCTCCAGCTGTGTCAGAAACTCTCATGATAACACTTTAACACAGGCTTCAAAACTCACTTTAAGTTATACAGATTAGCCTGGTCCGCTGATGGGAGGCATTTCCATCCGCGCTTCCAGACCGTGGTTCTCCTGTGGCTTGACGAGATGTGAAGATGTTTTTTTTTTTTTTCCCCCCCTCGTTTAGCATTTCAAGGTAGATGGAAAATTTTTCTCTTTCAACAAAACGTGGGTGTTGTGGTTGGGGAGCTCGATGCATTTTGATAGAGCTCACAATCATGGTGTTTACTTTTGATAAAAGTTTAGCGCTTGATATTTGCAAGCTATTTTAATTCTTTTTGACCTTTATCTTATTTTTTCATACTCTCTATACTAATAACTGGAGATCAGCTTAGAGAGAGCTTTAACATCAAGATACTGGCATCAGTCTGTCAATCTTGGCTGATATTGCTGATTAATATCTAAACTTATAAATATTCAAAATTGTTAGCACCAGAGGTAATGTAATGTCATTCAATCTCTTGGATCGCAAACTCCGCAAGTCCAAAGTTGCCGTTCCTGTGTTGTGTATATATATACAATGGTACCTCAGTACTAAAACTCATTAAAACTTAAATTTCTTAAAAGTCGAACCAGCCAGTTCGAAAAAAATGACCTAGAACTCGATCTGAATCTCAGAAATCAAACCGTGAACGCTGACCTAAGATAACTTGTATGTACAGGGAAATGAGTCACGCGGCACGTCTCTCAGCGGAAACAAAGGGTAACGCTTCAGTCTCAGCCTCGCATTCGCTGTGATAGCATCGTTTATTGGTGATAGTGCTTCTTTTTATTGAAAATAACAGGCAATACATTTTGTTAGCCATTGCTCACCAAAAAGTTATGCAGTAGTTGTACAAATGTTACAACCTAAAAGTTTGCGATTTACGAACAAATTAACGAATATAGAGTAATAATAAAAATAAACAATGGACCGCATGGTATACACTCTCTCAATTTGTTTTCTCATTTTTTAAATGTTTTGCTTTTGTTCCTACATTGAATACAAACCCTTAGTATGACTCCCAGGTAGTAGTGCTGTGTCTGCAGTTATGAAAAAGGTCTCATTGTTTTTTTTTTTTTAAACTTTACACATTGTTTGGATACATTTATTTTCTTACTTTACAAGTTACTGTTTTGATAAATGTGCTTCGATGTGTTTAGTACAGTATATGCTCTTCTTGTTTTATCCTGTTCATTTTGTGTATAAATGCTAAAAAAAAAAACATTTAGGTGTTTTTTTTTGGGGGCGGGAACCAATTAATTGGTTTTCCATTATTTCATATGGGGAAAATTCGATCAACTTTTTAGGATTCGAACCCGAGTTCTGAACGTATTAAGTTTGAGTTCTGAGGTACCACTAAGAATTTATCATAGTCTGATCATTTCATTTGTGTTGTCGTTTCACAAGGCTCCCTTGAATACCCTGGAGGTGCATCTACTACACAGTGGCTGGGAAAATCTGTAGAAAATGTCCTTCCATTTTAAAGAATTGAGTGTTTTGTATTCTGCTTTGAAACGACTGAGTCCGTGAGATTGTCCATCGGGGTTAATTTGGCACGGACTGTTGAAGGTTCGACGTTGCCTTCAGAGGCACTTTCGAGGAGTGTTCGCAGACCAGTTTGTGTGGTTGACCTTGGGAAACCAATAATGGCCCTCATTACATGTGTTTATGCAGGGCATGTCAAGAATAATTACGGAGCACATGACCAGACGAATGCTTTGTCGCTCCATTGCCATTTCTGTATGGGAATCCACTAATTAGTCAGTCTGCATGCCCAGCTGTGAGATCTGAACATATATTAACACACAGTCTGAAGACCACATGAGGTGCAACCTGGATAAGCTCTACTGATTCTTAAAGATAGCAGAATAATTACCTTAATACCTTATTCAAGGGCCTTTGGGGCATGTTGAGTGAGCTTTTCATTCATAATAATGATTCATGACCTGTAGCTGAATAAAAGCCAGAGATCCATTAGTACTGTGGTTTCTGGTCCCAAGCGATTGAGTTTTTACACTGCAGAAGAATATATGCAGTTAACATTCAGCAACCTTCTGGTCTTATGGGCGATGGTGAATTAACGTATGGGGAATTTAATATGCTATATTATTTTGAAAACAAGATGTAGCTAGGTTCTAAAAATACGCACTGAACACAATAAATGCTTTTTTCCAATGACTGTTTATGTTAAACATATAAACATTAAAGTTGCTGCGATACTGAAAGATGATTTTATAACCAGTGTACTAAGGCTTAAAAAATTATGATAGTTTATTACGACAAATAATGTGTTGTGTTCAGATTTGTTTCTCATGTGATTAATTTTTTTGTTTCAAATGAATGGTTCTGTGAGCCCAAAGTATTCTTTTTTTATTTTTACTGGGAACTCCTCATTTAATACGAATGAAATTATTTATTTGTCCTGCTTAACAACTTAACACCTTAATTTGCACTCTTATTCATGGAGAAAAACGTGGATTCAAAGAGGCAGCATTAAAATGGGATTTATTTACTTGCCTTTTGGGAAGTAAACAAGGTTATTAGACTGGCTTTTTAAAAATGCAAAAGACCCACCTCTGGAATATCACTATAAATAATAAAAGATGAAAGGGACTGTGAGTCACAGATGTTTCAGCGCTACCAGGCTTACAGGACAAATGATATAGATTTTGAAAATATGTTAAATAATGATGCTTTAATGCGACTTGACTTGCTTCTTAAGATCTTTACAATCTGTATCATGTATCAGCATCAGTGCTGGGGGGGCATCAGTGACCAGGGAAGGAACCCTCCAATATTTTTAATGTGGCTTCATCCCCCCCCCCCAATAAATAGACCTTTGTATTTAAATTAAGTTGTGCCGCTGCTTCTCCTT
>JAODLC010000036.1:6947017-6964112 GCA_026781145.1 Hippopotamyrus pictus | reverse complement strand
GGGGGGGGGGCGGGGGGGGGGGGGGGGGGGGGCTCCGACAGAGAAGACCCGAGCAGACAAAATCGATATGTGCATTTTAACTTGAATTTAATCACGACGAATTTTGGCATGGAAAAATCATTAATATTTCTCTGTTGGGTAAAAATGTGCTTCACAGTGGCCGATCCCTGGCCGTGCCCAAACAGCTCTCAGCGTGGTCCTGGTACCTCCACATGCCTTTTGTGTTCTTGTTAAAGTGTCCATTCATTTCGTTTATTCATTGTGTTTTTTGCTTTCCTTCTGACGTGCAGAGATCGAGCCGTGGATCCACAGGTTCGGGAAAGAGGGAGCTGTGGATTATTCCCAGCTGACGTTCGACCCAGGACAAAAGGAGCTGATTGTGGGAGCCAGGTAAAACATTGCCCCGCCCCCAGAAAAATGAACAACCTTGAAGACTGCTTTACTGCGTTTAGTGTTTATGAATTTCAAGTTGTTTTGTACAGAAACGCTTAAATGTTCTAAATGTGAACAAGCGTGTAAAGTCAGTTCTCTGTACAGTGTTGCCTGAGATGACGAATAGCAAATGAGTTTTATGCGAGCAGGTTTTGGAGATTAAGGCTTTGCTGGAATGATCCTCTCTAGACTATCCTGGTCTGAATATCTGAATATTTCATGCATATTGAAATTAGGCACTGTCAAATTTTACTGCCTTTCAAAGTTAGCCAGTAGCATTACAGCTTACAGCAGTTAGTTGTGCTGAATATTCTTTTGATAAGTCAATTTAACTGGATACACTGTTATTTTTAATTTTTTTTTAATCACTAATATTAGTATCCTAATGTAAGCCCAATGTGGGAACTTGCTAGTTGATATTACATATGGACATACGTATATGACGTATGTATGTATGTATGTATGTATATATTTTTTTTTATTATTATTATTTTTCTTTTTCTTGAATTGTTGAAAAGTGGAAAAGGCATTTTGAAATTAATACTGGCACCGTTTTTTCTTGCAAAAATGCACCAGAAATTTTCTTGTTTACAAACGTGCTGTCAGTTAAGAATAAAAAGGTAATGTTGACTGTTGAAACAGAGCTGCTGTAAGTAGCTTCTCCATGCCTGTCAGGGAACAAGGAATAAGAGAGACATGCGTAATATCCTGGGGTGACTATAATGGTCTTAGAAGGTATTGCTGGAGGCATTCTGTCAAGTTGACATGCAAGGATAACTCTCGTCATGTACCAGCTGACACGTAATGAATGTTTCTCTAGTAAGCGCTCAAAGAGGGTTATGCAGAAAAAAGAATGATAACTCCTACTGTTCTGGTGGTGGACCTTACAACATGGCTCTATCGTGAGAACAAGCCGTATGTGGTCTAGTGGTTGAGGTAAATACCCTTTCTGTGGGTTTTTTTTTTGTGTCTGAAGTGCATTTGCAATAAAGCGTAGCTATTGGTGCATCAGGAGAAAAGTACAAATACGTAATAAAAATGTGCAACCCAACCACCTATTTATCATTTTCTCACTGGTAGCTTCACATAAGCTCTGTACCACTGTTACGTCCCGGTCTAGGGACGGGGCGTGAGCAGCGATAAGGGTCGGGGAATTGGGAACAGGGAGTCGGAAGGAGAAGGAAGTGGGGGAATAATTAACACCCAAGGCGATGATGATGGGAACACAATGTATATTTGGGGAAAAGGTGAGCTTCAGGAGTGGCGCCGGCCAAAACAATAAACAAAAACAAGTGAACTACCTACCCGCGTACCGACGAACTTCCCTAACCCAAAAGAAAAGTGAAACAAAAGACCAACGCTAACCCTCACTAATCACAAAACAGGGACAAAAAAACAAATGGCAGTCACTCCCTACAACCCTTACACACGAAAAATAATATTTATATAGTATTTACACAAGCAACCAAAACCAATCCGAAATCCTAAGAATAGTCAATAATCAGGTAATAGTCAAAACACGGGTAGACAAATCCAAACCGAGAAACCAAAACCAAATCGAGAACCAAAAACGGGTCGTAACAGTAAATCCAGAAATATAATAGCAAAAGGCAAAAGGCAAATACAAATCACGAGCAAAGCTGGGGGTGTGCAGGCGTCTTTTATAATCCGGGTCTGTGGAGGCGGGAAACGGGAACGAGGCGATGAAAACTTGTCCATCCAGTTTTGGCACGGCTTTTGTGGCGAGATGAAAAATCCGGAACCGGAATCAGCAGCTTGACGGAATGGGATCTGAAGGAGAGACGGACTGGACACACGCACACACGGACGTAACAACCACCATTGATTTCACATAAGGATTTTTGAAGTTTCGAAAGTTTATACCACCTTTAGTTAATTTAATTAGCTAATTTATCTAAGGATCAAACTTTTTCCTCTAGGAATGCCCATTTCCTGTATATCATCTCTGACCTATCTAACCCGACACCTCACACAGAAACACTACTTTGCATAGAGCAGTGCACTTACTATCACAGACTGGATTGAAATGTCGAATTTATGGGCCAGTACATTTTTCGACTAAAGTGCTTCTGAAAGATACTCTTTGAACACGAGGAAATTGGCAAAAATGGGGGAAAAAGAAACGGTCAAGAATGACTTCCAACAATTTTCTCTGTGCAAGTTGATGCTTACAGATATATGTTTATTTGTCTGAATCAGACACCATTACCCACAGAAGAAGAAATCCTGCAGTTTGCTTTTCTAGATGGAAAGTTTAGGAACAGAACTGTTTTTGTGCAGTGCATAACGGCATATCTCTGCAGATTTATGAAATAGAATAGTGGAATTTCATTCATCTGCTTATCCCACCTTGTTCTCCATGAGACATACATACAGATGAGAGCAAGTTTGTGGGGGTCACAGCCAGAGTCGGGTAATTCTGGTCCAGAGAGTATATGCCCAGACCGGGATTTTGTTTCAACCAACCAGTTGACTGTGACTCCTTATGCTCGACTGGTTGGTTGAATCAAAATCCCAGTCTGGACCTGAATTACCCAACTCCGGTCACAGCATAGGGGCAGCTAGCGCAGGGCATCTCTGGGGCTTGGGGGTAAGGGCCTTTTATCAGTCTGCTGCCCTAGGATTCAAACATATGACCTGCCTTCTGATCACAGGCACAGCATCCTAACCTGCCCTCTGAAAGGGCCACACTCCACCACCCGAACAGGGGCTTGAACCCTGGACCCTCAGATTAACATCTGATGCTCTAGCGACCGAGCTACCAACCTCTTTGCATTAAACGTTACCGCTGTTTATCAGCAATCGGCCTTTGCTGCCAGATCGCTGAGTGACCAGGCTCCCCTTGTGCTGTCATGTGACCTTGCTGCAGTTGGAACCTTGACAGCCGTTGTCACGGCGAGGCGTAAGGGCATCCGTTCGGAACAGCCCCCCGCGTTCTGCCGCAGCTGCTCCGCCTCGCCTCAATTGGCGCAGTTTTCTTGGGTGGGCGAGCTCGCCCTGTCGCCCCCCAGATGGCATGTCCTCACTTTTCTGGGGCACTGGGGGGGCTGGGTGGTCCGACAGAGGCGACCCGGGCAGACAAAATCGACACGTGCATTTTTTACTTGAAAAGCTCACAAACAATGCATTTCCCCGGGGAAAACAAGACAAATGATTTAATTCGGGGCAGGGGGCGAGGGGGTGTGACAGTGAATGCATTTGAATGGATACAGTACGTTATTGCTGTTGTCATCCATTTTTATCAAACGGCACTTTAGTGAGCACCTGACTGTGGCCGGTGTCGCGTTTCACGCTGGACAAGAGATCGATCTGGCTCAATACTGTCTGATTTCCCCGATACCAGCAATGAAGCAGCGGGGATGCCGTACGAGGGCTTCGGAGGAACAAAAATACGCCCTTAAAGTAAAGCCTAAACAATAGCAAGATCGTCAGACTTTAAACACGATTTGTTTTCTTGTGTATCAGCCTGATTATGAGTGACTCATGTACAAAGATGACAAAATCCATTACAGTGAGCCCCCGCTATATCGCAGATTTTTCCCCGACCCGTCACAGTTCTCTGCGTATCACGTACCTTGCTTGTGGTCCAATTGTTTTCATTTTGTTCTAAGCCCTACGATGGCTCATAGGCATCCTGCATCTTCTAAGCCTTCTGGTAGTAGTGAGCCTAAGCACCAGAGGAAGACCTTGACCATTCAGGAGAAGGTAAACTCCTGAATATGCTTCGGGAAGGAAAGCACTACGCTCACGTCTCTTGCCATTATGGCTTGAATGAATCGACAGTACGATACATCAAGAAGGGTGAAAAGAATATAAGAGCCACCGCATCACTTTCCTTTAGTCAGACAGGAAAGAGGGAGGCATGTCCTCTGAATAAAGCCATCGTTAAAATGGAATCACATACATATACCTTCCATATTATTATTATTATTATTATTATTATTATTATCATCATGTTACTCCTTAGCCCGACATCCGTGTATTTTAAAGCTTAAACTATTAAAAAAATGTTTATTTATATGGTCTTTCTATATTGCTGATATTCACCTATCACTGATTGGTCTGGAACGCATCTGCCTCGATAGGAGTGGGATCACTGTATATCTTAATACTATTTTGTGTAAAAATAAAAGGATTTAAAAAAAGGCAAACATGGTGTTCGTGCTTGGAAAATTGTTCAAACAAGAACAGAATCATATTTTTTTTAGCACAGTATTCTGAGAATTATGTATATAACATGCAGCATATTAAGCAAGGATGGGAGCAGTATTTTTATTCGTATTCACTTGTGGTGGCTTTCTAATTAAGCACTGATATTGATTTTCAGTGCATGTTTACCTCAGAGGAAGCACATTTCCCCGATAGTGTCATAGTTACTCATCCAGATAAGCACCTCCTGAACCTTCAGTCCTCTATCTCTTTGGGATGTTATGGCGCTCGTGGTTTCTTGTAAGTCTCCGTTCAGTTTTATCGGATAATATTTTCTGATGTCACTGACAAAGGCAGATTTCCACGGCACAGCGCAAGGTAGAGCAATCCAAGTGTCGTCTTAGAATCACGCACCTGTATTTAACCACGCTCAGTGCACACAGATTAGTGTTAATATACGGTGACGGATAATATCCTCATTCCTTAGACAGTTGAATGCATCAAACAAATTTAATATGGCTTTAGCTGTCACATGAAATTGCTTCTGGCTCTTTTCTGTGAGGATCTGAGCCGCATGCCTTCAGAACATCCTACACGCTTTTCACCCGCTGTGTCGCTACAGGGAAATTCAGTGTGTAATAGGTCCCTGGTCACTCTGGTCTGATCTGTCCAGCTGGGCTTTGCCTGACCACTTGATCTGTGACCCTTCATATCAAGCTCTTGGTTTTGTTATTAAAGCTTCTAGAATTAAAATTTGAATTAACTTTATGAACTTCATAGAGGGAGATTCTGGTGCATACCAGAATGAACATGCATTCAGTGCAAAAGATGAGGTGCAAGAGAGTACACATAGTGCAAGCAAAAAAAAGTCACGTAGTGCAAATTACACAATTCACTAACAGAATCCTGAGAACAGGATAATATAATATATGGAATATGAAATAAATATTAAGTGGGGAAAAAATACTGTTGCTGGGTGAATGGTGATAAGTGGATGGTGTGGACCCTCTGTAACCTGGCTTTACTAAGTACAATTTATTTGTTTAGCAGATGTTTTATCCAAAGTGATGTGGGGTCAAATGTTACCTGAAATTGTACAACTGGGGACCTTGCTTTGGGGCCCAATGGTGAAATCACTCTGCTGACTCTTGGATTTAAAGTAGTGACCTTCTGGTCACAAGCATGGTGTCCTAACCTGCTATGTCACACATTATTCACCCCCTCCAGTGATGAATCCCAGTGACGCTGGTGTAGGGGGGTAGTTATTAAGTAGGAGCAGCAGGGTGGGGTTTTCAGTGTCCCATCTCACTCGCAGACGTGCTGCTCGAGGCCGCTGCTCCATCTGGGTGTGCCCCTGCCCCCCCCCTCCGCGACTCCCTCATCTCATCTCGCCTTTCCCTCTCGCTCGCTCTCTCGCGCTCGATCTCTTCTCCTGCACGGTTACCTGTCGCTCAGCCGCGCGGCTCTCGAAAGTCCTTAGGGTCCCTCCTGGTCTGATCTGCCTCGCAAGTACTTTTGTCGGCCTCCCAGAGAGGTGTGGTATGTCCCACAGGCCAGTAAGCGTGTGTGGGATTGCCCCCCCCAGTCCCTGCAGGCCGAACGGAAAATCACTGCGTTCCCACATGTCTCTGTGTCAGAGCTCCTGCTGCTCCCAGGTGTGTAGCTACTGGGGATTATTATCTTATTTTAAACATCAAAATTTATGTTTCAATGGTGCTCATTACTATTGCAAAAAAAAAACAAATCACAGCTATTTTGCATGTTTGCTCAATATTTCCCAGAAATCTTTATTTATTTGATTTGTTTATATGTCTTCCCCAGAAATCATCTCTTCAGGCTGCATTTGGAGGACCTATCCATAATCCAGGTGTGTGCACCATCTGTCTGAGCTGGTGAGATGCTGACACAGCGTTTTAGGCGGTGTCACGAGCTGCCCGAAGCAGTTTGGCGCCGAGAGGAGTTTCACTGTGGGGGGAGAGTAGCACAACGCCTGTCACAGCTCGGTCCCCCGCAAGCGTAAGGTGTCCCAAAGCCACAGATGTTACCTAAGCAGCTCTCACTGTGGACGGCAGCATTCTGCAGGTTTTCTTTTACCTTAATATAATCCATCTGAACTGATGTCAGGTTCACAAAATATATTACTGTTTTTATATGTAATATATTGACGTCAGTAAGTAAAAATGGTGAGAATTTATTTGCATTTGTTACCAGTATGAAATTTCAACCTGTAGTGATCCAAAAATGTCTTTTGAAATGAGTTTTCTGTCATTTTAACTAAGAATGTCAGATAAATTTAAGAGATATTTTTAATTATGTTTAATCTGTTTTTTTTTTGTAATACAAACAAAGTGAAAAGCTGTCTTATTGATACTTCTATGGATATGTGCACCTTCAGAATCAGCCATTTTATAAGCAAGCACACTCAATGACATCACTTATTGGAGAAGACGGCGACCTTGTTACTCTAAATGATAGCTTAGCAAGTGTCATTGTTCCTGCGTTTCTCTCAGAAGGATTGCTAACATTAATCACATGATGAAGTGGACAATAAGTCACTATGCAGTATTAGGCCTGCCACGATTGGTCAGAAGTCATGTGGGTGACGTGGCCCGCCGGCAGCCGGGGGATGGGTGGCTTGTGGTGGAATGTCACACTGTTCCTTCCCTGGAATGTCCCTCAGCGTTCACTGGCAAGTTTTATGGTGAAACCGCAGTTGGTGGCAGTGCTCCACGATGTCCCACAATTGCGCTGTAATATCACCGTCCTGCAGTTGAAAAGACCACAAAGGAGGGGTCTGACTGCGCCTTTTTCGAACCCCTGCGATTTGCTGTGGGCTGGAGTCGCCGCAAGCGAGAAAAGGCGACTTGTAGTCTGAGAAAATTTCCCAGTTCCACAACATGCCACATCAGCTGTTCCATCTCTGGACCCAGCTTATGCCAGGAAGAAAAAAGCATTTATCTGTGTACTGTAAATTCTGGGGAAATGTAAACATGAAGTATCTGGGTTTTTCTGTTAAATTCGTTTTGGGCTTTGGAGGGTTTGTGGATGTTTGTGATGGACAATAGTCAGGTTGGCTGGGTAACGCATGCACACGGTGTCCACCTGCCTTCCATACCTTTTGGCTTCCTGCTGTTCTGGAAGGACATACTCTTTCTGGTAGCTAAGTTCAATATTGAAGCTGTTCTCGTGAACAACTTCTACTCCAACAAACAGAAGTAAACAGCGCTCAGACTCATTCAATGCACTCAAAATGCCACCTGAGGTGGTTTTTAATACTGTTTTGAAGACTCATGTATATCAGTAGAACTTGATGGAAGTTTTATCCTTGAATTTATTTGTATCTTCAAAGCCTTTGGAGCACCCCAGAATCGATAGGAGTGCCTACAGGAAGGATGATTTAAAGGCCTTTGGGCTGTGTTTTCCCGACTCTATATTATTGAACTACTCGCTATCTTTGCACGATGCTGGTCGCCCTGAATCACGAACAACAGCTGGCATTGATTAGCGGCAGTGATGCGCCACGGCACTGTGCCAGCGCTTCGCAGGTCCCTCGGAGGTACAGACGCAGCAGGCAGCCGGGACGCCCCGCGTGCGGCAGCGACAGCATTGCCAAAGTTTTTGTTGGAGCGAGTTTAAGCGCTGTCTTCATGGTGGAAGCATCACAGTTCTCTACAGTGACAGATGGCTAGTTTTTTCCATCAGTACTACTGATCAGGGATAAAAGACAAAGAAATGAAGTGTGAAGGCTCAGTTGCAGCGCTAGGATGTGGGTTTGAATCCCACCCCAGCGGTATGTGTGTGGGGTTTTGCACGTTCTCTTCTTGCTGTGTGGGCTTTTCCAGGTACTCTGGTTTCCTCCCACAGTCCAAAGATGTGCCATTTGTTGAAGTGCTGTGTCTGAATCACCGTGTGTGCCTGTGCGTATGCATGTGTGTGTGCACGTGCGTGTGAACGGGTATACCTATCCGTATGGGGACAGAATGTCCCCATAACGTGATAAATATCTGTTTCTTTTTCCCTTATGGGGACCAGGGAAAACTCTATTTTATAAAAATCGGTGACTGCTATGAAAAAACTAAAAATGCTAAAAAACTAAAAATAACTCTTGTATTTTGTTAGGTTACAGTACTTATAGTTATCGTTAGGGCAGGGTAGGGGTTAAGGTTGTCATAGTTAGTGTTAGCATTTTTCCCCTTGAAATGAATGAGCGGTCCCCATAAAGATATGTTTACCTGACGTGTCTGTGTGTGTGTGTGTGTGTGTGTGAGAACATAGATCACATTTAGGGACCAAATTTGTTTCTGGTCAGATAAACCCATACAACGATAAGTTGCTCATGTACTTCCTGCAAGAACCCAGCATGAATTGACAGCATTTAATCAGTGAGATCCATGTTCCATGATCCTGTTTTATTATTTCCTGACATCTGAGGATGCATACCTGAAAAGGGCACTTTGCATTATGGGACCTGCGGCGCCTCATGTAATATTCTCTCAGGAGTGGCCGAGAGCAGCCCAGTGCCGAGTGGCTACTGGGACGACATCATCCGTTACCGTCTTCGTGGATTCCTATCAGACATGCCGTGTCTGTCACATGTTGAGGATCTTTCTATGGAAACAAATGGAACTGTTGAACATGCTAGGGGGATCCTTATTGTTTTGCATTTACAAAGTCAATTTGAGTTTACTTTTTAAAATCTGAGTTGTAAGGATATAGCAGATTTTCTCCCTCAGTTTTGTTTATAAGACTTGTCCTTGAAAGTTATTTAAACGCATTACTTAGAAATGAAACCAAAAGATCAACAAAACAAGACATTTTACTCCCTTTATTCCAGGAAACCATTTGCTGCATTTGCAATTCCTGCTTGACATCAAACTAATTATATGAGCTTTATCGATCAAACTGTCATTTGAGGGAGCAGTGTTCAAAACCTGAACACCAAAAGCTCAAATGGGTGCTGAAATAGTTATTGTTTAAACATATTGATTTACTTGTAGCCTGGCACTTTAGGAAATAATTAAATTTGTGGAGGGGGAGGGCAGTTTTGTGGGGGGAAAAAGCATTTCTTCAGGAAATGCACTGCTTAACAAATAGGTATAAACATTCAGAGATGCTCAGTCAAACACAGAATGTGCAGGGAATTCCTCATACTGTTTTGTGAGGATGTAGACTTTCAAATATGCCTTTCATTACATAGCAAAAACATCCAGCAAATAGGAAAATAACATTTAATTAATATGACTGTTTTGAATCCTCAGGTCAGTGCCTGACCCCTGCATCGTTATGGGCTGTTGTAATTCTCTAGGTACGTCATCTACCTTCAAATAAAACGATGAAATTATGGCCACTGGCTTTGCAAGCCATCATATCTGCTCTTCTGTTGCCTCGTTTTATGTTTATTAGTTTATCTGTCGCAAAGTAAACGTTTACAGCTTCAGTACAGCGTAGTTAAACCCGGGAAGATGAATAGATGGCAGGAATATGGCTGACTGTGACTTGTGAATGTGTCTGCGAGGGTTTTTGCTTGTTTTTTATGTAACACGGTCTTGCAATATAAATGAGCTGAACCCATCCCTAGCATAGAAGCATTTGTTGTGGGGTAATAAACAAAGAATGCCATTTCACACACTGTGATCCCCCCCCCCCCCCCCCCGCCGATAACTGCAAAAAGCCTCGGGGCAAACGTCCTTTCATTCGCGATTTTGACACACTCCTGACGAAGTCTTCAGATTCATAACCCTTGTTAAGGGGCCCTCATGAATATTCAGAAGCAGGCTGGCGGGTGCAAAGTACGATATAATCTCGCCTAAGATGAGTCGTATTTTAACCAAAGAAAGTAGCGCAGCGCAGACGACGACCGGCAGGTAGGCAGCGGTGCAGAATGAATAAGCAGAGTGTCGGGCTCAGGCTGGTGGTAGCGGAAGAGGTCAAAGGTCATCACACTGCATGTCTGGAAATTAAATAGCGTTCAGTCTGGCGATGACAGCTGTGTTTAATCCTGGCATTTAATAACTGTTAATGCCAGAGTCATGATGTGAATACGGGGTGAACTCTGAAGCTCACAATTGCTCTCGGTTGTTGTCCCGCTTCCTCAGTGCCTGGCAACCGGGCGGGACGGGCTGCCAGTGGTGCCTGTCTGTGGGTAACAGCGCTAGCTGTGCCTGGCAGAGCTGATAAGTGCCTATAGTGATCCCTGAAGGGGTCACATGATCCGAGCCTCTGCCTGCTTGTTGGAGTGTGTTATGGGAGGCTAATTGCGGGAAAAACCCATTCCAGAGCTGGAGAGCAGACAAAAACTGGCCCTGCCATCCCATCTGATGGGTCTCGGGGTACCGCTCACGGTTGACCAAGCTTGGCTGCACTTTCCCAGAATACACGGCTCCCCGATGAGTCATTACTCGGCACACTTGAGCTCATGGGCATTGATGAACCTTTTGAGGATTTTAGCATTGGCACCACCTCATGTTATCAATTTGAGTTAATACATTTCACTCCCAGGGGCCTTTTTAAGCTCCGTATATAATGACGCGATTCTGGGATTCCATCAAATATGGAGAAATCGGTGCTTCAGAATCATATTAAAAAGGAGTTAAAGAGAGGAGAGCTTTCCCTTCTCTGCCGGGAGTCAAAAGGCAGCTGCAGGAATGTAACGAGGCCCTCCGCCTGCTTCCAGTCCGAGCCCTGAATGGAGACGTTATAACAGGAGGTTCACTCGTGCCATTCAGACGCAGCTGCAGCACTAATAACTGGGGAGCAGCGTCACTCTGCAAGAGTGAGATCAACTGATGTACCGCCTCTATTACCCAGTTAAATGAACACAGGAGAAGTTCAAGGTGTTGAAAACCAATTTTCTCCGGAGCCTCAAAGGACCATTGGGAAGCGGGTCGAGTTCCCCGGAGGGCAAACGCTGCTGCGGCACGGCGCAGACAAATTGCCAAGACGTTTCACCGCCCCCGAGGGATACGGCGGTAATGAGCGGAGTTCTCGGTCCCCCTTACCTCCGCTGCCGTCGCCCCCTGTCCTCGGAGTGTGGGGTTGCAGTCTGTTTTTAGCCCAGGCTCCGATTCAGCACCCTCCCTGTCGGCACCTGCGAATTCTCACTCCTGCACTAGCGGGTGGTCGACCGGCTAAATTTTGCACTCTGAGCTAATTACTGCTGCAACTTTTAAAATTAGCGTAGCTTCTGGAGGGCATTTTTAAGGCACTGTCTCCCAGTCCCCTGAACCACACACTGCTCCAACACTTAATTTAGCAAAGTGATGCACTATTGCAAAGGCAGGGTTACAGCAAGTAGGGGTTAAGGGCCTAACAGTGAAATCGCTCTGCTGGACACAGGATTTGAATCAGTGACCTTCCAGTAACAGGCATGAAGTCCCCACCCACTAAACCACACACTGCCCCTCATTTCCAGAGTAAGACAGGTAAACCGCTTTGAGTTCTTACCATTTCTAGTGACACACAGCCAAGTTGATATCCATTCACTCCTCCGCTTTGTGTTCAAGGTACTCTGGTAGTTTGAGTAATGTTCTCATATTGAGGGTGCCCAGTGCTGCTAACCTAAGTGATATTTTTGTATTTGTGGGCAATTCCTTTTTTAAATGATAATAAAAAAAAAACTCAGTTTGGCTGTAGAGGGATTTGTAGTCATTAAAAAAGGCGAAATTAGATTCTTGTTTTAAGTATTCATTAATTCCTTTTTTTTTTGGTGTCTTGATATTCCTTTGAATGGAAAAGGCTTTCAGATTCTTTATTCTTCGCTTTTCTGTGTGGTCTAAAGAGGACTGATAGCATAAAGTCCCGGTCCTGTTCCGCATTTCATTTTGTTTCCATCTCACAGTTACAGGCTAGCGGGGAAACAATTAGCATGAGCTAATCAGCAAACGGCAGAGCGCTTCCGCTAATTCCCGCAGCCCGCTAATTGAATTGCATGGAATAACTCGGTCATTTAAATGCATGGAATGAGAAAAAAATTAATCGGCGGGACAATGGGCTAAATAACGGCAGTGATGACAGCGTCACAAGGAGCTGATCAGATAAAATCCCTCTTCCCTGGTCTGTGGCAGCGCTTAGCGTTCAGCTAATCAGTTTCCTCCCCGTCTCCTGTAAACGCAAGTTAATTGCTCGCCCCTCACGCATATAATTAGAACGATTTTGGCCGAAGGGGGATCTTTGACGATGCTGATAAGGGACTGAGTGAGGAGTCGTGCTGCAGGCGAGTCAGGAACTTGTGGACATTTATTAGCTGTTGTCCCCATGTGAACAGCCCAGTCCAGATACTCATGGGCCAACCCATAATGAAGCATTACCCACATCATGCTCATGAGGAAGATGCTCAGTAGGTTAGGGATCTGTACTTGGGGTCTGAATGGTTGTGAGTTTGAATCCGTTATGCACCCTTGTAAACCCAGGTCTGTCTGTCTTAGGATGTTTAGCACGTGTCTATCACTCACTCTAGGGGGGAGATGTACAGCTCAGTAGGTTAAGGATCTGTACTTGGGTCCAGAAGGTTATGGGTTCCAATCCTATGGCTGGCAGAGGCCATACCACCAATGGACCCTTGAGAAAGTGCCTTAATCCTAACTGTTCCAAGGGCACTTCACACTGACT
This sequence comes from Hippopotamyrus pictus, assembly GCA_026781145.1. Lineage (NCBI taxonomy): Eukaryota > Metazoa > Chordata > Actinopteri > Osteoglossiformes > Mormyridae > Hippopotamyrus > Hippopotamyrus pictus. The sequence continues at coordinate 6,950,903 of JAODLC010000036.1, read as the reverse complement.
GACCTTACTCTCTGACCCCTAGTTTTTCTGAGTTGTGTGATACTTTGGACAAAAGTATCTGCAAGATAAATAGATCCAAATATAAGATGTCTTCTTTCTGATGCTGAAACCTGCCTGTGCACCCCTTTGGGAATGCATAATGCATCAGCCATTAGTAATTTAAGATTTGAGTGTTATTATGAATGAGTATATGAATGAGGTTTAATTGTTAATTGTTCACTGCCAACTCACGAATAACCGAAACCACAAATGCGCAGAGGTTACAGTTTATTTGTATTATCATTATATGATGCTGCATTAGACAGGATTAAAATAAATGAAAGTATCATTTAGTAACATACCATTTATTCATGGAAATTACACACACTGGCTTTAAAAGTTACTGTAATATTCAAGGCAAACGTTGCCTGAAAGCTGGCATTTGTGCTCTATCCAGTACACCCATGTCAAAGGCTTATTGTTCACACGAATAGGGAAGACACAGTGTTTTCTGAGCTGTGCGGGTGTTTGCGTGGATGAATTCCAAAGGCAAAGCTGAAGTGAAACAATGTTGTGATTTTTTTTTTTTTTTTTTTTAAACGTTTTTTTTTTTTTTTCCGAACGCCCTCTTCCCCTTCTGCCTGGTGCCCACATGGCAGGACAGCGAGGAGTTCTTAGGGAGTCAGGAATGCTCTGGCATTGGTCTGCGAGGCAGTTTGACATTCCTCAGCTTCTCATCCTTGGGATTTCTGGCATAGCAAAGTCAAAGAAAAATAGTAAAAATAAAAAAATAAAGAATGCCGCCACCCACTTCATGGGCCAGCCTGTTCCCGGCCTGTTACTCTCCCCTGCTGCACGCCCTTTGTCCTGCTTGTGTTTCTGTCAGGTTCCCTGAGTCTTGTCAGCAGAGTTAAATATATTTCCAGCAGCTCAAATCCTTGGAGTAAAATGTTCTCCCTTCGGCGGTCTTAGGCAATATACCCAGACTTTGCTAGTAGTCTTATTACGCTGAATATTTGAGAAGATTGACAATCATTATGATGATTATATTCCACATAATTCAAAAGACTAGGTTAATTACTGTTTAAGAAGCAATTTCACCAACGCCTTTATTTAAAGCATCTTTCACATAAGGAACTGTATGCTGGCTCAGGTGGATATCTATTGAAGTAATAAAAGATGAGTCTGACTAGAGGGTACAGCCGTTGCCCTCCTGGGGTTTTAAGCCTGCTGGGGTAAGCTTATTTTTTGACTATCAAACCTAGATGGATCGCTTCTATAAAATGCTTTTTAAGTCAAGTATAAGAAGTGACCTTCGTTTTGAGAGCTTCATTGTTTTATTGTGAAGACAGGCTATATTCTCACACTAATTGCACCGGGGGGCCTTCGCAGGTCTTCTGTTACACCCTTCTGTGCTTTCTGTCTTGAATTATTTACCAAAAAGTGATATTTATAAATAAAGGTGAGGCAACCGGCAGGGTGTTTCACAAAGCCAGATTTCTCAGTTAGCTGGGTTAACTTAAGCTAGAAGTCTTGATTGTCCAGTAAGAATTTAGGTAGGAGCATTCCTATAGGATAATCATGACTTCTGTCTTAAGTCAACTCAGCTAACTGAGAAGTCCTGCTTCATGGTACACTCCCAGGGCCTTGTTTCATGAAGCAGGATTTCTTGGTTAGTCAGATAGCTGTTTATAATGGATTCAAGGTAGTCTGGGCTAAATGTAAGTGAACGAAGATACAGTCCATTTAAATTAGGGTACCTTAAATCTGACAAGTTATTCAGCTAAACAAAAAAATCCTGCTTCATGAAACAGGTCGCATATGCAGGGTACAAACAGCTTTTGGGTGCAAATAAGCTTATCAGGTCAATAAGAGTCTGAAATTTGTACAGTGGGTGACTAAATATGAAAAGGTCCTTAAAGTGGCAGTGTGCTTCTCTGGGGTTTCAGGAAAGTTCAGCTGGTGATTAGTCTTTGCACGTAAGGCACTTACAGTACTGGAGATAAAATGATATGAAAATTTTATATTATGATTATAGTAACCAAAATCAGTATTAGTATCAGTATTATCAGTATTGTCATGGTATTGTTAAAATATGCTGAAAATTTTCAAAAATTAATGATAGGCGAATCATTTCACCAAATTATAAAATTAACAGAACTACGCACTTTTTGTTTGCATAGTCATTGAAATAATAGCATCGCCAATGCGTTATGTAAACATATGGACACTGTATCGAATGTGCGTTAACATTAAAAATCTCTGGAGAGCTGCCACCGCCTTCTGCCATGTTTACACAGAATTCAGCATTTCGAATTCAGGGGCTGCATCCTTCGAAGGACGAAGGCATTACCTTTGTAAGCCACGTTCTTTGAAGGTTGAACGGAAAGTGTTGTCAAATGGGCCGGCTTGACCATCAGCAGCTGTGGTCCCCCTTACCCTTGAGTCCCGAAGCGCCGCTCCCATCGCCTAGCTGGGACACGCCCACTTTACCTCTGCGCAGTGAATCTTGGGATATGTTGCTCTGCAAAGGATCCATCAGGTGGATCCTTCTCGACTCTGCCAGTGTTAGGCATTTCAGGTCCAGAAGCTACGAATCCAGACCAAGATTTCCTTTCTACCAACCAGCTGAGTACTCTGTGACTGTGACTCTTTATGCTCAACTGGTTGGTAGAAACAAAATCTTGGTCTGGATTTGTAGCTTCTGGACCTGAAATGCCCAACACTGGACTCTGCAAAAGGAGGACGCATTTCTTGACCGCAGTTGAAGGAGCCTTTGAAATGAGATGGCCTTGGCGTGTCGCTGTTACGCTTTCAAACGCAGCCATTGTCTTCTCAGCCACAGCAGGATGGTGTAAAGGAATTCTCCCGTGCAAATGAGGTGCAAATGAATTTATATGTATTTTTCTCACTCTAAAAATGCATCTACTAAGCAGGTAAATGAAAGTGTGCAGAGCCTTGGAGAGTTTGATGGAAATTAGGTGTGGGGGGGTGGGGATGGGTACAGGCCACGGTCTGCATCTCCGCCCGGCCGTCTGGGGACCTGTGTCACACATGAACACTTGCCGGCACGAACCCGCCTGCCAGCGGCTTTGGGGAGGAATAGGAATTCCGTATTCTGCAGAAAAAGCAGCAGCGATAAATTATGAGAAGGCCTTTGAAGACTGTGCCCATTTATGTATGATAGCACACATTAGAAAATGATGATTCTGTAAATAAGGCTTCTTTTATAAATGAGCCAGAACATGGTATGCATCAGGGTTGGGGCTATTCCGGAATGCATTCATCAATTCCAAGCCAGATTAGGAAACGGAACTGGAGCTGGAATTTAAATCTTTGTGAAATTCAAATTCCAATTCTGTTCCCTATTGTTTTTTTCCAGTCCCAACTCCAGTTCCATTTCCTGATTTGGAATGGATTCGATGAATGCATTGCGGAATGGCCCCAACCCTGGTATCCATTGGTGTGTTGGGTGATTCTGGATGTCATAAAAACCTGAAGTAGAGAAAGAAGTATGAGGTCAAAAGAAAAAGGAGCAAATACTATTTGCGTACAAAAGGAAGACTGATGGTGCGTTCGATTATTTCTCTCCAAGTCGGAACTCGGATGAAAACGTCACGAAACGTAACGAAAAACGTCACTTCCCGTCGGAAACACGGCTCTTTTATGACGTTGAAGTCAGACAAGATTTTGTTGTCCGAGTTGTCCCGTGACGTAATTTCAACATGGCGACTTGGTTTGTTTGTAGTTTGTTTGCCGTTCGAAAAAAGAATATCGTCGCTATGAATGTACTAAAATATTTTATAAAGCTTTTAATGTGGTTTGACTAATTTGTGTTTCTTGTTTGTCTCTCGGAAAAATCTCCATTTCTCCATTTTCTCCATTTGGAAAACTCCAAATCTGCTAA
>JAODLC010000036.1:6906908-6929852 GCA_026781145.1 Hippopotamyrus pictus | reverse complement strand
AGTACTTTTTTGTGTGTGTGTGTGCATGTGTGTGTGCATGAGAGAGAGAGAGAGAGAGAGAGAGAGAGAGAGAGAGAGAGAGCGATGGTCTGTCTTTCTTGAGTTTGTTTTTTATTTTTGTTACAGGGTAAAACTGTTATTTCTGTATAATTTGGCTCTCCTACCAATTACATTCTAAGTGTGTCAATAAAATTTCACAGGGCTCAGTTTAAATGCTGCACTGTGGACAGTTTAGGTTTCCTGAGATCCCCGATGCTATTCAGCAGCAGAAGCTCGATGAGGAACGTGTGTATTATGCTAATGCTCGTCCCATAACGCCGTTTGATTCAGATTTATACATACTGGTTTGAATAGCGCAGGGAATCTTAAATTTCAGTAAGTGTGCATTTCATTTCCAGAATGGCTTATCCTGTATGTAAGATGGGGCTCCTTTAACTTCAGCTGTCCCGGTCTTCTGTAGCTTCATTAAATCTTCTAATCAAAGGGCCGGGGGAGCCAGGAGCTCACAGAGCTGCAGTGTCTTGCAGAGCTATTATATCCACACAGTGAGTAACCTCCCAAAAAGGAGAAGGTTGTGGTTTCCAAACATACTCAGAACCACTTTGTCCTTTGAAAAGAACTGCAAATGTGTCCTGTGTAAATGTCACTCCGGTGACGTTTGAGAGAGTTCACTGTATCCTTTTCACTGTGTGTCTTCTGAATGAGTGGAATAGATCATGGAAATGTTTATAATTTGGCATAGCTTTTTTATTTCTCCAAAGCAATAATACAGCCATTAACAGAATCAAAATATGCATACAGACAAAACACTGAGTATTATTTTTTTAAATAATGTAGATTCATTATATTTGCAAAAATGTTTACAGGGAGTAGTGAATTCTGTTTGCAAACAAGGTCAGTCTGACCAAACAGATTGTCAACAAGCAGCTGCATGAACTCACTGTGGGATTCAGAATGAAGTACAGTGGAAAGAGGTCGTCTCAGTCTTTTTGACGGATTTTGTAGAACTGAGACTCATGGGAACCTTGTTTCATTGTTAAGGTCATAAAAGATGGGACTCTGCGTTCTGGCCTTTCAGACTGAGAACTATCAAAGGGCCCGATGCAGAGAACCACAGTGACCTTGAAGACGTGTAAGGTCTGATGAGATCTTTTTGGCTAGACCTCAGTGCTGTTCTCCTGTCAGCGGTGTAATGCAGCACCAAAGCCTTGAACCTGGCTTGAGCTCCAACTGGTAGCTGGTGGAGAAAGACCGAAAGTGGCGAGCAAGAAGAATTTTTTTGAGGTCAAAAAATTATTTTCCACTGGTGTTCTAGGTGAGATCTTTGACAGAACAGGTCAGAATCTCAGCCAGGGGGAGTTGGAGTGGTCTTGGCGAGAGGTGACTGAATCACATACTAATAGCCAGACTATATGCCTGACTGTTATAAGTGATGAGACACTGTGAGGCTCCTGTCAAGTATAACACATAGGTTTTGTGAATTCCAGATGATTCTATAGAATCAACTATTGAATTATGTCCTTCCCTAAAGAACATTTCTGTCAGGAAATCGTATAGTTATAAAATTACCTTGAGGTACAAAAGTCTGTCCAGGAGAAAATATGACTGCAACACAGAGAAAGTTTACTGGGTCACTGAACAGTTAGGATTAACACCTCACGGGAAGCAAGGGGGTAGGTAATACGGTGTAGTGTGTGAAGGAGAAAAGGTTCACAAAGGGCACTGATTATGCAGGCAGTATTAGCTGGTATATTACTGTTCAGTAAAGAAAATAACATGGAACCACTCCGGTCATCAGATAACGTAAGCTAATATAGATAATGACGATAAAGAACTACAAAGAAAATTACATTTAATATGAAACTTGGATATAAGTAACTCTAGTCTAGAATCATTCTGAATTTTATGAAATCAATATTATATATATGAAGATTATATGACACCAGTTATGTCTCCAGTGTGTCATATAATCATAAGATGGTGGAAATAAATGTTAAAACTAACTGTGACACAAAGCCATAGAAAACAGACAGAGCATCAGAAGGTGTAGCAGGTGTAGCACCAATCTCACACCGACTCTAAAATCTCCCTTTTTCATTATAACAGACTTGCTCATGCTACAAATGGAGTAATCAGTTATTTTGACATGTGAAATATTGAGCAAGATGAGTTAAACGTGCTAACAGTACATGATGGAGCTAAGGCAGGGTAGGGTAATTACCCTCCCTAGTTCAATAGCAGCTAAGCAATAGAGCTTCTTATTGTACAGTCAGGGATGGCAGTGGGTTGGTGTGGCAGTGAATGGGAAGGCAGAACTTGGCATGCCTGACCAATGGCGTTCGCCAGGAGAGCCCGGGGTGATTCTGCAATAGGCTGGATGATTGCAGAGAGGCGGCTGGGGCAGACCCTGCCATGGTAAGGTGTTATGGCTGGCTGAGGTCCTTTTTGCAATCGAGGTTTGAAGAGCAGAAGGGTTTGGTCTTGACACGCCCCTCTGGCACTGGGGGTCTGAGATTCAGAGCTGTGAAACCGGAAGCTGTGCCCCCCCTCCCCCCCAATGACCCCTAACAGGAGTGATGGGGCAGATCCAACTGAGTCTTGAGTCTTGAGTCTTGATTAGACCATTCAGTGATTTTGTCCTGCATTTTCATATGCATTTCTTACTCCCGGCTCGGCAAACTTTATCATGGGCATCCCCCCTTCTTTTTTGGCAAATTTAATCATTTGGGGGGGGGCGGTGACATCCCATTTTCCTTCAGGGGGCTGAGCCCCCCTATGGGTCAAATCCTAGAATTGCCCCTACCGTCTGACCAGCCTACACCCCTCACAGAGCCTACACCCCTCACAGAGCCTACACCCTTCACAGACCCTACACCTCTCACAGCCTACACCCATCACAGAGCCTACAACCCTCAGACAGCCTACAGTACACCCCTCACAGAGCCTACACCTCTCACAGCCTACACCCCTCACAGAGCCTACACCCCTCACACGGCCTACACCTCTCACAGAGCCTACAACCCTCAGACAGCCTACACCCCTCACACTGCCTACACCCCTCACAGCAATACCTTAGTTCCATCTCAGAGCGGTCGATACCACCTACATTTTTTATGCAGACAAATTATATTTCACAGATCTCTACAGATGTGCCATTTATCCAGAATCGGAAGTGGTTGAAAAATGTGCAGTGTTGCGTAATTTTATATCAATATATTACAGTGTTTTTTTATCTCTGTGATTGATCATCACCATTAATGTAATTACCATGGAATTTAGATAATGAAAGTGCTGCTTAATATCCACCAAGTTGCTAAATACAAAAGATTTTCTTCTTGGGATGAAATCAGTACAAATTGTACAGAAACTGCCATACAGCTTATAAGGAATTTAAAGACTGGATCTAAATACATGGTTTGTCAGCAAAGCTAACATCCTGCAGATCAGTGTTCCCAAATCCGGTCCTCAGGGACCCCCAGTCGGTCCATGTTTTTGCTCCCTCCCAGCTCCACATTTTTGCCGGGAGCTGGATGGGGAAAAACGTGGACTGGCTGTGGGTCCCCGTGGACCGGATCGAGAATCACTGCTCCAGCTAACAGCTTTCGGGGGTGTTTTTATTACGGTGCTCTAATTTAGATACATGTTGGATTTCAGTGACCAGTCACTGAAGTTTTTGCATGTCGGGTCATGGAGATCACATTTTCCAAGCCGCTGCGTAAGCGGTGCTGACAGGTTAAGTTGATGGATCTAAATAACAGGGAGGTCTTTCTGCGTAATGATCTCTACGATTTACCGTGCTGATGAAATGCTGAAAACAGAGTACAATGTGGATTACTATGTGCCTTGATTGACGGTCTTATTAAATGAGCCTTACTTATTTGTTGAATCTCTCTGGCATTATTTATTGCAATTTTCCCCAGACAGATCCAGTCTAATAACATTTTCTTACTCTGTCTCAGACTGTAACCCCACCATGTTTGCCAGGAAGCAAATGACAGTTGATTTGAGCCGTTCTGATTTCGGCTCTGGCCGCTCATATTATCCATCACTTAACGTTGTGCGGTGGGATTATTTTTACTCGGATGCACCGCTGGAACCCAGCACCAGATCTTAGCTGATATATCCTGGCTGATGTTGACCCTCCCTCCCTCAGCAATACAATGTCTAACTATTCTGCCACTGGGGGCTCCCTGCTGCATTCATGCGGTGTAAGCCTTAGCGTCTTTTAAAGTGGTTTCACCCCCTGCCGGTGATGTGTCGATCTTTGTGGGTAAACTTTGCTTGCTTGTTTTTCTTTTGTTTTTGCAGGCAAGGAATGTGACGGTGGATGGGCAGTTTGGACCGTGGTCGCAGTGGAAACCATGCGGTCACAGGGACGGGGGCGCTTTGGGCTCCTGCACGTGCCGGATCCGGGCATGCGACAGCCCCAGCCCCCAGTGCGGCGGCCGGCCGTGTCAGGGTCCCGCTGCGGAGGTCGCCAACTGCTCCAGGTATTCCGAGGGGGGGGGGGGGGAACGCACATCTTAATCCCGTCGCCGTGCCGCTCGGCCCGTCGCCACGGCATGCACAGATGGCGCGGAACAGTCCCGCTGAGCCTCGCTGGCACTCCCGCTCCTCCAGGAACGGCGCCTGGACTCCGTGGACGGCGTGGGCGCCGTGCAGCACCAGCTGCGGCGTCGGCTTCCAGGTGCGGCAGCGCTCCTGTAGCAACCCCGCCCCCCGGCACGGCGGCAGAGTGTGCGTCGGCCAGAACCGCGAGGAGAGGTGGGTGCCCGGCTCGCCACCACGGCAGGGAACATGCCGGGAATCCGCCGACCTTTTTATCTCGACTTATTTCATGTGTCTGACAGCCGATTAAACAAAGCAGTAGCGATATCAAAGTGGCTCAGGAATGCTGCGTGTATTCGAATGCATGCCATTTTATTTATCTGTTTTATTAACATTTTGAAATCGAAAAAGACATCAAAAAGAAGATGATAGATAGATAGATAGATAGATAGATAGATAGATAGATAGATAGATAGATATACATACAAATTGAATTAAATAAAGAAATTTAAATTTAATTTAAATAAATAGAATTAAGAAATTGAGGAGACTGGGTTTTGAATCTGCAAGAACTTGATGAAAGTTCATATACATGTTTCTCAGGATGTTAAAATGAAATTGGCAGCGATACTTGTTACCAGTATGTGATTCATTTAAGGCTAGTCAGTTCTCAGTGGTTGCTGAATGGAATTCCGCTTTGGTATGATGCAAAAATATGGATATCAATCAAGCATTTTACGTACATGAATACACCACACAGGCAGAATTTTAAAGCGCGATGCTTCATATGTATGAAGAGGTATAAATGACCCAGTTGGTTAATTATTCCCGTTTGTGGGGGTGTTTAAAGGACCCCTATATTCCTCTGCTAAAATATGAATGGCAGAACACTTAGAGAATCACCAGCCTTCTGTAAATTTAGTGTAAATGCGCTCAAAGAGAAAAAAGCCATTTCATTGGAACTCCGCAGATCGCAGTTGTTTATAAAGACGCCCGGAGGGATATGAACATTCACATCCCGGGTGCTCTAACGAGCGACAAAGCCGCATGGACCGGTAATTACATTTGCCATTTCCTGCGTGGCTGATGGCCAGCCTGCATGGAAAACGTCATGGCTGCCCTACGCAGTCTAGGATCCCCGGATCCGCTATCATAGGACATGTTCTGCTCTCTAACAGTGGTTACAAAAAGACCGAAACCAATCATGTGAATGTTTTTGTCTCCCATTATAAGATCAATTTGCATACCCCACATCGCATGCGTATACCCCACATCACTTGAGTATACCCACATTGCTTGCGTATACCCCACATCGCTTACGTATACCCCACATCGCTTACGTATACCCCACATCGCTTACGTATACCCCACATCGCTTGAGTATACCCCACATCGCTTACGTATACCCCACATCGCTTACGTATACCCCACATCGCTTACGTATACCCCACATTGCTTGAGTATACCCCACATCGCTTGTGTATACGGGACGCATTAGAGATGCCAGTGTCTTAGTGAAATGCTCTTGGTATCGCCTCCATCGTGTCTTCCGGGACGCTGCTCTTCATTTCAAACCCGATGAGATGGCAGTCAGAGTAAAAATTAATGAGCCCGTATGAATTTCCTTCTTTTTAAATCTCACATTTTAATCTCACTGATGTTGCTTGGCAAAATGCCTTTCAGTGCAGAAAGCGTAAGATAAATAACGGAAGAGTTTGTAGTCAACACACAAATGGCATAACTAATAAATTAACATTAAGAATAAAAAATGGTATTTAATACTTGAATTAATGTGTTCGGGATCCTTTGTAAAGTGTCATAACGGTGCAATGGAAACATTATGTTGACATCATCTAAAGAACATTATGCACACTCATTTTTTTCCTTACTGGAAGATTCAAGTGACCGTGAAGGACCTTATAATTCCAAGCAAAAAAAAAAAAGCAGTAGAGCTAGCAGCTGCTGTTTTCCATACTTAAGACTTGCTTTGTGTCTGGGTATTATTAGTCTAGCTGTTTACTCTGTCTTCTATACTGTAGGCGTTTTGGAGAAATGGATCAAGTAGTGTTTGCTCTTTCTGGTAGTCGGGTAAACGTATAATAAAAAACCAGATCTGTGCTTTCATAAAGTTGTTAGAGTTATGCGCTCTTTTTGTTATGTCATAATAGGTTTCCTGCTAGTCGGCTGCCTAGGTATGTATTTTACAGGGAGTCACAGTGATGACAGGCCGTCGCGATCTTTGGAAAGGCAGCCTTAGCGGTAGGTTTGCTGGCAGGACCTCCGTTTCAGCGTTGACCTCACGCTTTGACTCGTCGCCTCTTATTACTGCTTATTTTCTGCCAGCCACCAAACCCTTGCAGGGGTACCTTGCAGGTAGGAGACATTGGCATGCCCAGATCTCTTCCTGCTACAGAGGGTTTCCATGGAAACACACGCCGAGCGGAGACGTGAGAGTGGCAGTGGATGTATTGTGGCTTCGGAAGACCCTAATAAAGAGGAGAAGTTGTGCGGTACAGCCCTGCTCTCGGGGCCTGTCAAGCCCAGCCGAGGTGTTGTTTACGGTGTTTGGGTGTGATGAGCTTGAACAGAAGAACTATGAAGGCAGCCAGAACTTTTGTCATCTGCTTGGATGTTTGCCTGCAGACTGCAAAAGCCTACCTGAAGTTCAGTGGGGTGTTTGAGATCATTATATGTGGACTAAACAAGGCTTAATGAGCTGCAGTCGTCTGAGATGCAGTTTGTTTTTCCTTTGGCTCCTTTCTCTCAATTAATTGTGCACAGCAGCGTCGTTCCAGGTCATTGTTCTGCTAGGAATAGCTGCGGGGGTGACCTGCTCTCTTGTGTTTTATCCTATAGTGCCTGGACAGATTTATTCCATCATTGCTGTTCCCGTCCTGTTAAATATGTACTCTCCTCGTGCCTCTCGGGTACCAGATGGCTGACGGGGGCTAAGGAGGTCGTCGCGTGCTGCTCGCTGGCAGCCTGACAAAGAGCAGGTTGATTTTGGCAGTGGAACAGGCTGCGTAAGACCACCTCAAGCCCCGGCGAGGGTCTGCCAGAATCCAGCGCAGAGCCGTGTCTCATATCACCCCCACAGTCAGAGGGAGGGAGGTCTGGGGAAGGGGGTGTTTCGGTACCAGAGCAAAAGTGGAAGTGTTTCCAATATCCTTCAGCCCCGAGAGCGCTTAAGAGGAAAACAAATGTTTTCATAGTGGCTGAAATTACATTGCCGGCCCAGTCCGGGTCTGATCCGGCCGGCCTTATGCACATTCGTCTTGTAACTCCCGTCGCCTCCAGAATCTCTCAGGAGACACTGATTTTCTGTCTCTTTGTCTGACTTATTGCCCCGCATTTTAATTTAAACTGATTTACAGCAGCAAATATAATTACACTGAAAGCCATTTTTATGCTTTATCGGGAAATGTGTCTGTTTGAACTATCAGTTTTCTGAACTATATTTTTAAATAGTTTTTTTTTCTCTACTGTACAAAACAGATTGAAATTGGATTTATGATGCATTCAAAGGTGAGATGGTAGGCCGGACTCCAGGGTTGGGGGTTTGACAGTTCTGTGGCTGTGCTGATTGCATGTTCTCCATGTGCATTGCGTGGGTTTTCTCTCACAATCCCAGAACATGTGATTCCGGTGCATGTAGTTTGTCTGTAGTCTGATCTGCGACGGACAACCCGTCATGATCAAAAGCTCTCTGCTCCAGGTCTTGTTACTGCCTCCATTGTACCATTGAAATGGTTCCTAATGACTTCAGTAAAAAAAAATCCAGCCTCCCAAGCAAGATACAAGCCCCTAATCATGTTTTAAGGGGTAAAATTTGTGTTTTCAGACTGCTGATCTGCAACTCACTTTAGATTCACTTCCACAAAAAAAAAAACTGTTTCCAAAGTATGTGGACCAATGATTTGAAAGCTGTTGTCCGCTAAGCAAAGTGTGACACCGGGACAATCGAGCCTCATGAGTAAAGCTACTCAGTGATATTCAATCTGCCTTGCTGTATAATTTATAGCTTCTGGGGAAGAGTACAAAATTTTGTGGACACGGTGCGCTTGTCTTTCATGGGCATGTGCTGTTCGTAAATGTGTTCAATAAATCCTAACAGGGTGATTTTATGAGCTGTCCTATATAAATCTTACGAGTAGGCTGTTTTAAGTAATCACATATGGGAAATATGATGTTTGCCATATTCTTCCCCATTTGAGTCTCAAAAATGTTGCTTTTTACAATCAGAAGTATTATAATACATTTTTTAAGGACTTATTTATACAGTGCAATTTATTTCTTGCATTTGAGGACTTTCATAAACTCCATGTTTAAGGTTGAATCTTCCCTGTACTCTCCACATAAGCAGCCAGTAAAGTAGCGTAGGTACAGACTGAACTGGTCTATGTGTTTTGTTAAACCTCCCCATCTGACAGAAGCAGAATGGGGGGGAGGGTGGGTTGTTAAACTAACAAAGCTCCCTGTCTGACGGTCTATTCATTAAAGTGGCATTTCATTGGTTTTCTCTGGTTTTAATCTAGTTTCTGCTGTCTTGTGGTACATTGAACTGATTCGGCTCGCAGTGTCAAAGAGTACAGGCTGAACGTGATAAACTTTTCAGAGGTTCATTACATTCTGTTTATAGCGTTAGTTCGGTGTTTGTGCTTTATCTCAAAGAAGCCCGCTAATTTACTGGAAGCTCCCAGAAGACTTAAAGTGTCAGTCTGCCTTCGACATCAGCCCAGTATTTCTGTTTCGTCCAATCTATCCTGTAGGTGGGCTGCTGTGCTTGTAGAGAGAAGGTTCATGTTTTTTTTTTTTTTATTGGCCACATGCAACAGTGAACAAAAGGACAATAGACAATAGAGTTGGTGTGTTGCTCATGTCAGATGCTTCGGGAAGCTTATTACAGAGTTTTTTATCAGACTTGTGTATGGTGGAACACTTCAGTGATTGTTTCAGTCAGGGCAAAGTTTTAGTTTTGTAAAGGACCAGTCATGCTGACGCAGTTGTTATTACGGTCATGTGACCTAATTGTAACAATTGCTTAAGTGTGTATTTTGTGTAATTGTTTTCCTCCAGCTTTACCGGTATGCTGCTAATTCTAAGCTGTGTCTCCTAAAGCATTTTATTTGAATGACAAGTCCATGTTTCGATACCTCGCCCAATAAAGTCATGGATAATCTCTGCAAGCGATGTCATGAATATTACTGCAGTGTCCCGTTCCCTCGCAGGTACTGCAACGAGCACCTTCCCTGTCCACCGCACATCTACTGGTCGAGCTGGTCGCTGTGGGAACGCTGCCCCGTGCCCTGTGGCGGAGGCATCCAGACGCGACATCGGACCTGCGAGAACGGGAACGAATGTCCTGGATGCAGCATGGTGAGGCCCCTCGTCTGTATGCCAACTAGTATGAGGGTCACGGATGCTTACGGACACATTTGTGATGATCCCTGAAATGCTGAGTATTTCTATTCATCTGCCTATAAATTTCACCCAGTTACCCTAATCTGATTCATGCCTTTTTTAAATTAAACTTTGCAACTAATTTTAACCATTCATTAAAGTTGAAATGGACCTGAAGTACTTAATCAGCTTCCCCCTGGAGATTCATTTGCACAAATGTAGAGGAAGCTATAAATACTATGACAAATATTAATTTAAAAAAAATACTAAAATGCAATCAGCTGTATGCTGTTATTTTATATTCTTCTGTCTGGCCGGTTTTTGCCTCCATTTTAGCATTAGCGTTCACCGACGCAAATGTCATAGTCATGAGTTCCTTCCGTCGCTCAGAGAAATCCACAGAGATCCGTCTATTTTTTTGTCTCCCTGGTGCGTGCCCATAATTGATTAGCGACAAATCTAAAGGGATGGCCCCCCTTGACCAGGGCTTGCAGTTCAATTTTGACCATCTCACGCGGTGTAATTACACCTCTGTCACTCACTGCCCCTAACAAACAGCCGAAGGGGACTGTCTGATGGACCGGTGCCTCTTTTGAGACGTCAGTGTCTTCTGGAAGAGAAGCGTTTGCCGGAATAATTACACAGCGTGTGCGCCGCCGCTGCTGAGAGCGCGTCTGCCAGTGCGAGCTTCAGGTGTTCTGAGCAACACGTCCCCAACAAGTAAACAAAAAGAGTCGCCACTTTGAAGAAGTAGGAAACACCATCTGTTCATGCTTCGATACCTGAAAGGGGTTCCGATTTCACAAATGGGCAGACGGAGCTCTCTCACATAGGAGTGGTTCTGTGACTCTTTTACTTTACTGAAGACCCAGACCAATCCATCCATGCATCCAGTCCATGTATCTGCTTGTCCTATACAGGTTCTTGAGGTTCCGGAGCTTATGCCGGAACCAACAGGCGCAAGGCAGGAAATAACCCATTGCAGGACCAAGACCATTTTAAAGACAAAACACAAACTTCTAGTCACTTGATCCTTATGATTTTCTTTGAAGCTTCTCTGCTATCTAGACTTCCAAACTGCAGGCTATTTACAGAAACAGGGAAGTATCTTCCTTTGGGGCAGGAAAACAGATTCTTACCACTGTAGATCAGGAACTTCCAGTATTGAGCAGAATAGCTTAATTTGCATGAGAACAACGGTATCTTCTTAATTAAAATTTCTGCTTTTAAAGTTGGTTGACCAGAAATATTGCTGAGGACAGCAGAAGCCAGCGCTTTCATGGTATAGCCGTGCCCTTCACAGCCAGGAATGCAGCACACTGGAAGGCGGGAAGATGACTCCTACTGGGCACCGTACAGTGGGGATACGCTTTTCCGGAATGTTCCCTGTGCCTCCGTCATGCAATTGCCTTATTTCATACAAAACGGGTTAATAGTCACAAAGCTAATGTTATGGTAATTAATTTCCGGCATTAAAATGTAAATGAATTTTATGAATTGATGAGTGTTTTCAATACATCGGAGTCAGTCTTGCTTAACGTTGATGGTTTCCTTGGGATCTCTGGCAATCACCAGCTGATTTTACTGAGACTCGTGTTTTCATCTGGTTTAATTCTGTGCTAGAAACTCTGCGGACTGTTCTATTGGCCCATTCTGGGGTGCCATACATATCACGAATCAGAAATCCGGTATTTGACATGGAAACTTGTTGGAACGCAGCCTTTCATCAACCTCTTCCTGCCGCATTTATGCTACAAGTATCTCTAATATTCCTCTAATAATAATAATAATTATTATTATTATTATTTTTTAGCTCAGATAAATTTCCTTATTTTGCAGCTGATGAAGATGACTTTTCCTTGAACTGTTTTGATAATTACATGATTTTACAATTATCATCTTGCTTTGAATTAATGAGGTGTGCACATTTCATTATTATTATTTTTATTATTATTATTATTATTATTAATATTTAAAGCAACATGTTAATTGGCTGCAAATACTCTTTATGTAATTAATCTAATATTTATAGGACTGCTTGTGTAAATTACCTCAGCCTCCCTCCTCTAATAAGAGTTATGATGGCGGTAACGACATTGACAACAGCTTGTCATGATAATATGCAGGTGAATGTTTGGCGCATTAAATTTAGTTGTCCCAGGTGCTGCCTGATGATCTGTCCTTGAAACAGGCTGCAGTTAATAGACTTTTGTTCTTGACTGCTGCTTCCTGTGTTTACTAAAGTGTAAAAAAGCATGGCTTCTCTTTAAATAATGATTACATTAACTTTTTTACGGTGCTGAAATTGTGAACTAACTTTTTTGTATTCAAGACAGAAAGGCTAATTAAGAACGGCTAGATGTAATTATATTGGCAAAGGCAAGTATGTCATCTTTTGGAAGATAATCATTTGTAGTATATTAAAAATACATTTTTCATTGCTTAGTCATGAGGAGAAATCACTTAGAATTAATATTTTATAGTAGCCTGATATATTGCCTGAAAAAAAGGGATGAGAAAATTTATTTTATATTAGAGGTAGGAAGTGTATTGGATCGAGAATTACTGAACTGAAATGACGTTTTTTTTTCTCTCTTCTTGTTTTTCCTCCTGTAGCCCAAAAAGTAGAGCATTATGCTAACAATGCAAAAGTCATGGGATAAAAAGGCAGGGAGTGCACACAAACAGTGGCCCTTCTCTGCTTTAAGTCACTTTGAATAAAAGAGTCAGACAAATCAATAACATATTTTTATAGGCAATCCATGGAAATCAAAATAATTGGAATAATTGTAAATGCATTGAAATTGGTATTGACCATGGTTTTGGTTAGATCAGATTATCTAATCAAAAGTATTGAGCAAATTAAAACCATCACATGAAGTACAGCTTGTTAGTGTTTCCTTTCAAAGGTTGCTGCGGTGTGATTTGTGCTGCTGGGTTTGTGCGTCAGAAAGCCTTGGAAAACTGTATTATGGTTGTTATTTTAAAGCCATTCTGTTCTGGTATTAATATATCTCTACATCATAAATAATAACCCGTATTTGCACTGGGTGTCCGTGCTACCCATTGTTATACATTTTTGCATGTATTGCAGTAATGTGAATCATATGCAAAAAAGTTAAGAAAATTGTATTTTATGGCATTTAGTTATGAGAGCAAAGTATACGTGTAGTTTATATAAACATTTCATTTTTTGGATTTATTCCTATTTGGGTGGTGGGGGGTATTTATTTTTTTCCTTTTTAAACCACTGTGCATCAAGGAGTGTATCACCCAACGCCGGAGCCATCAAAGGTGAGGATTAGCCTTGGGTTTTCATTCATGGGTTTGTCACTTAATCCCTTTTGTCATTTGGTTGTTAATCCCAGGGGTTCAATCTTTTTTATTTTCCCCAGCAGCAAAATAAACAAATAAATAAATGAAAGAGATGGCCAACCTCTATAATCGACTTTGCTTGATCTTCATCTCATTGTCTCTGTTTACCAAACGAAGTGTGGACCTTTTGAAATAAGGGCTGTCTATACTTATTGGTGCCATCTCCCTGCTAGTGCAGATTACTGCGGTCAGTTTAATTGTATTGCAAGGCCTTGGGGAGATTATATTCAGGGCCTGATTTTCAAACAGCTGTCCCGTTGCCAGACGTTGGGGGAATTTTCATGGGCCATTTTAAACATAGCAAAATGAAATTCGACAATTTCCAGCATTTACAATGATATCTACGGTAGACTTTTCCTTTCTTTAAGTAAATCTTGTATGTTGTTGTATTTTAATTTTCGCCATTAAAGTAGCGTTTCAACTTTTAAAAATCTTTTATTTGGACATTTCCCAGCATTCATCTGCTGTTTCAAAGTAGAGAGGTCTTAAATCTTGGACCTTGGTCTTAAATATGCATTATTTATTGTACCTTATGACTAGAAGCAGTGGTAGTTTGAGATGCAACCTCTTTGCATCATTGTATTAGTTTGAGTCCCAGATATCCTTTCTTTGAGGTTCTTACTTCTTGCTAAAACACTTCACTCTGTGAAGGACAATGTGCGAGTGCATGAAGATGTGTATACCTGCTAATGAAAGGCAGTAATTGCAAATAATAGCACATTCGACAGAATCGTGTTGTGCTTCTGTAATGCATATGATCCTCTGAGGTGAATGAAACTGGAGACAGGCTTTGTTGGTTGATAACGGATTTCCCTAATATGGCAAATACATCACATCAGAAAGCTGTGTACATCATCTATTGTGTAAGTGAAAAGTCCCCTATTGCCATAGAAAAGTGAAACTTAATTTAATTCCATTTCGTGTTCCACATGACCCTCGTTATGTTTCATAGATTTTTGCTTAGATATGTTATTTAAGAAATTGCAAAGAGAATACAGCTTGGTGTAGCAGAGTGTAAAAGTAGTAATGACCCCATATTATACAACCAATGTGATTTGATTAGCCTGTGTGTCTCTCCTGAACACAGATGGCTTAGCAAAGAAGTCTTTGGAAACAGGTGACAAATTTTGAATTATTACCCCTATAATTGTGTTGCTCACTCTGGATGGGTGTCCAGTGAAATTTATCAGTATGTATCAATTTGGATTTTAAATTATGTGTCATTTAAGCAAGCAGACCTTTAATTTGTGTATGAATCAACATGATGAATATATGTACAAAGCAACACATTTGTAACAATTTAGCCAGGTCATAATTTCTTGCAAGACTGCTTCAAATATTTTAGATGTCAGTGCCTAATTTGTTGGTTTCAGAGTAGCAGAATGTTTTTTCTCAAGTCTTTTTTTAAGTACGGCAAAAGAAAGTTTTCTTTTGAAAAACAGCTGTTTGAAAGACAGTAAACATGTTACATTGGGGGGTCAGTGCTTAAGGCCCTTAATTAGCATCGTGGTTTTCTACACAAATATCCATTTCCCTGTAGAACTTCAGGAGAAATGTTTTCGGTTTTGAAATATTCACGCTACGGGTATTGCAATGTGTTGAAATTTAAATACCCCAGAGGTAACACTGGAAATTGTGCTTTTTTTGGTGCGTGTTTCGTTTTTCTCTCTCCCCTTTGGCTTTTCTGAGAAAGGCATCGGACGGACCAAGAAGCAGTGTGTCGTTTTCTTGACATCTGAAGTCGTTAAATATTAATGAACAGCATTGATTACCAAGTCATGCAGTGTGAACGCCGGCGGTTTATGACAAGCTAATTTTTCTTCCAAAAAAAGCACAATGTGACCCCCTCCCCCCCCCACCCCCGTGCCTTTAACCTTGGGCTCCTGCTCTGGCTGCTTTTTGCTGTAGGGGGACATGGGGTAAGTGTTCAAATCTGCTCTGCTTGACAACTTGACAGATGAACAAAGGGGACTTATCTTATTTTGTCAAGGGCTGGCAGTCACTCAAGGTTTGCTCAGCATAAATAAATAAAAAGGGAATGGAGCAAAATCATCCACTCTGACTAATGAACATGTAATTCTGCAATTAATTCCCCTCTTCTTTTTTTTCTTGTAAAAGCAGGTGTTCTGCTGCGTCAGTTGGTGCCTGTGATGTTTTATGAGCCATTGTACAATCAGAGAGGGCAAAAACTGTAATTATGAATCTCTCTGGACAAAAGTTGCAGGTGCAGCACAACCTTGATTCAGAAAGCAGATGAACATCCGGGAACAAGTTATTTCATGATCATTATTATCATAATTGTCTTAATAAAAATATAAACAAAAATGAGATGGTGTGACCGCTGAAATCGTACCTTTTTCATCTGTACCAATGAAGTCCAGCTTTAAATAGGAACCAGGTTGAAATGTCAGTTTTGAGTCATGCACAGGTGCTGTGTTTTTTTCCCCCAACATCATATTGCAGCATCTGTTTTTGAACCTCAGTTGTAAGTGAAACTTGATCAATGATAGTATTAGCTTTGCTCATTCACTATATGCCATATTCAGCAAGTAAGGTAAATGCACTCGAGCAAAGTGGACATCTGATCTGGGAGGATGTCGCTGAGCTTAATGGCCGTAACTCATCTGATTCTTATCTTATCAGTTAGCTGGGTTAACTTAAGCTAAGAGTCATGATTGTCCAATAGGAATGCTCCGTACCTAAACTCTTATTGTACTACCATGAAGTTAATCCAGCTAAGAAATCCTGCTTCATGGAACACCCCTCTGGTCATCTACAGTGAGCTGTAAAATTTGGTTTCTTTCCCTTTAGGAGTATCAGGCCTGTAACACACTTCCCTGCCCAGACCTGAAGAAGACCACGCCTTGGACCCCATGGACGCCGGTCAACATCTCCGACAATGGCGGCCATTACGAGCAACGCTTCAGGTACACCTGCAAGGCCCGCATTGCTGACCCCAGTCTGCTGGAGGTGGGTCGGCAGAGGATCGAGATGCGCTACTGCTCCAATGACGGTTCCACGGACTGTTCCACTGACGGTGAGTTCCCTCTACAACCTTCTCAACACATTTGTTGGCTTTGGTTATAGCGCCCCCATACTAACGCAGTGAAATATCCCAAACTCTATACCAACAAAACTGAAATGAATTTCGTTATGAAAATAACGAAACGGTTTCTACGCATCTGCACTTTTTCGGAAAAAGTGGATGAAGTTGTGAGGCCTCCGTCTTATAGGGATGTCCTGCATGCAGTTATTCCTTATGGCTGTTTGAGGTTGACGTCACCATTAGTTAGCAGTAGACACTTGGCTAGATAAGTACAAACAGGCATTCATAGGCTGCTGTAAGACATTGCTTTCACAAGTCGACTTGGTAGTTAAGTCCTCTGTTCACTGTTTCTCACCAAAACCTACTGCCAGTGTCTGTCTCCCATGTGTGTCAAACTGAGGCAGATTTTTAAAAAAATGCATTTTCAGAAAATCACAGCTCCATTTAATCACGTTCTCCTTACAGTGAATGTAAACAGTTGTTTAAACAAGACTCTAATTGACTCATTTGCAGCAGCTGAGATCCCGCAACGTCCCAGATAACAGTGATGTAGAAACAGCCTGGGCTCATTTGCTAAGATTCTTGGGAGCAAACAAAAATATCTTACGGTATTTTGGTACCTGCCACCCGTGTGAATGTACAGTCACTGAAGAGAACCTTCTGCTCCAACACAAACACCAATAATGGTTCCCTTTGATGAAAATCACATGTAGACTTTAGTTTGTTTGGCTTAATCTTAGTGCCTCCAGGTTATGGATACGAAAGCGGTGGCAAAATTTTGTGCCTTGTAAATGAAAAATGGATGCAGATTAGACTGGGGTGTTTGTTTTATTACTGACTAATAGTTTATGATTACAGGAAGGAAGAACATTAATAATGGTATTTTATTACATGTTGTAAGGAAGCTTTATTTCATAGATAGTAAGTTGTAAAAACAATTGAATGTTGACATTCTGACACGGCAATGATCCTGACATTGTCATTGCTGTAAATATGTGAATGCAAATGACCATAGTGGATTTTCTAATAGCTCTGTGGAGGTTTGGCATCCTTCACTGTAACAGGCTTAATTTCTTTAGCTTTTGTTTGCTTGAACCCTCTTGTGCACCATCTCTCTAATGGCTGGAGTCTGACTCACAGTCTCCAAGTTACATATTGCTGTAATTGGGCTTATGAAGTTTAGACAGACAGGTTGTATTAGAAGAGAGAAGGTGACTCAGCAGTTCTGCCACTGAAAACACAGATAAAAATAGCTGCTGTTCATGGGTTTCTTTTTCTGTAATTAAGATGGACATTCTTAACTTCCACAGGCATGTAGATGATACTGGCTGGTTATATGTGAGGTGCATGTTTTGTATGTCTTCATACCTATAGATGAGTGGTCATATTCATGTAGTCTTTCAATTCCTTTTCCTTCAATGTGAGTGTGGTATTCTTTTTGGACTACATTTCCAGGTTTTTAAGTTTATAAATAAGTAAATTGAGTCTGAGACCCTTTGGGGGTCCATATAGCAGTTGCTTGGGGGGGGGGGGGTTCTAGAGACATCAGAAATTGACAGAAAAATACAATATTATAGAAATAGTAACAAGCCTAGTTCTTGGTTGCTCATATGATGACACATTAGTGGTGAGGGGGCCTACATTTGGTCTATTTTTATTTGCAATTTCCCTGGTTAAATAATGGTTGAAGATCCCTGGTTTAAGGGATCAGTACGTCAGTTATTTTGGTTCCCTGCTGTTGATGGGTCCCCCGCCTCTACATGGCAGTCATCACACTGTCTACCCATGGCTAAGGGAAGTTTGCATATAAATACCAACAGTTTCTTAAATTTCTCCTGCCAATCAAGTTTGCAGTCCCACAAGACTCAAAGTTGCTCTGCATCAGGCCTCATACTTGAGCTGTAAGCGTATTCCACATTGTGGTGTGCTCTGTGTCGGTGTTTCCCAATCCAGTCCTCGGGGACCCGCAGACAGTACATGTTTTTGCTCCCTCCCAGCTCCCGGTAGGGAGCAAAAATGTGGACTGTATGGCAGGGAGCTGGGAGGGAGCAAAAACATGGACTGTCTGTGGGTCCCTGTGGACCGGTTAGCTCTGTGAGATGCAGAAAACTTGAGAGGGAAAAATCTGCATTTTCACAAGCCGTCTCCTCGCCACTGGGTCTGACAGGCCCGGTGCTTGTGCAGTCTATCACCTTCACGGTTCTCATTAACCACTCATTATCGTTATCATCATGATATTCAATTCAGTTTCTACCAAGCAAAGCAGTCTTGCTGTCCCTTCCAATTCTTTCATGTAAGATAAATTAGTTCTTCCTGGTACAAAGGAAACTTTTTTTTTTAGTTCTGCAGGAGGCTTGGGGTGCCTCCATGACTGTAATCCAGAGTTGAAAGTACGTGAATTGTGAGCACATTTTTTAGTGTGAATGAGTGAAATGTATGCCTGCAGAGATGTATATAGGACAGGGGGCACTGAGGATTGGAAGGCTGAGGTCTCCATCCATTTAACGGGGTCCAAAGGATTGTATTGACTGGTTTTGATTATTGAGGGACTTACAAACCCCTGTTCCCCCATAATTTATGCCCATGATATACGGTATGTTCTAATTTGTATTATAAATCTTGCTGTTTCATTTCATTATCAAATTGTTTGATTCATATTTTAAAGTTAATCCATGGTGTCAGATTAGCAAGCAGTAATTTAAATGGTTAACATTTCTAATGGATGGATTGGTCCCTGTTTTGTGGTATTAGGTTTGCTCTTATGTCTTGGTGTTTTAACACTTGTCTCAGTTTAATAATGAAAAATGTTGTGCCGCAGATGAGATTTTCAGGGCTGTGCTTTGTAATGGTACGTGTGACAGACAGCTTTAAGATGATCGAGTTTCAGTTTCAGCAAATCCGTGGTAATAAAGAGGGGGCTGTAGTTGTCAAGAATGAATAAGAAGAAACACAAATTGAATTAAAGTTTTTTTAAGGCTGTTTTCATGAAATATATCAGGGTAAGCATTTAGGTCATAAAGATATCAGCGTTATTATAAAAAAACACCTTTTATCTCCTTATTCTTACTCGTAATCTGACACGGGCTGTTCTAATAATGCTTCGACAAGCGAGAGGTGACAGTCGACCCGTCACATTTACAGCCCTTCCTGCGGGTTTTTTGCTGGCTTTTCTTCTTCCTCACTATTTTGTTACACTCGCTTTTCTTACCTCCGATCATGTTCCAAAATACGCTCCCCATTTTTTTCCACCCATCCCTGTGCCACGTGGCTCCTTTCCCCTGCCCGCCTGCAGCGAATCTTTGCGGATCCTCGGTTTACTTTTCCCGGACTGCCGAGTGTTGCGTAACCTTCTTTAGTATATAACGACATCATCGTTTTATTCTCGCTGTTTCACATTTCATTTTTGGTTGATGATCTTTTAATCGACATCCAGGAAATCAAAGGCAAATCATTTCCCTTGGCGCTTTGCTTCTCAGCGCAGGCAGTTTTATTTTATTTTATACCATGCAAGAAAATCATTACAAACATTATTGCGTCTATAACAACGCTTCATTGCACCGGTGCCTCGCTGTTGATGTCACGCTAAGTAGGAAGCGTAGAGCCGGCCAGCTGAGTGTTTTTAGACGGATAATGAAATAAGGCATGATTCTAACTACATAATGTTTTATATTCTTTGGCAGAGCAGCTGCACCTGTATTTCATATCTGCACACTTAATATCGCAAATGCATTACCACCTGTTCACACACCCTCAAAACAGTTTCATTATCATAAGTATGTAGCTGTGGCTCAAATTAGTGAAAATCCCTAATAACTCTGTTTATTTATATACAACATATAACAATATTTTAAATGATATACAGATAATTTAAGTCACCAGGTCTTATCACAGGTTAACTGCCTTTATTTGTGCATATAGATGTGTGTAAAGTATGATGCAACATATTTCAAATTGGATGCTTATGAATGACCACAGAGTATCACCTTCCCTTCCCCAACATAAACAGCTGTGGCTAAATTCAGTAATGGACAAAATACAGCTCATTTACAGATGATTGGCATCTCATCCAGAGTATACCATACATATTGTCTTCTTTTTAAGGTTCATCATTAGCCTGTCCTGGATCAAAGGCTATGAAAGTGTAGCTGTGTAAGGTGTGGTAAAATTTGGTAACGCTTAAAGCAGTCATCATAATGAATTATATATGGCTTCATAATGGATTATACTGCATTCAAGAAGTATTATAAACATGACTATAGCTATTTATAAAAAGGCATAACACATTATAGGCATATTTATTATGCATTATAAATGCTTTTTGAAGCTCTCATCTATAAGGCACTATAAATACCTTTATAATGCATTATAATGGTCGGCATAAGAATTAAGGATGCTTTGTACTGTATTATGCAGGTATTAATAGTGCATTATAAATGAGAACTTCACAGAGCATTCATGATGCATAATAAACATGGCTATAGTGTGCTGTGCCGTTTTATAAATCGTTATAATACTGCTTTATAATGCATCTATGATGCATTCATTACACATGACTGCTTTAAGTAAAGTGTTACCTAAATGTTAAACACTTCACATATGTTGATTACTAGAAGTTTCTTCTGCCTTGAAATATTTCACGTATCTGTCATTTCTGGTGTCTTCTGCTTTGTTGCTGTGCTAAGTGTTGGGTTTGTGGTGTGAATAGCAATAGGCCGATCCCTTTAGATTGTGCCCCCCCCCCAGCACTCCATCAGAGTGTCTGTAGTGCCCTGGGTGCTCTCCTTTATTTTCCGTGTTGTGGGGTGTGTAAGAGTCTAAGTCAGAAACCTGTATGGTAACCTTGTGGTTTCTTCCAACATGCAGTGCGTTGGTTGAAGGGAAACGGCTGTAATGGCCACGTTAGCGCTCGTAATCAGCAGCATGCTCGTTATCCTATCGTGAGGCCCCTGCTGTACATCTGTGTGTGGAAAGATTCTGCACGCATGCATCAGCACACTGTACCTACACTCAGAGATCCGCTAGTGTTCACGGAGAACAGAGCCACCTTGCAGTAATACAAAATATGATTAGGACTTTGGATGAGGAAAAATGTAATGATTATAGCTCCTTTTAAGTTCAACCTGGCCTGTGCTTCTTAAAACACTTATCTCATTATTTCAATAGTACTGGCTTGTATTTTTTTATGGCAATTATTATTAATTTGTACGTTTTATATTTTTATATCGTAATTTTTCTCTCCTGGAACAGTGGAGCTGATGCTGGTGTAGATAATGCAGCTTTGACTCTGCCGCTGATGAAAAACGCGAATGTAATTGGCTTAAATCCTGTTAATTTGTGCAATTATTGCATCTAGGTGTTTATTGGCAAAGGTGCTGCTCAGTACAGTCACCTAGAGAAGTATTATTTTTTTGATTTACTCATTTAATTTCAAACAACTCCAGATGTAAACTAACATATTTATGAAATGTTGTATTTGATTAGCTAATTTGTAATTTCTCAGAGTAGCTAATGCTGCATTATGATGAGCCCTGGTCCTGCTTTGGATGAGCAGTTCTGGGAAAATGGCTGGAAATGTATAGCTACATACATGCAAAGATTCATCACACACCCCACTGCATCCCTGCCCCCTTCATTCATTATTCATTGACGGTTCCCCATTAACACGAAATGAATTTCGCAATGTGTTCATCTCAAATCACACGTTTGTTCAGTGTTATCTGTAGACCCAAGAATATGGGTAAAAGACAACTTGATCATAAAATAATTTCATGACAAAATAAAATGAATGTGGTAGATAAATAAAACGGATATGTTGGAAAGACGGTGTGAATTTGAAGTTTTCACTGTTGTATTATTCCGAGGTTATTATGAATGGGGTTGTGTGTTGTGTGACTCATTCCCTCTAAAGACACAATGCTGGGTGACTTTATGATGAATTGAGATTGTGTCTCTCTGCTAGTAAAAGTCCAGATTACTGTTGTTCCTACTTCTGTCTCATCAATAACCGCTCAAGTATTTCACGCTGTATGATCTCATACAGCCATCCATCATTACTAATTTCCATCCGCTTCCTGCACAGCCACATATATTTAGAATGACTTGCTGAGCTTTTATCCAGAGTGACTTATAGGTTTTCACATTTTTCCGCCTGGTTATCATGCTGAAGGTGGTTCAAGGTTAAGTGCCTCGCCAAAGTGTACTGCAGCAGGGCCTTTCCTTGGGCTTGGAACCAGCAACCTTCGGGTTATGACTGTATGTTATTTTTCCACCTGGTTTATTATGCTGAAGGTGGTTGAAGGTTAAGTGCCTTGGTGAAATATACTGCAGCACGGCCCTTCCTTGGGCTTGGAACCAGTAACCTTCGGGTTATGACTGCATGTTATTTTTCCACCTGGTTTATTATGTTGAAGGTGGTTCAAGGTTAAGTGCCTTGCTGAAGTGTACTGCAGCAGGGCCTTTCCTTGGGCTTGGAACCAGCAACCTTCGGGTTATGACTGCATGTTATTTTTCCACCTGGTTTATTATGCTGAAGGTGGTTGAAGGTTAAGTGCCTTGGTGAAATATACTGCAGCACG
>JAODLC010000036.1:6808402-6837245 GCA_026781145.1 Hippopotamyrus pictus | reverse complement strand
GGGGCCCCGGTGACCCGCATCCAGGCAAGGGAAAACGTGTATCCAATATTTTCTTCATCATAGGTGATCAATTGAGCCGCACATCGTCTGCTTCCTCACCCTGGACCTGTTTGCCTTGGGTGACCCTACCAGGGGCATAAAGCCCCGGGCAACTCAGCTCCTGGGATCACAGGAACACGCAAACCCCTCCACCACGATAAGGCGTCGGCTCAAGGAGGGGGCTTCTGGACCAAGCCTCTGTCAGATCACATTCTTGAACATCCCTTGTTGTTTAGATGATATAATAGAGACACATGGCTGTCTCGCTGTAGCTATCGGGACAATGACCAGAAGGCAGAAGGTTTGGTGGCCACAATAGAGAGGTCGTGATCAGAATGCTTTGCTATAAGGGAGCATGCAGGCAATTTTGACATCATTTTTTTTTTTTTTAGGAAACCTAAACGAAACAAGAGGCTGTATCTAAGTGATGTCTTCCACTATGCCACTTGTTATACAATAACTAAGCTACAGATGGCGCTGTGACTTTGTTGATTAAAGTGCCAAGATCCTGGATTCGAATCCCAGTGGTGCCCTTTTATCGTAAAGAAATCTGAAACATGCTAGTAAAACTGGTAACTGGATAGCACGTCACACCTTCATGGGGGTGGTGAGTGCCCCAGTGGGCTAAGTCTCTGTGCCAGTTATCAGATGGTCACTGGTTCAAGCTCTGGCCTCAACCAAACAGTCATCAGTTTGTGGGCCCTTGACCAAGCCCATTAACCCCCAGTTCTAGGGGCACCACACGATGGTCAACACTGAGCTTTGAAGAGTAAGATGGGGCAGGCAAAGAGGAAGACTTCCTATCTATGTACCTGTGCTCACACATGTGCAATGGAAAACAATGGATTATACTTATAATTGCACTATTTGTAATATTTAAACCAAGTTTTTCTGTTAAACCCCAATCCACATAATAGAGGGCGAGCATGGTAACTGGAAACGGGTGGGATTCAGCCCCCCTCCCCCAGTGGTGTGAGATGACAGTCCTTCACTGGAGCCACCATGGCCCCTCAAAATGTGCACATTGTATGTGTGGCATTGTCACTTTCAGTCTGAGCACGTCCCCAACCATAGAGCTCTTCTAGAATACTCTCCATGCCCAAGTCTAATTAATCATTCATTTGCAAACACCATTACAGCTGTCAGGATGAGCATAAATCCCAGAATTCCCACATCCATCACAGAGAGAAACAGACACTGAACAATTTATGATATTGTCTTTTGCCTAATGAGGATGGAACGGGCCGGAGTGTCGAAAAACCATTAAGAAAGTGAGAGCAAACTGTCACCAGGGCATGAAGCTCTTTGCGAAAATCTAGAAATAGATACGGACAACAGCGAATCACATATGAACAGTAACGACTGACGACATTTCGGTTCATTCGTTTTAAGCTGCAGACAGTTACGGGGTAGATTTTAATTTGGGAGGCTTGTGTGCAAACACTGTGAAGTAGATTTTAGTTTTTCATGGGTGAAAGCACTGACTGGCAGTAAATGTACTTTGTTGTTTCATTTGTTACGTACTTTGTAGTCCTTTTTACAACAGTATTACAAGTTCAGCTATAAATCTGATTCTGTTACGGGTTTAAATGTGAAGATCAGACTGAAAAAGATATGGATTTTTCCCTGTTT
The DNA here is from genome assembly GCA_026781145.1 of Hippopotamyrus pictus. Taxonomy (NCBI): domain Eukaryota; kingdom Metazoa; phylum Chordata; class Actinopteri; order Osteoglossiformes; family Mormyridae; genus Hippopotamyrus; species Hippopotamyrus pictus. The sequence goes on along the minus strand of JAODLC010000036.1, from coordinate 6,835,574 downwards.
ATCTGCCATATTCACATACAGCGAAGCAGAAACATTTCTTCTGGAACCCATCCCAGGGGAATTCCTGGGGTTTCTTTGAAACCTACCATGAAACATGCTTAACTCTTTTTTTGAAACTTTAACCAGGAACAGCCACATTCCTGGTCCTTTGGAGGACACTTTACACATTTATCTGGGGGGAAAAAAAAAAACTTTAAATGCTGAGAAATATGCAATTATCTGTAGCCTAGCAATTGTACAAGTGACAAAATGATACACCACTGCATTAAAAAATACCCACTATACAGGTGTATACATTCATGACTAAATTCTGCATCACAAAACTGATAAAAAAATAAATTCAGACTGAGAGGAAGCCCTATTCAGTCTCTGTTTAGGTGATCTCTTTTTCTGCGTGTTGTGCTTTTGCTGGATTGCCAAACTCATTCGTGACTGTCAGGAAGCCAGCATGCAACCTCAGCTACTGAATAAACACCCTCGCAGGCCTGTGCGACCGCAGGTGCACTCCTCCTCCTAGCGTCACGGCTTCCAATCCGGTTTCACCCCATTAATCGGAGTTTAAACACAGTACCCTGAGGGCCTGGGGAATCAATAGCGAAGCGTGCATCTCATTGTGAAGGAGGGCAGGATGGAGTTCATTAATAGCGTGGCCGCACTTGCCGTTAATACTCTGGGCAGGACGCAGGATGCAGATACCCAGGTACATTCTGAGCTGAACTTGCGCTCCCTTAAATGTTTCGGGAAAACGAGGCGTTACATCACAGCCCGCACTCATTTGCTCATCAGTCTGGCACTAGATACACGTCTACTGACGTTCGCTCGGGTTGCGGATCGAACGAAGATTAAACACAGCAGCCCCCTTCTCGTGCTTTAACGGTTACTCAGCAATGGATTGACCACGAGAAACTCCGAACCATCATATGCAGTAGCACAGATGACAGCAACAAGGCAACCGCAAACCAAATTACTGACGTACTAGGTACAGCACAATTAATCTTTCTTTAAATAGTAAATACTTTGCAAGACCAGCATATTTATCAATCATTGGGTGACCAGATAATCCATGTCAGGCAAGACTCTTTGAGCTAGGACAGGATTTGTAAACAGCCATTTCAATTAAAAGGACCTGAAGCACTGAGTTCTTGCTGTGTGCCGATTGGTCAGTCTCCTATAATTAGTGACACGTGCCTAATGTTAATATGAAACAGTTGAATGAGTCTTTCAATCAAGGAAACAAATTAGTCAAAGCACAAGAAAAACTGAACTATTTAGCCAAGCACATGTGGAGCCTTTCGGTTTTAAAGTAGTTTTTTAAAACCGGAAGTAGCTCAAAGTGTCTTTCCTGATATGGAATATCTGGCGACTAATGAATACACGCTTCCGCCAACCACTGAACAAGCAGAGAGTTGCAGAGCCTACCCCACAATCCACAAGGGACAGGGGGACAGCCAAGATAGGATGCCAGTCTACTGTAGTAAAGCCAGCAAACATGTTTGACATTTGTAAAAGAAACATACAGATCATTAACACAAGGGTGTATTTTCCGTACGTCGCTTAAATCATCCGAGATCAGACGCCTCATCTTGGATGAGCTAATGCCAGTGAGATTCATCCAGGATAAGTCGGTTTTTCAAGCGCAGCTTTGTATTAGATTAGTCTAGCTCAGGGGTCTCCAACTCCGGTCCTGGAGAGCTACCGTCCAGCAGGTTTTCTATCATACCCGGCTTCTGATGAGCCACACCTGTTCTCAGGTAAATACCAGGAACAGGTGTGGCTCATCAGAAGCCAAGTGGGACAGAAAAGCTACTGGATAGTAGCTCTCCAGGACCGGAGTTGGAAACCCCTGGTCTAGCGAGATTAATTCACCCGAGACTGAGCGCCTGCGCTGCGTGAAAAGCCCATACATAGAGAGTCTAGAAAACATGATCGGCAAGTCTTTCATAGGCTGGTAGAAAATGACGAAAGAAAGGGCGGATTTTTCAAGAATTTCAAGAATTAATATGCACAAGGGGTCATACGGAAAAGCAGCCCAAACCAAAAAAATGGCTGGCAAAAAGTAGCCGACAAATTAAACGCGGAAGTAGTGTTCATTGTACTTAGTGAATGCAGCGTTTTATTTCCTATGTGTCAGTTTATTATTTAATAGCCTACAGGAAAATCCACTTATAACGGACTTCAAGGGACCTGGCAAAACAGTCCGTTATATCCAGAGTTGCTGTATGCCCAGAACACAACTACAACTACAGGACACCATTTACTCATGCCACACCCCAGTAGACACACTTGTGGTATAGATTATTATATTGTACATCCAACTTTACCTGACAAAATGTGTGAGTATTAATAATCCCGACTACGTATCTGCGCTGGATATCACCGGCACGCCAGGGCCTTGTTTGCAGAGCTGCATATCTGTTATACTACACCTAAATGCGGCCCCGGGGACCGAAAATGTTTGTCCGTTATAAGCGAAATTCTGTTATATGCGAGTCCGCTATAACGGGATTTTATGACATAATTCCAGATCAAACATAAGCCCAATGAGAACATGGGAACAGTTTAAAGTGAAGTACAAGAATATACTTCAAACTGGTAAATATTGGTATATAACTATTTAAAAAATTGACATTAAAAAATTATATATATAAGGTGCTAATGCTAATGAATATAATTAGGTGCTAATAAAAATTTCAGGTACAATATTCCCCCTCAGCAAAAGCGGTATATCTTTCGAAAAGAATTTCCTCCGGGAGCAATAAAGGATTTTTCCGATCACGGAAAACCCTCTCTGTATGAAATTCTCTTCTTATAATTTGCGCACCAATATCAATTGGTCGCTCATTCGTGAATGCATATGGCGAGACCATGACTGCTATGACAACACATCCAGCAAGTTTCGAAAAACCGAGATCCAGGATCATGCCAAATCGTCAAAAATTACATCCGGCTAAACGAGTAATCCACGTACGAAAAATACCCCCAAGGTCATAAAAAATATAAAACAAAAATTTTAATAGAAATGAATTTGTACCCTGTGAATCATTAAAGCTGCATTCAAAATCTAACACATAAACCAATTCTAATAATTTATATGAATGTGTATGCGTTTCATTAGAAATGCAAGGTCGCACACCAAGAGGCCATCCGTCTATGTTTGGTGAAATTGCAGAGCTCTGGTTTTTAAAACATTCAGAGGAGCTTGGAGGAGTAATATCAAAAGAGGAAGTGTATCTCAGAAGAGCAGAGAGCAACTAACCTCATCCACAAAGCAAGTCATCCACACAATGTGTCAGCATGGGAAAAGCGAAAAAAAAAAAGAAGAATGAATTTTTCTCCCAAATAATAATAATAAAGAAATATGCACAGTATTCATTTTGTTTCATCTCTTGAAAATGGCATTCTCTCAATAGTGAAAATCCACCGCATGTCACCTGTGACTTAGGTCAGCCTACTGTGTGCTACTGTGTATCCAACAAACCACAGATAGGCCTATTTCATTGTTTTATAATCTCCAAGACACATCTCAGACACTAAGAACATTGCATGGGGTTTATATTAAATTCAGTGCACACATATTTTCATTGCACTTGTGATCATTTCCCATGAGAAGGACCAAACACTGCAGTAGTGCACTGCTGGAAAGTAAACACACCTGCAACTCAGTTCATCACAGCAAATGTTACTCACAGACACAGAAACTGCCTGGCAGCTAATCAGCCACACCTGCATTTAATTAGTCATTAACACAGCTACTGTACGGATACAAAATATTTAAACAGTCAGTGGCTCTTAAAAATGTCTGCCTTTGTTTGGTAATAGTCGCACAGTTTTGGCATTTTACATAGTGAAACAGTTTATTAAAAATGACTAAATATGGTAAAACTTGTTTAAACAAACTCATTTGATAAAATATACCAAGTGAGCAAAGGAAAAGCAGGTGTGTTGCAAAAAAAATCAAAGCAGTTAGGCTACTATAGGAAACTGTTACACCTGATTAACCCTAAGTCAACTATAAGAAATGTTTTGCAGCTATCTAGTTAATAGGATTAACTGGATAAATGGGAGTTCCACAAGGCAGATTGGTTAAATGTAATCAGTTGAAATGTAACAGGTTACAGATCATTAGTTACCCTGTTAAAAATGTTGATTAGTTGTGCGTTTGTTTGTGATTACTTCATTAAAATTAAGTAACTTATATTTGAGTTCCTTTTGATTACTTTTCTAACAAATGTTTTAAACTGGGCAATAAAGCTGAAAAGTCTCACTGCCTGTGCTGACCCGTTTTGTCTGGAAATATGTCGAAAGCAGGCATTTCTGCTTGGTGCAAAGATGCAAACCAGTAAAATGAATTTTATCCCTGCTGGGAAAAAAATCAATTTGAACCGTTTAAGCTGGTTGACCAGTTTATGATAGTTAACCATCTTAAGTTATGTTTTCACAAGAGATTTTGATGGATTAACTGGTCATACCAGTTTATAATGGTCATTTTAGCTGGTCATAACAGCATGACCACCTTAATAGGTTGGTCACACCAGCATGACCAGCTGATGACCCACCCAGGTAAACCATTAAGGAGCAGCAAGAACTGGGATGTGACCGTCAAAGACCATGTTAGACCTGCTAAAACTAGCTACTAATTGGTGTTAAGCTGTTTTTTTCCGCAGGGATGTTTTTAGTATAAGCTTTTTACCGAAAAGAATATATTCAGATATAACCTCCTTTGTAATCACCCATATTTTGATTAGTATATGTAATATAATTACGTATATTTTCTCAGTAACCGTAATACATTACAATTTCATTTATTTTGTAATTCCATTATGCAACGGAGTTACATGCAACTAGCTACTCCCCAATAACAGTTACTTTTATATTCATAGATCAAGTGAATCCGCAGCGGACGTAAGGAGGTTAGCAAAGATTACGTTGCAGTTGTTGCGGAAGGTGGCGCTGTGGCTTAGTTGGTTAAAGCGCCTGTCTAGTAAACAGGAGATCCTGGGTTCGAATCCCAGCAGTGCCTTGGGCTTTTCCGCTTTTGAGGGTCGGTGTGCGGCTCAGCCGGGTACTATGCTATGCCTTCGATTGGAAGGTTCCTGTGGCTGATTTCATCCTTGAGCAAAGCCCTTAACCCCCAATTGCCAGAAGGACTGTCTGACCCTGCTTTCTTAAAAAAAAAAAAAAAAAAAAAAAAAAAAACGTCGTCTGGGATAAAAGCTTGTGCTAAAATAAATAGTAAACCAATGATACTTATGGGTAGGAAGAATTTGCTTTCAACCAAAAAAAAAAAAAACAATAAATGAAATAAATAAGACGTATAAAATGTGCATTGTATCTGTCGATTATTAATATTAATTATATGTATTTAAATTATCTTTATTATTAATTATTACTATTATCATTTCACCATTCCCTATACTCTAAACATGTCACTATGTGAAAATCCCAGGAAGGTGGGTGTTTCTGAAATGCTGGAAAAACGCCACATCGAAAATCTCTTGGTTCCCCCATCACGCGCAGTGAGTAAGTGAGCCCTTTCTCCCGGTCTGTGCGCTGTATATATTTAGTTTCAGACACATATGATTCTCAGTTATTGGGAAGATGACCAATCGGGTGTGCCTAATAAACAGACCACTGAGTTCATACCGTATAAGTGAGATTTTTCCATACTGCGCAGCAAATGAACGCCATTGGTGTCCGTCAGATTTAGTACAGCTTAGTTGCCTGAGTGGGGATTAAAAAGGTTTATAATCTGTGCATTTAGAGATTTGTTTAATCCTATTGCCAACAATCTGTTATCGTAAGAAGCACGTCAGAACTCCATCTTGGGAGTCACGTTTTTATTATCAAAGCATGTAACGAACAAGCCGGCTGCCATGACGTCCTAAGCAGCGTTAATCTCTCACTTGTTACTTAGCTCTTTGTTCATTTGTAAATGAAGGTTTCACGGCTTTGTTGTGTTTATCATTATAAAGAAATTTGGGAAACATTTCATTGTGTCTGATTGGTATTATTCCCTCCTAAAGGGTTCTTTTGCATTTTACTGTGGTGAGAAGGTTAACCTTAAAATGTTAAATTTAATTGCATGGTGTTTTGATTTTAAGTTGTTTCACCCAAGATGATTTTCTATACACAATGTCGTGTGTTCCCAAACTAACTCAGGTTAAATATCAGGTACAAAAACAGAACACCTCAGGACAAAAATACCCTGAAATCACAACCTTAACCACTATGCTCCTTTCCATTTCTTTGTGAAGGTGTTTATTTTAGGAAACCACACACATCAATGGATGGACTTAACACTGATTAACTAATATGCAAAGAAGTTAATCCTCAGTGGATAACAATAGTGTTAAGGGAAAAAACCAACGTAGTCTAAATGTGCTCCTGGTTTTGTAAGTTGCTGTAGACGTGAGTTTATAACAGGTTATGAATGTCAAATTTGCATTTAAACATTAGCTATAATGTGCTTTGGTGGTTGTTTGGTTGTTTTCCATTAGTGACCTTTTGGGACAACTTTCTCTGTCGTTTGAGCAAATTTGCATCAGAATTGTTACTGTTATCAATATGACAGCTGTTATTTCCTGAAGTGATTAATGTTAAGTATAATGCATTTGGGATTTGAACTTGGATCCGCAGATGCTCTGTCATTGAGATCACCCCCTTTATCAAGTGTCGGAACCACTTATGCAGGACAAGCAAATCATTCACGGTGTGATTGTGACACTGTGTCAGTCCTGGGGGAGGGAACCTTGGGTGAGTCAATGACAATTTATTCCTATATTATTCTGTTTGGAACCCCAGCCATGAGAAAATGAATTCATACGTAGAGCTTCACTGCTCACCAGAGGGACGAGTTTGTCACTGTAGGTGTGGAGACGTTGGCCGGCAGCGGTGGAACTCACTGCAAAGGTCAGATGGTAAGGATGACTGAGAGAGGCATTTCTCATTGTCTATTCCAAAAAGGAAAAGGGTCAGTCATAGAAAAACAGCACAGACTGCCTCATAAACCAGCCTTTATTAATGGAGTCCTTTCCATGGGCGATGGTCAGCAAAGATTCTAATGCATGCAGCTGTAACAGATTCTCTATTCCACAAATGGTTTGTCTTTATTGCTTGTCTTTACATCCAGAGACATAGTGCAGCATTGTCGGTTTTGCTATTTAAAGAATTGCTTTGTTGTTATTTTGTATGCATGGCCTCCCATTTCTTGGGGAAAAAAAACTCATAAAAATGTCTGATTTTGTGTTAGGAACTTAAATTTGGGATATTATTGTTCCTTAAGCCCTTTTTGGTTTGTTTTTCAGGACTTGCTTTTGCCTCAGGGGACAGAAAATGGCTGTGTTCTTGCTTTTGATGTGCAACCTAATTGAATTCAGTAACGACAGTGCAGGAGAGAAGCACTCAGACCGTCACAAAGAAATGAAGTCAGCTCCTTAAGTAGGTTTCTAAAGACCACCAAAAGCCCCAAGGCTCCACACACCATCTCCTCCTCCATTCCTGCATCATCGTGTCCCGTCGTGGCCACACAACCTGCCTTAGCAGACAGGCCCAAAGCCTCAGGTGGGCTCCAACAATGAAGAGGAGCGAGCCCCAAAAACACAACAAGTCTCACAGCTTCTGACTGCTGACCTAATATTAATTTAGAACAGCCTGAATTTCGTCAGTTACATTCTCTGGACAAATGCATCACCTGAAGTAGTATTCCAATACCTAGTTTTCATATACCTTATATTGACTGGTCAGGAAGTCATTTCAAAGCAAAGAATATGAGTCAAAGCAATTATATTTCATTCGTATTTCTGGTTGAATTCCATACAGTCTTGAAGTCTGCCCTCATGGCTAAATGCAGAGGTAAAGTAGTAATAGAAATCTTTTGATTTTTGACACTAGATACTTACTGAACCCCAAACATTCTCGGCAAATAACTCTAGGTCCTCATCCATTGAACCAAACCAGCCATGCATTTCATTTCCAGAGAAAAAGCAATTGCATTTGTTTCTAGTTTCCAACCCTCACCCTCAGGGAATGGTTTGGAGGCTGGTGTCATCAGTATAACAGCTCAGGTGAGCCTGACATTTAAGTTACCTCCATCATTAGGGTTAAGGTTACAAATCATTCCTCTGCCCCACAGGCAGCAGTGACAAGAAAGTGACCTTTGGGAAGTTCTAACTAAAGATCATACGAGGGAGAAGCAATCAGCCAAGTCTTCCATTAATTGTTTTATGCTAGTGAGGAATCTCTGACAGTTGGTTGAGTCCATAACCCTGTACAGGATAAGTGATATATGGGTAGTTTTGGTGTGTGGTAAACATTACCCACCTAAAAAAAAAGGAATATTAAAGTCTGTGGACAACCTTACACCTTAGATGTGCCTGTTATTACGGGAACGTGACTTAAATATCTGATGCAGCATTATGCTTAAGAGCCAAAATTTCAAAAGTTTTAAATGGCTAAATATTTTGTCTGTACGTTTAAAAAAATAAATAAGATAAAAAAATCAAGGACTACCACATATAAATCAATGCTATCAAATGTATAAAAAGCTTTCTACTAAAATTTGAGAGTCAACTTTTTTTTTTTGTATGAGAACTCCCCCTCACAACATAATGAGTTTTCTTAATTTCTTCGGTCAGACCGGTTGGCTTCATAATTAGCTGGGTCACCCTGGGGGTGATCAGCAGGGCCAGCCAGAATCCCTCCTCACTTTGTTATGCGATGACAGCCACCATGGGCATTTTCCGCGGTTTCCTCCCTGACTCTAGCGAATACGATAAACACCACTCAACCATCTGCACCCTGATCAGTCTTAACATGGAACTCATTTTCTATCACTCAACACCCATTATTAGCTTAACTACAGCTTTTGCCAGTCTTTGAGGATCGCCATCCTGACAGCCCTGCCTGGGGTAGGACTCTTGTTTCTAGGGCCTCACTTAAAAAGTTGCAATTACAGGGGTTGGACATTGAAACTGAAACACCTGGTTTCTGACCACAGTAATCTTTTAGTAGGGTGTAGGGGCTCCTTTTTTGGCCAATACAGCATCAATTCATCTTGGAAATGACAGGTCCAGGTCCTACACAGTGGCCAGAGGGATTTTGAGTCATTCCTCTTACAGAACAGCGGCCAGGTCACTATGTGATGCTGGAAAATGTTTCCTAACGCACTCCTCCGAAACACCCCAAAGTGGCTCAATAATATTCCGATCTGGTAAATGTGCAGGCCATGGGGGATGTTCATCAAACCGGAACAGTGTATTATCATCCTGATACACGGCACCACCTTCAGGGTACAATGTCTGAAACATTGGCGGAACATGGTCCTCCGTAATGGTTCAGTTGTCCTTGGCAGTGATGCACTAATTTAGAACAAGTAGTCAGCCTAAGGAATGTCATGATATTGCAGCCTGATCCACCCCAGTGCTGCACTTTGGTTATGCAACTGGAGAACTCTTTGAGGCTTCTCCACACCAAAACGCTCCTGGATGTGGGAAAGACAGTGAATGTGGACTCAGAACACTACATGTTTCATATCCATAGCCTAAGAGCTATGCTGATGGCACCATTGAAACCTAACGTTTGGCATTCGCATGAACGACCAAAGGTTTGACTATAGCAGTCTGACCATGAATATTGACCCTGTGGAAACAGGAAAGTCGAGGTTCAATTCAATTCAATTCAATTCATTTTTATATAGCGCCTTTCACAATAGTCATCCCAAAGTGCTTTACATGGATGTGTTGTGATACATGAAACATCATTAGAGAGAAATACAGAACGAGGAAAAAGGAAGGAAAGAAATTAAATAAAGCCAGAAAACAACGGAGGAGAGGAAACAAAAACTCCCAAGGAGAAAAAAAAAAAACCTCTGGGGGTCCAAGGTCAACTGGCTGCCCAACTCCCCTGGGGCATACTAACATTACTGAAAACAGAAAAGAGTGGACTTGCTTGCTAAAACGCAGGTATAAGCGGTGAGGTGTGCATTTAATTTTGCAGTGAGCTGGGTAGCCGTGGTTGAATGTTTTTCGGACACAGTCTGGGTTAGTACCTGGACGTCCCTGTCAGACAGCTTCCTCTTGCGTCCACAGTTACTCCTGTCGGATGTGGTCCGTCCTTCGCGGTGGTATGCCGACATTACCTTAGATAACCTGGCTCTCGATGCGCCACAAAAACTTGCCGTCCTGGTAACAGATGATTCAGTGAGACATGCACCAACAGTTTTGTCTGTCCTCTTTTAACCAGGATGTGTCTCCCGTTACCTTGTGTGGATTTCTATATTCTATGCACAGCTGTGCTATTGCTCTACTAATTCGATCTTCAATTCTTTATTTTAATTATGCAATTATTTAATAGCATAGAGACCGTCTGTGGCCAACAGGGGGCCCCATCCAAATGTGTGGTTTGAGTGGTGGAAAGCACCATCGCTGTCCCATGGTGTGGAGGCAGGAGGAGGTCCTGTCAGCGGCAGGCCTGAGCTCATTTAAACCTCGAATGTTTTCTTAGTCTCTCACACAAGCGTTTTCCCTCAAATCGACACTGAGGCACATGGAAATCTTTATGAATGCGTACTACTTTTCACGTAGCACATTTAGTATTCTGATCAAGGGCGACAGCTGCTTCCCCCCCCCCCCCCGAGTCTCAAAACAGCGCTGGACGGTTCACAGATGCGGCCCATTTGACACTCTAATGTGACAGGAAACAGACTCGCTTTTTCAATATGTATGGCTTTACTTATAAGGAAAAGTAAAAAAAAAATAATCTATGGAGTATGTGGTACAGTAGTCCAGATTCTTAAAAAGATGTCAGACTTTTCTGACTACAGAAAACGGCCACTTAATGTAACCTTACTGAAAGATAAAAGTAATGCTCAAGACTAATGTGCAAGTTACAGAGATGTAACACATACTGATCTTACAGGATGTTTGTATATTCCAAGATCACACGTTTCATACCACTGAATTTGCTGAGAATCCTTGGCAATAACAAGACTGCAGACTATAATGCAAAGTCTATAGTTAAAGGGCAAGCCAGAGCCAATTAATCACACACCTTTTTTTTCAAAAACGCAGTCTGATCTAATAAGCCGACATTAACCACCTTCCACGGTTTTTTTTTTGGGTGAGGTTACTGTAGTACCGCGTAACGAACCCACGGACAACATGAGTGTGAGACGGGCTGGTAACAAGAGGATTTGCTTTATTTCTTATTCTCCAGAGACAAGGTGCCATGTTTCACACAGAATTAAAAGGCCGTTCCATGTTGCAATGTCTTTAAATGGAAAAACAAGAGGGTTAAAAAGCAAACCAAAATGTGACACTCCTCACAAACGCTGTACACTAATCCCAAAGCAGAAACACAGATTGACCTAAAGGCACTTTTAACTGGCAGAACGTGCGAGTTCTCCAAAGGAGGTCTGTAAACCATTATGGGTGAGCAGTGCATGTTCTATGAACCCCCTTTAAATACCGCTCACAGATCACTGCACAATGGCCGCTTTGTGGCCGACTATCGACTGTCTGTCACTCCGGCAGTCGCCCAGCTGATGGGAGGTTATCTGCTTATCCCTGTGCAAGCACTGCTTGATTAAAAGGAAGTTTCAGACGGAAAGAGAGGAATGCACTCCTCTTAGATTCCAGCCCCAGACTTTCGAGTAATGAAATTAAATGGTGCAAACAAAACAAGCCTAATATTTTGCCTCGACTGGCTTTTGCGTCTATGCAAGTCTGGAAATCAGGCACACGATACAGTAGGAACGGTAAGCCTTTCTAGAACCAACCAACTGAAACCCTGTGGCAGTCTTGGGTTCTGAAGGGCGTCTGCATAGAGGGAGGTGGACCCAAGCAGGATCAGCAGCACCCCCCCCCCCCCCCGGGGGAGCAATGACTTGAGGGGGGGGGGAAATCCGTGCAATCAGTGCAACAGGGCTAGTTTTATGCGTCTGCTATAGATTTGCAAAGAAATATGATGCTGAGGTTGTTAAAAATACTGAAGCCCGAATATGACAAGGACTGGAGGTAGGGAGGGCACCTGTACTTTATAAGAGTGATATTGCTTAAAATTTTTGTCTATAGATTAAAACTCTTTAGAGTCTGTACTCATCCATCCATCTCCTAATTATCGAGGATACGGTCACTGGGGCCCATTCCAGGCAGCATCGGTAGGGGAACGCCCTTGACGGGATGCCAGTCCTTCAGGGGGCACAAACACACTACGGGCAATTCAAATACGTCGGTCAGCTGAACTGCATATCGCTGGACTGCAGGAGAACACAGGAGAGCCCAGAGGAACTTCAGATGACACGTGAAACTCCCCACACACACACCTCCCCATTGCTGGAAGTGTGAGGGAACAGTGTGGCCCACAGTCACCTGGCTCTACTCATATATAGTTATAATAAAACTTATTATATACTCATTAGGAACAAGCTGAACTAAAAGAATAGGATATCACATAAAATCATAACACTAACTCCACTAACCTCTCGCTCCCCCTCCCCAAATATAAAATTTAAAAAAGCAGGTTAGCCTCACGTGACCCCGGCGTTCCCCGGAGGGACACAGTCGTGCTCCTCACAGAAGCGTGACCCGACCCGTGAATATAAATGAAGGTCAAGGTGCGAGGGAAAAACCAGCGTGCCAGTGTCAGAAGGCAGCGGGGCACCGTGAGCAATGACAGCCAGAGGGCAGAGCCGGGCGAGGAGGCACGTGCAGATGCCCTGCGTCGTCTTCGGATTAAAAACAGACCGGAGCCTGCATGGGGCTCCGCGAGTCGCTCAGCTCCAGATGTCCTGCAGGTAGCGCCTCTCCTCCCGCAGCACCGCCACTGTCTTCATCACCTCAAGCTTATCCACCTGCAGCTCCTCGCCAATTATGTCCATCAGGGTATCGTTGACATCTTTAGCCATGTTTTTGGCATCCCTATGGTAAAAAAAACAAAAAAAGAATCAGCGTGTGGAAGCGAGAAGTCCGTCAGCGAAGAGGCTGCAGAAGAGAGTCTCGTTTTTGCTGCTCAGGCATCCAAACTGCACTTGAAGGGCGTCATTTGCTCGTGTTAGAGAGCCCCAGGACCGCCCCAGGGTTGCTTCATACCTACCCATCCCCGAGGAAAAGGGAGGAATCCACTCACCCGCAGACGTAAAAGCAGCCTTTCTGTCGGAGGAGGATGTCGCAGACGGCCTGGGAGTTAAGGCGGAGGCTGTGCTGCACGTACTTGGGTGGGGGCTCTGCCCCTTCGTGGGGGTCCCGGGAGAAGCAGACCTTCAGGTGGGTGAGGGTGCCGCTCGTCAGGAACGTCTCCAACTCCTCCCTGCGAAGGGAGGGTTTATTAAACCGGAGAACAGCAACGATCTGACATCAGGGACGGCAACAAGAAGCACGTGACAGGCGGGCTGGGTTAGCGGTGGGGTCCTCTTTCAGACGGCAAATGAAATATGAAAACATGATTAGTCAAAGAAGGTTCAGTCGTGATGGGGGTGGGGGATAAGACCGCAAAACTGGCACATTCCTGCTACAGCTCAGAAGACGTCTTCTGATTTCTGGTTTCTAGGGCAAAGCAGCCTATAACATCCCACGTTACAGTAACATGGGGAATGAGCCACAGACAAAGGGAGCCCTCAGATAATCCTCACATTACGTTCATTTAGCAGGTTTTTATCCAAAGCCGCAAAGAATCAGAGGTCAGGATCCAACAGTCCCTGGAGCAACTGCCATTAAGCATCTTGCTTAACCTCAAGGGTGCAATCACTCGGCCAACCACAGGATTTGAACTAGCAACCTTCTGCTCACAGGCACAGAGCTGCATACCATCCCTTACCCAACTCCCTGTGGATTCATTGTTAGCGTAGCAAGGCGAGAACTTACTTATACAAGTAACACACCAGCACTAGTATAACAGACAGTTTGAGAGTTCTTTAAGGTTTCTAGCAGACTGACCAGTCACTTTCTTACTCTTAGCCAGAATCCCATGAAACAGATTAAAGCAGGGGTGGGGAACCTGTTCCATGGAGGGCCAATGTGGGTGCGGGTTTTTGGGAAGATCTCCACATCACCCAATAACAGTGGGTCCTCAGGACTGGAGTTGAGAGCCACTGCTTTATTACTGGCTGACTGAGAGGCCATCCCAAAAACCCACACAGACACCGGCCCTCCATGGAACAGGTTCCCCACCCCTGGATTAAAGGCATGTTCAGATGCTCTGTTGTACTGTGCTACGCTCCCTCACTTCTCCATCACGCTGGCCCCGGCCTTGAGCGACTCAGCCCCCAAGGCCCGCTATTGTGAGGCCTCTTAACGCCGAACGGGGAGGATGCGTCCGAAGGTCAGAGTACCTCCACCCCAGAGGTGACCAAGCGTCACTTGGACGGTCTCCCCGAGTCACGGCTGTAACATCAGTATCCGCTGGCGGCCAGGTTAACGCGAAACCACTGGCTTTGCCCCCCCTCCCGGCAAACCCCTGCACTTTTCTGCCTTCTGATATTTGATATTTACAAAAAAATTTACATAAATCCACCTCTCCACCTGACCTTCATTGGGCTCTAGGTGAACCGCTACACAAGCTGAGACGGCTAAATAAAAATTGCAAACCGCGGGAGAAATAGCCTGCCTGTCTGGATTAATTTAGCAGGCGGTGGGTGATATCGATTTCAGACCCTTTATACAGATGTCAAGTGCTCGGGCTGATTAGGAATTTATGTAGAGCTCTGCAGTCATAGCGGGATCCCGCCCGCCCGAACGCGGGGCTTAGGACGCGATACGATACCAAACACAAGCCTTGTTTTACATCATCCTCTTCATGCTGCACGGCTTCTCGGGTTGGTGACTGAAAGCCGAGTCGCGCCACACAAAACGCAGCTAATGCACGAGGGGCTGCGTGTCAAAAAGGCAGAGCAAACGGGAGAGCGACGCTCACTTTGTTACCCGTTTTCCCGCTAAATTAACTCAACAAACCTGCCAGTACGTGGTGCATTTTTTAATACTCCGATATATTTGTATATGGTACATATTTGCATACAATATAAAACTCTGTATTAGACAGGAAATAAAGACTTTGTACATTTATCTTTTTTAAAAATACTAATTATAGGGAATGAGCATACAGATCCTGAAACATTTAAAACAAAAAAAACCTACTAGGTTAAGCATACAGGGATATGAAAGCAATTTTTCAACAGCGTCTTAAAACAAATTGCACACAGATTACTTTATAAACAATAAGACACATAGTTTTGCGTAATGCCAGCTTCTCTTCACTACATGATAGCAATCTAGCTGCGTCCCCTTGTCCCTCTATCCATCTGGTCTCGTGGTTTTCGCATTGCTGATGTCAGACACACTGCTCTCGCCATGTATTCGTTCACCCCCCATCACAGATTCAGATGACACGTTGATGTGGGAAGGAGATTTAGCAGCTTTCATATACTCCGTATCCCAGCACGGCTTAAACAACTGGCGGGTAATGAGCGTCAAGGACGTTGGACGTGGGCGTGCTGTATACCAAGGAGCCCTTACCGGAAGAGAAAGTCTCGATCTTCATGGCGGCAGCCGAAGAATAGCCACGTCTCCCCAAAAGTTGTCCCCCGGTCCTGCTGCCGCTGTTCCTCCCTGTAGGAAAAAAGTTGTGACTTTACATAATAAACGATACTCTGGGATTCGGCGTAGGAAAGAACACGATTAGGGGAAAGTTGGCTGAAACATCTATAACAGGTGCAGCTGACAGCAACAGGCCAGAAAACTGAGATCTTAATACACTAAGAATCCAATTCCCAGTTTGGCTAATTATCAGGGACCAGTATCCAGTCATAACCTTTGCTCTATACCAGGAAACTACAGGCAAATGGGGATTTACTCAGCTTCTGAGATGAGTCAACTTTTCCCCTGGTTAAAATGTGTGCATGTTAAAAGTTAGGGATTTTTCTTGGGGGAACAAGGCCCTGGCGCTGCTGGACCGATGAGTCATAACGGAGGGGCACTGGGGACTATCAAGGCGGCACACCTGCTGCCTGGCATTGGCTGGGCGCCGAGAGCGTGGAGAGCATGTGGAGTTTGAGTGCGATGCCAGTGGCTCAAGGCATACTGAAAGGCCCCTTTAAGAACCTCCCCCCCCGAATACATGTCGCATTAGAAAACATATCCAGGGAGGCTGACTCTAACTATGAAATTGGTTCAGTACGGAAGCAAAATGAGGGGGGGTGGGGGGGTATGAGAGAGCTTCATAAAGTAGTGACAGTGGCAAAGCAAACCTAAGGGGTGCAGTACGGTGTGTTGACAGTGTTTCCTGTTCTACCCACCAATGAAAACCCAGGAGAGCAAATTACGGAATGAAATAGCACTGAACTTTAAATCACCCTGAATAACAGTGTCTGTCAACGCAGATCAGCAATTATACTGAGCCCATTCATTAGACCGACTCCCTGGATTCAGCATCCAATGAAATGGGGAGCACCAACTCACCGTGTTTAGACTGCTACTGCTCGATCAGCACGCAAAATATTTAACATGAAGGTGACTGCCAGTCTCACCTGTAGAATAGCCTCAAAGATGCTGTTGATCATGACGTACTCCAAGAGGGTATTCTGGCTGATGTTATCAGTCACCTAAAACACAACACAAGCATTTCAGCCCTACAACACAAGGGAGATGTTGAGATGTTCCACAAGGTTTATTTTGAGGGTTCTAGAAGGCCTATGACCACTGCTGTAGAGGTGACTCTAGTTTACTCTAAGGTCTATCACTCATGTTCTAAAAGTGCCATCATTACTGCTGTAGAAACCTCTCTTATGTTCTAGTAGGTCCATCGATCATGTTCTAGAAGGCCCATAACTAGTGTTCTGGTAGGCCAATAACTACCACTACAGGTGCGCCTCTAATGTTCCAGGTCCATCACTAGAAGGTCTGTCTCTACTGTGGAAAAGGCCTGTATGATGTTACTGAAGGCCATGCACTCATTCAAATCAAGGTGGAAATAAGGGTCATTTTATCTTTTCACCATCACAGGAAGATATTCAAGAGGTGGCATCAGAAGAACGCGACTGATCTTACAGCTGACTAGTAAAAATACCTTTACAGTAGATAACATCTAACACTTGACTGAAAGTTTGCAGCCTAGGTGCCACGATGAGGCACACATTGTCTTTAAAAACAAAAAACAGACACGGTAAATTAGCTAATGGCGTCCATCACTCTATTGATCATGACAAAAGGATGGAGAAAAGTCGTTTGTTTTCCCGAAGCTCTCTCAGAAGCCTCCGGACCCATCGAGCTACAAAACGCAGGCACTCCGTCTCTAACGACAGTAATGATTCGAGTGCCTCCGTGAAAAAAGCACCTACAATACGCTGTGCAATGCAAGTGGTGCTAAACCCAATTCCCTTAATTACAAACAAACAGTCTAACAAAGAAAAACAAATGCGAACAATCAAAAAACAATAAAAAAAAAAAAAAAAAAAAAAAAAAAAAACAGCAATAGCAGTGATGCTAAAAACTGCAGCCATGACTGCTGTCTGCCGGTTGTGTTTGTCATGGCTGGTGGTTGTAAGCATACGGAGCAGCAGCAGAAACAGCCTCACCGTGACCAAACAAAGCAGCATCCTGAGACAGAGGCCCTTCAGGCTTTCAGATCCGTCTCCACACAGCAGGGCATCCAGGCTCTCCATCAGGTCCTGCAGGGACACGTCACATGACACTGCTTACCACACAGGCCAGTGTTTCCCAACCCAGTCCCTGAGGACCCAAAGAAGGTCCACGTTTTTGCTCCCTCTCTGCTCCCTGCCAGACAGTCCACATTCGTGCTCCTCATTTTTGCTTGTGTAACTGTCTGGCAAGGAGCAAAACAAAATGTGGACCGTCTGCAGGTCCCCAAAGACCGGACTGGGAAACACTCTGCTTGAGGAATCTACTTGCAAATAAGCATCCTGAAAGCACAATGCCACAGAAAATCATCACATTCTCTTTGTGAGGGAAACTGTTGGTTCTGCGAGCAGGTTTGGAAAACAATGTCTGCTGGGAAACTAAAACGAAATGGAACTGAATTGGATATACAGCAGGATACTGTACATAAGTCATTCAGGTTTCTCTTCTGCAAAGCTGTCTGCAGGTCAGGCTCTCATAAATAAAAGACACTGGAATGGCGTGGGCGTGGTAAAGGAACACATCACATCATTCTTACTACACAGGAGCAAAGGGGTCAAAGGTCAGCACACCTTCATGCGAGCCTCCGCCTTGTCAAAGCCCATCAGCATGTTGATGATGTCGAAGCCCGACGATGGTTTATTTTTCTGGTGAACGCCCCGGAACAGGGCACACAGCGTCTGTAAGATTTACCACAGCAAACAGTGGGAATAAACACCTGCAGTTTCACTTTTCACCAAGCCTTGGAGACCTGGCTAAACAGGCATTCCTAAAGAAAATTTCTGTGTTTTGGTGACATTCTGGTGTATGGAAGACTATAGCCTCTACCATTATCCACACTCACATCTGATGTTTTGAGTACAATCACTAGAACCATCATTCAGAATACTGCCTCCAAGCTCTATCATGCAGCTCAGATTCTTTTCCAAGCACCTCGAGAATTTTTCCACTGACCAGGTAAGGAAATCAAGAATGACAGTTAATTAAGTGGTCCGCTGCTGCCCCCCACTGGTGCTCACCTGCAAGGCGTTCACCACCTTGATCTGGTGTTCCTCGCTTAGTGTCCGCACACAGTGGTGGAACAGCCGGTTAATGTTGTCCTGGATCTTGGTCACCTCATCTCCATCCAGAGACTCCAGCTTCGCCTCCAGGTACTCCAGGTTTGCCTGGGAAACGAAGAGGAAGGCAACACAGACTTAAAATCAGCTGGGGGGGTTGGAATGGGGCCCACATTAGATACAGTGCAGTTCAATGTGCTTACACAGGGACAGAGAAACAATTAGCTTTGTCCTTGGGACATAAAAGTTCATCAACCACCCCTCCACTCCCCCCCCAAAGGAAGACACATCGTAAACAAAATATGGAATACCTCACCTTCATGAGAAAGAGTTCCTCCCAGAAGCGAGGTTTGTCCTTGGCTGGATCTTCAACCTGGGATGGAAGGGACCAGATCATCAAAATAAGCAAGGGAGACAGGTGCAGCGTGGACAGAGAGCAGTGTTTAACTAAGCTAAGCCTACGTCCAGCATTATGGAGTCTTTGACATGTACAGTGTGGACAAAATCTCATTTGCACACTCAAGATCAACCGGGCTTTTTTTGCGCGTAATCTGCCGCTGAGTGAAAGGTGGTCGACGTTCTTGAGATGATTCTGACTTGATGTTTGAGCTAACTTGGACATGGTCAAACAGGGAGCAGACTGGGTGCCCTGCCTCTTCACAAAATTACCTTTAGGTTTTTGCGTCGAAATAAACACGAAGGGAACACCACTCTTACCGCAAAGATCTCGTCGTACATCAGCACCACCTTCTCCGTCAGCGGTTTCTTAGGGGTCGAAGACCTCCTCAGCAAGCCTGCCTTCTTCTCCACTTGGGCCATGGCGCAGTCCTAGCATGGAGGAGACACACGGTAATCGCTGAAACAGGCAGTTCCCAGGTCATCTACTCGCAGACACTTGGCTTCCAGCTCTCTGGAGAACCTCAATAAAGACTCAACAGACCTCCACCTGAATTACCCACGCCCCTTATATACAGTATAAGCGCTTTCTCTATTTCTGCTCCTAACTGTAATCCCTGGATTTTGTTTTAATTTTGCTTACAATGTTCTTTCATACCTCCATATCATGCATTATAACAAATACTTTGCAGATATAGACCAGCGCAGCTTATTTAATCTCAGCAATTAATGTGCTGGACAGTTAAGACCAACCGACAGGCGACAAAAGGATTCTTCATTTGTAACCACTGCTAATTAGAAGAAGTGAATGCGTTATTAATATGACATGTTAAACTCGCTGCCTGAAGATTTACATAAGCCGCTGACTTCAACCATTAACTTAGAATTATAGAAACAGTTCCCTTAATTAATGGATGTGACTTCCATTCAGTGGATGAACAAATATTTCTGCAATATGAAACTATAAAAAACATGTCATGGACTTCTGTACAAACCAGTCACGGATCTGGCAACAGTAAATCAACCAAGCGTTAACTCCCCCAAAATACATAGTGTCATCTATATTGGTAGTTAAATTGCATTTTGACAAAAACTGCAGTCAGCTTCTTATGCCATTCTGCTGAAAGGTTTACACCATACCATGATGTGAATTGGTGGTCTATATAAAGTTCTACACGTCCATTTTTCTACCTTGATGTTTTTCCCAAGTATTTTAAACATGCATAATTGGTCACCTTTTATAATTCATTTTAACGTGCGTTCAGTTAGCGAATAACTTTTAAAAGTGTGGCCCCCGTGAACTTATAATAATTTAAGTGGAAAGGCGACGAGCTGTCTGTGTTTTACATGCCGATGGTTTGGTGCAGTTGCTGTTTGCCGAACAGGAGCCCGAACCCAGTCTTTACCGCCGCTACTTCTGTGCAATAAAAGAAGTTTTAACGCGCATAATTAACGTCCCTACAGTAAGCATGTCGTGATGTTACAGCATTTCTCATTCGGGTTTATTAAGGAGCCTCCATGTGAAAATGAGTATTAGCGCTGACTGCTCTGCGCGTTTTGATCAGCAGCATAGAGACTAATTGGCCGCGATTTTAAACGGCTAGCTGGGGTTCAGCTGATGGGTTATTGCGGTGTTTCCGGCTGGTGAGCCTCATCTTTGGGCTTTCTGCCGTCACAAACTGGTGCAGGGGAGCGCCTACTCCTACTGTCGCTGTCACAGCAAGTTGTCATTGGCAGACACCAAGTTGGCCGTTTCTTAAATGATTTTTTTGCCTCGTTAAACTAACGCTTACATACATTTTTATTTTAATCGGTGCATACGGTTAGTTCCTACCTGCCTACCGAGTCAAATGATATTTGTCATGCGTCCCTTCTAAGTCGTTCAAGAAAGCGAAGAGGTGCCTCGACTTCTGCGGGGTCGATGGAGATCCGCATGAACGTCGACGGGGCAGCCCGTCTCTGTGTCCTAGTGCCTCCCGTACAGGTAGAGCGTCTGCACCTTTAAAAACCGGGCAAATTAAACCATGATCTAAAGCATCGCTGTCATTTTATTTCGTTTTTTTCTTTGTTCGTAAACTGCTACTCACACAGATATGAAAAATGGAACACGCAGTCGCTGCACTTTAATAAAATGAATATTGAATTTACAACTAATTCATCTACGGACACATCAGTGCCTACGGCGGTGAACGAGTTAACAGCGAAATCCGGTTGGGTACGTAAACCCAAAGGGCGGGGCATCGTCTTTTACGTCATTTTTAATGGACGGAAGAGCTGGAAGTTTTCAAAACAACAACACACGCCGCTAGGTCCCAGTGCTCCTCCGGGCTGGGGGCGGTTTGAGTTGGCCGGTACTTGTTATAAGTTAATGTAATAGTCGTGTCAGATAGAGAAGTGTCGGAATTTGTGTGGAATCGTACCGGATCCAGCAAACGAATCAACAAAAATGTTTAAAAGTTGCAGTATGTAATAAGACATATACATCGAAATGCTATGTTAATGTAATCGAATATGTGACATCGGTCTTTATGCGGAAATTACGCTTCCTCTTTTTTCAGTTCTCTTAATTCATACTTTCTGAGGTGAATGTTGCCAAATAATGAAGCGACTTGTTCTGCATCAAGAGACAGATTTTAGTGACTTCACCCAAGGTAGGGTTTTGATTGACTTTTTGAAACAGAACTCCGCTAGTAGTATCTGCTATACCAATAACATTCATAGTCGATTATCCAATATCCGAATTAGCCCAAATGGACACCACATCCATATAATTATTAGCGAGCCAAAAAGTGGCCTTCTAACTTTCGACAAGCATATACGACACACTCAGTCAGGCAACCAAAAACTTTTAGTGTTAAGCCGTGCGAGATCAGTTTATATCGTGGACGTTGTATATTTGAACAATAGCAGCAGAGATCGTAGTGGAGATACAGCCGTTGTCGTTTTTGAGAATGGAAAATCCGATTTTTGGAAATACTGTGAGCAGGAAGGCTGGCATTTCCTGCAAACAATGGAGCTGTGCCAGAGCCCTAAAGCGAATGTGAAGTCCATCTGTGTCAGTGGCAACATCATTGTCTGGTGTGAAGAGACCCCACCCTCCAAAACAACATCAGCAATCAATGTTCTTCAGAACTGCTTCTGTTACAGTATCTGCAGCAGATCTTATGAGCTGGAGGAGGGGGCAGCCATCTTGGGGGAGGTGAAGGTCATTCTGCACAACAGTCCTTGGTACATGACCGTTGCCTCTGGAAACAATGTGCACCTTCTGCCAGACCCAAAGGGGAGTGCTTTCAGGAACATCTCTGGTTTCTTCCTGACATGGTTCCCACAGTGTGGCTCACTTGCCATCAGCAGTATCTCTAAGGGAATTCTACTGAGGAAGGAGTCATGTGCTATGAGCGATGGTTATAATTTCACAGAGCTCATATCCCTCGTGGTGCCTTTGGCCTCCAACCATGTAGAAATCTGTGCTGCCTCTACCTCCAGGTGTGAAAACCTGTCCTTTCTGCTGAGCTCTGGCTGGATCAACACGATAGACAATCATGGCACGTTGAGACAAGTCTACAAACTGGCGGACAGTTGTAGCACCATGGGTGGCAAATGGATCAACATGAATATCTACCATAATTGGCTGGCTGTGATAGTGGAGAAGACCTTATATTTGATTGATGCCCAGTGTGGCTTGAAATTGGAGAAAATCCTCCTGAAAACAAATGGGATGCTTTTTGTGAACTGCCAGGACAGCCAGGTGCCACACATCCTGACAGAAGCTGGGCTATTCCAAGTGAAATGCTGGGATCAAGACTTCAGTCATGTGCTGGACCAAGGCTGTGTCAGGCCAGATGACGTCCTTATGAAGACTGTCTTTGAGGAGTCTTGTAGGCACTACCAGAAAAGGAGCCTGAGTGACAGACAAATTACAGTGGAGACGCTGCTAGCTGACAGGAAATTCCAGGCTCCTTTCTTATTGTCCTCTATCCTCTGTGACTTCCTGAAAGCCCAGGATGGAAGCGACCTTGACTACGGCCAGCTGCTCAGCTACCTGAAGCCTGAATTGAAACGCTTCATGCTGCTGGATGGCATCAAAATGTTAGCGACTGCAGCATCTGAGAAGGACCAGAGCAGCTGCTGTGAAGTGCTGGTGTGTGAGGAGGTTGGCCGGCTGCTTAGTTCAGACATGGAAAGAGGGGATGTGCTCCACCTGAACCTCATGTTCAACATGTTCCCTTCTGAATCATGGCAGGCCACACAGGGGATCCTACAGGTTAAGTTGACTGAAGAAGGATCCTTTTCTGCCAAGGTTCCACTTGAGGTATGGAGGACTATCCTGTCCAGTGTTCAGCCGTTGGCCTGGCCCGCGCATCAAGGCGTTCCTCCTGCTGTGCCAGTGCCAGTGTTTGAGTTGCTCTGCCAGATGTTTCTTCGATACCAGCCTCAGTGGCTCCCCAGATTTCTGGAACTGGCGCAGCAGAGCAGCGGTGACCTTTTGTCCACTCCCTCCAGGCAGAAGGCCGGTCCTGAGGAGACCCCTCTCTACAAACGAGCCCTCTCGGTGCTGCCATTAGGTAGGGACTGCCAGGGCCTGGAGGTGGAACTGCTGCTGTGCAGCTGCAGGCCCACCGGGATCCTGCAAGCTCTGCGGCTCCTTGTGGACCGACGCCAGTGGGAACAAGTTCTCCAGCTGGCAGAGCGGTTCTGCCAGCAGAGCCCACTGCTGAACAAGGAAATCTTCATGACCCTGCTACAGGAGCTCTCCCAGCATCGTGATCTGGACCCTTACCTAGACCGAGTATGGGCCCTGTGTCCCACGGACATCACAAGTACCAGCATCCTGAGTGTGCTTCTGGAAAGCTTTTCTGCATCCATCCCATCCGGACCTCACCCTTTCCAGACACAAAACTGCCAACTTACCTTAGGCCTGCTGAGGCCTCTGTTGAGCCAGGTGCTCCAAAGAGAGACCAAGGTCAACCAGGGGTGTGTGAGGGTCCTCTGGCCCCGAGCCCATCCTCCCCCGGTGCCCCCAAGGCGACCCAGGGAGGTGTTAGTTGGGTCTGATGTTGGTCACCCATGTGCCACTTATCAGCCTGAAATTGAAAATGGACGATTGGCAGCCAATCCTGATGGCTAGAGCTCACATCTCAGCTTATAAAGAAAGTTTAGGGCATTTGCTTTCAGCTCTTCTGGCCACGTTTCAATAATTTTAAACCGCACCCAACCCCAATGATGAAAGGAATTGTTACATCAGGCAAATAAGAGTCATGATTTAAGTTCACTGCTGAAATGATCAGGTAGACTGAACCCTTGAGAGCCGTAAATGTAGCCCATAGAATAGTATGGCTATTTGGTCTGGGGGCAATCGTAGGGTTTTTCCCATAATAAAAACATGGGATATTTTTAAATACCCAGAAAGGCATATAGAATGAACGCTTAACCTATACCAATAGAACACCCTTTTAATTTCTATTTGTTTACTATACCTGTGTAATACAACAGCTGTAATATAAAAATATGACGTGGATGTATTACATCAGGGCTTCTCAACCCAGTCCTCGGGGACCGCCAGACGGTCCACATTTTTGCGCTCTCCCAATTGCCAGGGAATTGGGAGAGAGCAAAAACATGGACCGCTGATAGTCCCCGAGGACTGGGATGAGAAGCTCTGTAATACTTACATTACATATTACTAAAGATGAAATCTCCATAGCTACATTGTTGCCAAAAGCACAGTGTACTCCACAGTAAAGATTCTAAAATGCTTGCTGCTAGAATCTTGACACCAGTCAATCGCAAAATGAATGGGAGGAGTCAGAGGAGATTGTTTCAGTGGATTTTGGGAAGATTGACTGATTTTTAGGGGAGCTGAGAGGAAAGATGGATGAAATAGTCTCTAGCACCAACTGTGCTTTTGCCCTTAAAATTGTTTTAAAAAGTAAAAACATGTAATTTCCATGTTTCTGGATATTACTAGTTTACCATAAGTTCCTACCTTTGTTACCAATATATTACTTTAATCACATGTATTGCTTTGGGTGAAGCGTAATATATTCTTAAATTCAGTCAAAGCACTTTAGAATTCATTTTGTAAAATCTATTATTTTGTGAAATGAATAATTATGCTATATTTAGTTTTGTTGACTAGCAGTAATACCTGCATGGTATTATTGTTGCTGATAGTTTTGGCAAACTACAGGCTGAAACACAATTACAGGAGAAATGTTTTAATGACTTTGTTCTCCCTGGTCTGTAATGCTTATATGACTACCTGAGTCATTACTTGCAGGCTGTATGTTTATAATTTAAAAAAATAAAACATTGCAGACTATTACATTTCATTAGAACATGTTTTTATCCAAAGGGACTTACAACTGAGAAAGCAGGGTCAGTCACTCGAGCAACTGGGGGTCAAGGGTCTCGCTCAAGGAACTAATGGCAAAGTCGTTCTACTAACCCTGAGATTCAGAGGGGTGACTCTTAAACCCCTGAGCCACACACCACCCCCAAGTGGATGAATGAAGTACATACTATGTACATCTGTCTTCATCAAAACTGAACTTTCCAAAACATTTTTAAACATCTGGGCCAAACTGTGTCCGCTTTCTCAGGGTCTCGCTATCGTTTGTGGTCCAGTGCAGATCATTTGATCTTCATGCATTTGCCTGTTTGCCATGATGTACGCGTGTTGTAATGACCCCGGATACCTCAGCCCAGCATCTCCTTTGATCAGCGCTGTCCGTGGGCTCAGCTTGGCACTTAAGGGCGTGGAGTCTGAAGCTGGGGTTCCTCTCGGAAACACGTCTGCTCTTGTGCCCCTGAGAACGGTTCCTGGCTTATATCTCTCCAGTAAAACACTTAAGATCAATAACTAAGAAAAATAAAATAATAACAGTCATACTATTTTTGGATGATGACACGTGGACTTGGTGTCCAGGTAGAAGCTATGTGAAATTTGCCATCTATGTGCTGGGAGTGCTGATCACCACAGGCTCAAATCAGACCGTGGACAGCAGGCTCTGTTCACATACATACACTGTTAGGAATTTATACCTTTAAGGGTACAATTGCTTGTAACTGGAGCTGTACCCTCTAGAGTCTGCCAGTTGTACCCTAGCTGTAGGTAAATGTACCTTTTAAGGTACAGAAATGGACTCTGAGGAACATTTTTGTACCACTGAGATACATTAATGCTGTTTGTGCCTTGGAGGACAAAACCGTACCGGGATTGAACACATTTATTTCCGACTGAAGGCAAGGCAAAGCGAGGTAAGCTTATTTGTATAATACATTTCATACATGGGGCAGCTTGGTGGTGCACTGATCCCCCCCCAATCCAAAAACATGCTCACATGGTGAAATGGCTTTTGGCCATTATGCTACTGCAGCTGGAAGCAGCTCCCAGAAGAGCTGAGATATGCCCCAAAAACATACAGGCAACTGGGTCAGCTGAAATGCCATTACGCCAGCGTGCTGGCAGTGGTTGGCGCTTTGGGGAATTCAGCTTTTTTTCACACTCTGATTTGCCTGAGCTTACTGCTATTTCACTTTTAAATCTCTCATTACGTTTCTCATCACGGTTACACCCATAACAGCATCATTAGTCCAGTTTCAACACCAACAGTGTAATGTGAAAGTTTGCTAAGCATAATTTCTGTAATCGTATATTAACTCAAAACTAAGTGGATACATTTGAGGTGTCACAGAGCCCACAGACATCGCTGTAGAGGAACATCTCAAAGGAAACCGCAGCAGATACCCAATGTTCCTTCTGTTACTTCAGGACATGAGCAGTCAGGGTAAATGATATGCAATAAAAAATCACTGTAAACTGCTGCTGTATTATCACACCACTGTTTGTATACTGGTGACTGTGACCTCAAACCTTTAGCGGTGTGGGTTCAATTCCCACCTTTGGGATTGTGTTTAGGAGGAATTTGTGTCTGTGCAGTTCATTTCCAGGTTCTCCCTAAGTCCAAGGACATGGGATTAGACGTATTGGTGCTTCTACAAAGCCCTTAGAGCAGTATTTCTTAACCCAGTCCTCGGGGAACCCCAGACAGTGCATGTTTTTGCTCCCTCCCAGCTCCCAGCCAATCAGGAACA
>JAODLC010000036.1:6786682-6805423 GCA_026781145.1 Hippopotamyrus pictus | reverse complement strand
AGAGTGGGACATGGAAGCATCAACATACACACCGAGATCTTTCTCGTAATCAGCTACCTTTATTTCAGTGGAACCCAAAAAATATCTATACTTTATATTTCTGCTCCCTGCATGGATTACCTTACATTTATCTGTGTTAAATTTCATCTGCCAGGTATCAGCCCAGTCGCTACTTAAATCCAGATACTGTTGTAGCCTCTCTGCTGCTAGATCAGTATCTGCTACACCACCCACTTTGGTGTCTGCAAATTTAACCAGTTCACTGTATGTATTGGTGTCAATATCATTAAATGTAAATTAGGAACAATAGTGGTCCTAAAATTGAACCCTGCGGCACCCCACTATGAACACAGGCCCACTGTGACATTGTGCCTCTAATAACTACTCGCTGCTTCCTGTCAGTTAACCAGTTTTCGATCCAAGCGGCTACAGTTCCTAAAATCCCTGCAGCTTTGAGTTTAAGCAAGAGTTGTTTGTGGGGGACAACAAAGGTCTTCTGGAATTCTAAGTAGATCACATCGTAGGCCTTTTTGTGATCAATTTCTCTTGCAGTTTCCTCAAAGAACTGAAGTAGATTCGTTAAACATGAGCTACCTCTCCTAAATCAATTTTGGCTATCCTTCAGAATGTTATTTGCATCCAGGTAATCTACCATTTTCACTTGGATTATAGCTTCCATTATTTCTCCAGTAATGCTAGTTAAACTGATTGGCCTATAGTTTGCTGGGTTACTTCTATCCCCTTTTTTGAATATGGGCATTATATTAGCATGCTTACAATGAGAAGGTACCACACCTGCAGATAATGATTTCTGGAATATTAAAGTTAAAGGTTGACCAATAGTATCCCTCATCTCTTTTAAAACTATAGGTAAGATGGCATCAGGGGCCTGCGATTTATTTTGAGCTTAGCTAGGCTTAGTACCACATCAGCCTTAGTTATACATATATTGGTCATAGATGATGCTGTATTCATACTAAATGGTGGTGTTACTCATGTTCTCTACTGTGAACACCCGTGTAAAATAATCATTAAACTCATTTACTATATCAATTTCATTTTCAATTATAAGGCCCTTACTATCCTGCAAATTAGTGATTTCAGCTTTTAGAGCTCTTTGAGTTAAAATACTGGAAGAAACTTTGTCATCCTTAGCCTCCAATATTTCTTTCTACATTCCTCTTAGAGAGTCTAATGTCTCAACCTGTAGACTTAGACACTCCTGCTTAGTTTTGAAATCATTAGTTCATTTCCATTTGAGGAACAGAGCCCTTTTCCTCCTGACTTTATTCTTAATTTCCTTAGTAAATCACCATGGTTGTAGTTTCCTAGATTTAGTTTTGCTAGAAACAGGTATGAAGTCCTCTTGCACTTGCAACAATGTGCTTTTAAAAAATTCCCATGCCTCTTCAACCGTTTTGCTATTTAACTCCATCCTGTTTACAGTTTCTAGTTTCAGTCTCATACCATTAAAAGTTAGCCTTCCTAACATAGTATACTTTTGTTTTGGACTTTGCTCTTCGGACACTAAAATTAACCTCGAATTTAACCATGCTATGATCACTACCGTCCAGTGGTTCTAAAACCTCTAATTTTCCAATCCTATCCTGGTTATGAGAGAAAACAAGATCAAGAAGGGCTTCTCCCCTGGTAGGAGTATTAACAAACTGAGTAAAAAAAAAAAAACAATCCTGTACTAACTCCACCATCACAAGTTCATTTACAAAATCCCTGTCTTGCGCCCATAGCCTCCACGATAGGCTCCGAACCCCGATCCTGAATAGCATATATGTTTCAGAAAAGGGATGGATGGATTCACATAAAAAAATATGCTATCTAATCAAGTAACCGATTCAAGTGATTGTTTCCTCATGTATAGATGGTTGCCTTTAATGATGAAATAATTTGCAATTAACATCTGCGCTACCCAACCTTGCTGCCTCAGTGCGTCTGTAGATGTTTGGCTTTAACTTAAAGCATCTTGGCAGCCCTTCCACAGTTCTGAACAAAAGAAAAGAACTTTACCCTTAAAACCACTAGATACTCAGCCAAAGTGTGGCATGACCCGGATCGTCTGCGCACTGTAGGGTGCAATTACCTGCGAGAAACGAAAGCTCCCTAAACTATGCTTTTTATCATCTGGGAGCTTGGCATCCAATCAGGAAATGAATTCCAATAAAATAGGTTTAGTAAGCTTTTTTTGCAGTCAAAAGGGGATCGATAGCAATATGAAAACCTGGTCTCCGTTCTACATCAGGCGGTGAGGTGAAAGAGCTACATCATGAATAC
Source organism: Hippopotamyrus pictus (assembly GCA_026781145.1). Taxonomy (NCBI): domain Eukaryota; kingdom Metazoa; phylum Chordata; class Actinopteri; order Osteoglossiformes; family Mormyridae; genus Hippopotamyrus; species Hippopotamyrus pictus. Next base: position 6,803,134 of record JAODLC010000036.1, on the reverse strand, counting down.
AAATGCAGCTTTCAGGTTCTGTAAAGAACAGAAAGCTAACCTAAGAAAAAAACACTTCTACAGCTAAGGGAAATATTTTTTAAACAATGACAGTCTGGCCTATATAACGAAGCAACTGGCCTGCCAAGTGCAATTGTTAAAGTTTGCGTCTTAACGCAGTTCATTCTCAATGCTTTCACCCAAAACCATGTTGCATCCAATGGAGGACAAAAGCTTCATAAAGCTTCTACATGCTTTGCAATGATTGAAAACAGTTCCTTTTTTAACACGTTCTAAATTTAACCATTTAACACGTTCTACATGCTTTGCAATGATTGAAAACAGTTCCTTTTTTAACACGTTCAAAAGGAGCCCATTGTTACGGGAAGTACGGACATCTCAGGGAAGTAGCTTTGGAAATCATGATGCAAAAGGAACGCCCCGTGGTGAATGGACTAAAAACAAAATGCAGTTTCTCGTTTTAAAACTGTTGGGACAGGGGATTCACTGAATTAAATTTCCTGATGTCACTGAAAGGCTTCACAAAACCACATTGAACTCCCAGAGTCTAAAAATGTACTCCAACGTTAGACTGGAACAATGGTCTCTTGCCTTTTTGGGTGTGTTTCACCGGTGGCGGGATGGATGAAGGCCCCAAATTGTAAGATGAACATTTTGAGTCCCAGGTTTGTGCTACGGGAGAATTTCCAGCAGCTATACTCTCAGCTGAGGCACGTAAGCTGAATGATCCTGCTACAAATGTAGCTGTATGGATGTGTAAATAAACTGCACAATTCTGGATGAAAGAAATCAGTCAAATAATGAAAACCACTGAAACAGCCACAGCAGTTGCATGATTCTCTGACTGCAGACACAGAATATGCACCATGAAAATAAGTCTTCCATTTCATCTTCAATACACACACAGATTTAAAATTTTATTAAAATTCTGAGGGCCTAGGCTCCAGCCTCTGAAGGTCAGCTGTGTTTGAGAATAGTTCCTCACCATTTAAAACTAAGTTCTGGAAGCATCTCGAGAAACAAAAGTTGAACTAAGCATAACAGGCGTTGTCATGCATCTTCTGAGGTTAAACCACATAATTTACCAATCCCATAAACTCAGTCCATGACCACGTTAAGCACAGAATATGTTCAATTAGGCTTTATCATTAATGAAGGCCTCTCAGGTCCCTCCGGTTAGAGAGCTGATAGCAGTGAAACCGGGTGCCACACAACATAGTACAAAAATTTCACGTCGATCAGAAGAAAATGAACACACAATGTGCTATTCCTTTATAAAAGGGTACAAGCCTCTTTCTGCAAGGAACAGCATCTCAGTCCTCCTGAGGTTACCAGACGTGGAAATTCGACCGTGCCGCGATTTTACAGGTTAGCAGCATAGTCCAGCCAGCCCCTCCACCCGAGAAAATGGCACCACTCAAATTAGTTTTGGATCAGTCCTTCCTACTGCTGACACCATGTGTTATGGTTAGGGGCCCCGGTATTTTACATCTGTTTGTATTAAGGCTGAATAGTGGCGTCTCGGCCTATGGGGACAGGCCCCCTTGCAGGGGCACACGACAAGCGAGCTGTAACTGCGGCTACGCACATCTGGGACGTATATATTTAAAGAAATAATAAACTGTCAGGAAATACGAGGCTGCGAGGCGTCCGCTCGGGACGAGGACGAGAGCGGGGGGCGATGGAGCGGACGGTGCACTAGAGCGCCATGGCGACCTTGTGGCACACGTGCGGGGGCATCAGAGGGGCCCCACGGCACATTCATCAGCTCCAGAATGCGCTGCCGACGCGGCGGGTCATCTAGCAGGTCGGCGGGTCATCGTGCGGGTCATTGTGCAGGTCATCCAGCTCGTACTGCTGCTCCTCTCCCAGTGTTTGGTACATGTGGACAAGGCCAGAGGACTCCATCCCTCAGTAAAAGCTCCTGGGTCTTTTCTGTCTACATTCTGAATACTTCTGGTTACGTGACGGACACCTCGTCTTCCACAGATCACAAATTCAACCGGTATAATTCCTCAAAATCCAAAGTGCTGCTTAGCAATGTAACAAGCAGCGATCAATTAATAAGGACCTTAAATCGAGTCACATGTAAACACTGGAAATCATTTACAGACTATCGCAAGGGGCTATTGTGCGTGGTTGAGTGGGTTAGGACGCCAAGCCTATAACTGGATGGTCACTGGTTGAAATTCCAGATCTGCCATTAATCCCCAGTTGCTCCAGGGACTTTCTGACCCTGCTTTCAATTGTACGTTGCTTTGGATAAAAGTGTGCGCTAAATAATTTTATTTATGGTCCTATTACATGCTGTTGATGAAAATACACATTCGGAGAGGATGAGTTCTGTTCTCTGAATTGTGATATCCCTGTCTGTATCCAAGAATTTGTCCAGCATATAAATTAAGTATAAGCAAGGTGTACTTGACACGATCCCCTATGGTACAAGACAATATCTGTATCGAGTACGCAGTGCAACAAGGAGCCAACTCAGAACTCTACTTTTGCACACAGGTGTCTTATGAAGCACGGTGATAACACCAAGAGTTTGTGGGATGTTATCTTTACTGGAAGTTAATTGATTCTCCTGGGGTTATCACTTGCCTAAAATGGACTTATTTTCACTTCACATTTCTTTATACGGGAAAGCGATGCTCCTGAGACCACCCCCCCTGCCTCAAGTTGGAATATTCCGGCATAACTTTTTGGTATCTGAGCATAAAGAATGCGAATATAGGATGAAGAAACATGTCAGCGTGCTTGTCTGGAAATCCATAGGAGCTGCTGCTAAGGAACTCTGGGACTAAAACCTGCAACCTCACTGGCAAGCAAGCAGAGGTAAGCTTATCATGACCTATTTCTGTGTGTATACACGGCAGACCCCATACCTGTGCTGGAGGAAGCCAATGAAAGGGGCGACGCCCGTCCCGGGCCCCACCATGACGATGGACACGGTCGGGTCAGCGGGCAGGCGGAAGGCAGAGCTGGGGCGGAGGCTCACGCACACCTGGAGAGCACACGGGGCCCGAGGGGGCCAAACCGGCACCAGTCATTCCATCGCTCACAGAGAGCAGCACGTCATGTTCATGGCCTTTACGTGACGGCAGCAAGCAGAGGACGAATCCCTTGGTCTGTCCCCAAAAAAGTCAGTCTCGTTTTGAGCTCAGCTCACCTTCAGGGGGTCAGAAAGGTCAGGGTTTCCTGAATGGGGTTCGGCCGCCCCGTGGGGGCGGAGGATGGGTAAGACTTTGTCCGACAGCCACCCCGTGCACACTCCTCTCCTGCTGATGGGACGTCCAGGGCATGGTGGAAACTCCACCACGTTGAAGACAATATGCAGCTTCCCTGGGTGACGGAGGCTGGAGCTGTGGAGGGTGACAGAGCCGGGATGAGTCCTCAGGAGAGGGGCTTGGCCCAGAGCCAGAGGCCCTTCTCTCTGGAGACCCCTGCTGGCCAAACTATTCATTGTTTACCTCATGCCCATTGCCGGTATACCTGCAGTAGCTCATAGGCACTGCCAGGGACGTCTCACAAAAAAAAGCAAGCCGCTTAGTAGCGGGAGTCATCTTTAGGAACCGCATGCAGGCGACTGACACGTTTTAAATGAGGCCAACACTTTAAACCACCTCCTGTCTGGCAGATTCAAACTTACCGGGACAATGAGGGGAGACTCCACAAGTTATTACGCAGTTTGTCAGAAAGCAATCTGTTCATTCGAAACATGGAAATAACCTGCTTTTTGTAAAATGTCTGCAAGAAAGGCTGAAAAATATGCTTTCAAGAAAACGAAAGCACCCAAAAGGCCACTGCTTTAGAAAGTGATCTTAAAGTAATGCACAATTACAGACTTACCACGCTGCTGAGTATGATCTCGGCTGCAGTTTTGGCAAGTGCTCTAAAAAGGAAATTATTTCAGTTTACTCAGAGTGTGACGAAAGGAGGAGAGGCCTTTTTGAAAACCATAGCTAAAAGACAGTTTAATACCATTGTAGGCACTAATTAAGAAAATTAATCAAGCAGACAAGGGTATAGAGCTTTGCTTGGTAATGCAGAGAAAAAAGCATTCAGACAATAATGAAGGATCGACTGTGGTCCACACACCTACACGTCCAAAGCCCATCCATGCATGCCAACTCTCTCACCTCTCGGCCAAAAAAAGAACACTGAGGTACCATCTATTTCGAGGTGCACATTTTGAGCTTGGCATCATAGCTGCCCCTGTAGGTTCGGAAATGAAACTGGCACAGTCCGACATATGGGAATAGATCGGGTTCGCCCTTGACGCTGTTATCGCAAGGTCGTTCACACCTTAGACCTTGGCTTGCAGTTAGCTTCCCATCACCAAAACAAACAAAAACAAACAAATAAAGCAGACACAAAGACAGACTCAAATCACTGCAAAGGGCGCCAAATCTGTCAATAGGCTCTTTCATACTCCTAAGAAAAGCAATTTTGTGCATGACTATTATAGCGGCGTGGCTTCAAATATAAAGGCAATATTTATTTTTCATGTTCTTGGATTCTATGGCCTGACGATGCTTGCAGTTTCTCCACATGGAAACCACAGGAAACAGCACATAAGCCAAGCAGAGCGAGTAGCCTGGTCAAAAGCCCTGAAGTGGTCTGCTTAAGGTTAAATGCTAAACATCATGGTCAGAGATGCATCACAGGACATGTTCAAACTGCACTTACTCATGAAAATGACACCACATTGCATGGTAGAGGCGGGGAAATGGGGCAATGATGGTTTTTACAAAAACATAAACATAATAAAACACTGACTATGTGGTAGTTGTCTGGATGTAAATGTATTATTCTGAATGTAGTACAGCTAGAACCTTAAAACTCTTCGGAACGTCAGCTTTAACGTCAACTAACTAGCACATGGTATAAAAACTCGTATGTGCCTGTAACTCTAAACCACAGCCAAGAAACCACATTAAAAGTGAAAGATATGATTATTTTTCTTTTCCGACACGGACAAACTAGTGCAGAGGCAGTGAATGACATCCACTGAGAATTCACCGACGACAGCGGAGTGAGTCACGGCCTGCTTATAAAAAGGCGGTAAAAAGGCAAACCTACAGGAAACTGATACCCATAATTCTCCTCCTTCCCGTACTGCCTGGTTTTATGCGAGGTGGCTCGGGCACATTAAAAACGAGCTTGCTTAGCACAATGTTTAGATTAGTAAAGTTACACAGCAGCAATGTATAATATGAGCAACAAGACTCACAATAGAAAATACATATTTAAAGCAAGTTTTATGTTGACTTGGACAATCTCTAAAAATTATTTTAAAAGGAACAGTGCAAATGGTATTTTTTTTTTTTACAAACAAGAATAAGCTGATGACACAATGATTAGTGGGCTAACATTACACAGATCGCGAATAGCAATGATTCTACTGCCCTCTACTGGCCATTTTGTGAAACATTTAATACCCATACTGTGAAACTATGCTTCAAAATGCAGCTGGATGTGCTCACTGACCTATAAGGAGGCTCAAGGGAGGCGAGCAGGAGGGGAAGGCGTACAGGAGGTCCAGCAGGCAGAGGCCGGGGTCTCTCACGAGCCTGTTGTATTCGGCCGAGCCCTGCTTGCTACACAATTCCTGCAGCCTGCGTCTCTCAGCGGGGTCTGCCGTGAAGTCCACCAGGGACCGGAGGAAAGCCTGGGGAGAAGCATCACACATGCTGCAGCTAGGCTCACGTGCCGGGCGTACCGGCTACTCATTAGCAGAAGGGATTTCTGCTCAAAGCCAAAGAGCGTCCTTGGGAACTGGCCAGACCTCCCACCAGGTTAGGTAAAAGCAGCACCTTTTTGGGGACACTCCTGATCTCCATGCACCAGGTGAGGAGATACTGCAGGGAACAGCTCTCTGGGATGTGACTGGGAATCTGCGCGCCTGTCGGGACGACAAGGCAACGATGTTCCGTGAGCCCGTGCAGCCACCGCCACGCTGACGGAGCTCACAAGCTAACGGCCGGCCCAGCCGCCCTCATCCCTCACCCTTTTTCTTGGTGTCGGCCTGCAGCCGCAGCTGGACGGCGTGGTTCCCACAACCCGCCAGGCCCAGGCGAGCCAGCAGGTCCGCCACCTCCGCCTCGCCGTTTGGGCAGTGCACATCGAACGAGTCCCCGGGCTGGTAGCGGATGTCGAGATCCTGAACGAGAGCGAAGGAAACGATAATGAACACCGCGCGGCTGCCTCCAGAGGACAGGCTGGGAACATTATTGGGGTTTGCGGATTAATGAGCTGGGGGGAACCGGGCAGAGAAAACGAGATGGACCTTCATCTAGCTAGGAATTTGCCACGGGTGTATAAAGACGGTGATGTAGCCAAATTGTCCGTAGGTATGGATGTGTGTATGAATGCGGGTACGCTATCTGGACAAAAGTAAACCGGGACACACCTCTTAATCATTGAATTCAGATGTTTCATTCAGACCCATTGCCAGAGGTGTATAAAATCAAGCACCTAGCCATGCAGTCAGGCTTACAAACATTTGCGAAAGAATGGATCATTCTGAAGAGCTCAGTGAATTCAAGTGTGGTACTGTCATAGCACTTTACAATAAGTCAACTCGTGAAATTTCTTTCCTGCTAGATATTCCACGTCAACTGTTAGTTGTATTATTGCAAACTGGAGGCATTTAGGAACAACAGAAACTGGGCTACGAAGCGGCAGACCGTGTGAAGGCACAGAGTGGGATTGCAGAGTGCTGAGGAGCAAAGTGCATAAACGTCGCCAATATTCTGTTCTCTCAATAACTGCAGAGTTCCAAACTTCCTCTGGCATTAACCCCAGCACACACTGTACACCGGAGGCTTCATGGAATGGACTTCCATGGCCGAGCGGCTGCATGCAAGCCTCACATCACCAAGCACAATGTCAAGAATACCGCCACTGAACTCTGGAGCAGTGGAAACGTATTCTGTGGAGTGACGAACAACACTTCTGTCAGGCATTCTACCTGCCTGACTGCATTGTGCCAACTGTAAAGTTTGGTCGAGAAGGGATAATGGTATGGGGTTTTATTCAGGGGTTGGGCTAGGCCCCTTAGTTCCAGTGAAGGAAACTCTTAATGCTTCAACACACCAAGACATTTTGGACAATTCCATGCTTCCAAGTATGTGGGAACAGTTTGGCGAAGGTTGTTTTCTGTTCCAGCGTGACTGTGCCCCAGCACAAAAAGCAAGGCCCTTAAAGACATGGTTGGATGAGTTTGGCGTGGAAGACCTTGACTGGCCTGCACAGAGACCTGACCTCAACCCCATCGAACACCTTTGGGATAAACTAGAATGGAGATTGTGAGCCAGGCCTTCACATCTAACATCAGTGCCTGACCTCAAAAATGCTCTTCAGAACGAATGGGCAAAAATTCATACAGACATACTCCAAAATCTTGTGTAAAGTGCTACCAGAAGACTGGCAGCCGTTACAGCTGCAAAGGGGGGGACCAACTCCATATTGATGCCTATGTATTTAGAATGTGATGTCATAAAACTTCCTGTTGGTATAATGGACGGGTGCCCCAATACTTTTGTCTATATAGTGTATATCAGAGGTTCCATTTCCTTTTCTGTGTGTCTGCAGTTCCTTTTCTGAGCCACTGACTGATACCCAGCGAAACCAGTAAATTCACTAAACGGCATGCCCCATGTAAGCAGGCCTGCCTTGAACCTGCTTCGCCGCCACCACCCTACCAGGCAGATTCATTACGGGACCACGGAGCGAGACGACTCACAGAAACATCCAGCTCCACCAACAGGGCCGTCTTCACAGCGTCCTTCCGGGTCAGCTGGACGGCTGAGGTCACGGGTACCTCATAGACGCCTTCTTTCTGACACGGCCCGTTATTCTGGAGGGAGGCGAAGAGAAACTGATATGAGGACTGAATACAAACTACTTAAAAAGACAGTGCTGCATATTAATTACCTCAATACCACATCGACCTCTTCTTGATCATTACTCTAGGCTTTAAAATGAGATTTCTGAGAAGTGCTATTTAGGATACACAAAGTTTACCTCTGGCTTTAGCCACCCCATGCCTTACAATAGTCATTGTTATTAGTCCAGAATGATTTCTGCACACACTTTAGCAAGATTCCCATGAGGTCAAGGAACATTCAATGAGTTCTCTTTTTAAGGGCTAATACAAGACATTTTAATTTGCATATAATTCACAGATCTGGGAATTTATTGTTGATTAGATCAGTGTAACAAGTCACTCAATACACTAAGAAAAAAAAAGCCTTATTAGAAATGGTACTGGGTTGGCAGAGATGGAAAAGGGGTGTATTGGAAAAAGAATAATAGCTATATTTCATTTAGCTCCTCAAACACATTTACACATATACAATGAACTGAACTTTCAAGCAATTGGGGAAAAAAAAGAAAAAAAAAAAAAAAAAAAAAAACAGGGGGGCAGCCAGTACTGAAAGCAGTGAAGTTTGCTTTGAATCATAAATGAAAAGCTGCTGGTTCACTTCTGAGAACGGTGACGACAACAGGGCAGAACAAGGCAGAGAATCAGCATCTGGACATGCATCACTACACTTGCCTCTCCGTGTTGCATCTAGTCAACTGCCGATGAGTAATACAAAGTCACCCCATGCAAAACATTTTCATCTGCTCACTGGAACTCACAATGGGAATTAAACGCCCCCCCAGAACCTGTGCATCTCATCTGACTCCCCCAACCCAGTAATGCGATTTAGTGAACACAGTGTAATAAAGCGACAGCACCGAGACGGGTTCTACTGAATGGCTGGAAGCTTAAAAAAAAAGAAAAAAAAAAAAAACTACACACCGGCAAAAACTAGTGATAACCAAGCCAACCAAAGAACAGGAATCATTTTAATAAAGTACTTTTAGTTGCAAAGCTTTGAAGAAGCGAATCGCTAGGCAACAGCCACCTTGTGGCCACCCACAGAAGGCCAATAGGACAGAGTACCTCCTCTGCAGAGCCATCTAACAGCTGGGCATCAATGAAAGAGGGAGGCATTGTGGGCACGTTGAGGGCAGACTCCGACAACGGGGGCAAGGAGCGGGTCAGTATGGTATGTTTTGTGCCAGACTCCTCCTCTGCTGGTCCACGTTTTGAAAGCTCGTGGGCTGGACCATTAACATCCCTGAGGCTGAGGAGGTGGATGTTCAAGCTCGCCCCCGAGTTATCGGCACTTGGTTCCTCCGGGGTTGCCAGATCGCCGTTTGGAACAGCCTCCAGGCAGCCAGCTGTTTCTTGTCCTGAAGTGGACATCTCTGATGAAGCTGTTCTTGTAGCGTCCCAAAGGCCTTTGATCCACGGATCCACCACTATGTCCAGTCTAAACACACAAAGGAAAAGTTGGTAACATTTCACTTGAAGGGGGCACAATATTTTTATATATAGACCTGAGTGATATCTAAAAAATATTTATGAAAAAATATTGGGATAAATGATAATATTGAGTTGCCCAATGTGGCCAAATCTCATAAGCCTATATCCATATATATTCTTCTCACCAGGAAGGGAAATGGGATTTCCTGGGCAGGCCCAAGCAATGAGGAGTGAACAACGAAACTCCATGCACATGGACAGAGGGGCGTGACACCCTTTAACGCCATAATAGATGCATATGTAAACACACTAAAAATATTCTGAGCTCATTAAAAAAAAAAACGGATTCATCTTACCCCACGCTATCATCCGCAAATCCTGTAGCATAGAAGGATTTGGCTCCAAGTTCTGCCAGACGTCGGTCAATGATTCTCCCACATTCGCAGAAATATGTATAGTTTGTGTCACCCAATGCTTGAGTGGACAAAACATGGGTAACCTTCATTAAACACTTTTAAAGATCCATGAGGTCAGCAACTACAGTCAACTTTTAGCCTTTCATCAAGTCCATTTCTAAAAAGGGTCTTTCAGAATGATTTAGACATTTATCATTCAATATTTAGAGTAGCGCGTCATTCGGACTCAACGAGTGGAAATGAAATTTGCTACCTAAGAGGGCATAGCGTAGATGTTTGAAGTGGTCACTGGCCAAGGTCTTGTCTTTTATTGCCTTCACAAACTTAAGGGCGGTATCTGGAGGTTCTCCATCGCCAGTAGTAGATACTACAAAAACAACGGGGGCAATTTCTTTTTCCAGGTTATACTGCAAGGAAAAAAACAAAAACAAATAAATAAATAAACAAACAAACAAACAAGACTACACAGTAACGACTAGGATCATCCTCCATACAAAATCATAGTTTGGTGATGTTACTTGTCGAAACACTACTGTGCGACTCAATGTCCCCTTGGAGAATAATAAAGGTCTCATTCCACAAACGCTCAAAACATAAATAAGAGTTTACGCAATATTAAAAGGAGCTCAATCACCCTTTCTTTTTGGCTCAGACAGTAGAGGTCCGCGATGAATCCGTGTTCCTCCGCCTGATCGCGTATCTCCTCAGCTATGGACTGCGCTTGGCCACGCTGGGATCCGTAGAGCAGCAGAAAGCGGGTCTTTACTTCGCAGGGCATGACAGGCGCTCTGTGGGGGTGACATAAAGGCGTTTATTTCAGCCAGCAGTGTTTTTAAAGTGCACACAGAATAGGTCACCAAGGACGGACTGTTGAAAGAATCGGTAGGAACACGTGACAAGGTGAACAGCGATAACTGGTTAGTTAGCCTCAGATTTCAAATCAGCTGTGCATATAGCCATAGTTACCACAAGTCTGCCGTGTAATTAAATCCCTGACAAGAAATGAACCTACTAACCCACACTTAAGTGTAATGATAGGCAAGCGACATCACGGACACGTGCCAAAAACTTAACCAGCATTCGCCGTTAGCAGTGCTCCTCACCTAGAATATATGACGGCCGAACAGGCAGACACCAGCCGACACCCATTTCGCCTTTTAACTTCGCGACGCGCTTCCCAGGCCGCTTTCCTTCGAGTCCTCGTAATACCGGAAATGACGCAAACCCGGTGCATGTCAGCGCGTGCCATCAGTGCTGCAGTTCCCCGATAGGACACGCTGTCCTTTTATGTTATTTTATCGCTCAAGTAGATTTCCGAAGAAGCAGTGTTGGGCTTTATAATGAGTATATCTTTAAGAAAAACGCGACATTAATGTATGTTACCTTAGTCTAGGTCTGATAAACACTGATCTTATTACTGACATTAAAAAGTGCCGTACCTATAAGATACTTTACCCTAGGGTAGGTTTGGTTCCACTGCAATTATTTCCCAGCCAAGCATGTTTCCAAGCCACCTTACTAAACTGGTAGACTAACACTAGTTCGAATTTACTCGGCTGTTTTTCATGCAGATGTTTTAGTTTTATATACGGCTGAATGTAATTGCAGATGTGTTTAGAATGTCTTTATTCACTGACGTTCACCAGACATTTGGACGTAGATGGTGAAAACAATGATGAATGACTGAATGGCCTCAGTGAAATTTGTTTAAGAAGTGTGAATATAACACCCCACTACTATCACCTGGAATTTGGCTTAGAAGTAGGAGTGTTCCTACTAGCAATGTACAGTAACTGCAGTTGAGTTTCTTTAACAGTAGCTTAGCCTCAACTCGACACACAATCAGTTTGTATGTGAAGAGTGTAATACACTATCCATAAAAGGAAAACAGGAAGCAAATATTATCCATTATAATATGTAATTATGCAATATTTAGCTAGATATAACATGCAGCAATATGTAACCTGGCATATAATTTTGTTCCCCAATGTGCATGAACACTCTCCCTGGTTGCATCCATCGAAGCTGCCATCAAGTACATGACATACAAAAGTACTATGGTATTCAACTTGGAAAAAATATTGTCATAAAATGCCATTTATTTATGAAAAAGTGTAAACTGTTTTAGATTATTAATATATATTATTTCATGAGTAATGCCTATATGAAATCATTGGTTATCGCAAAGAATTAAATGTATTGAAACACAGATTCAAGTGGAATGCATGATTAATGGATATTGGTATTGCAAGTCAATTTTTATGCAGTGGCTGCCAAAAACAGCTATACAATCACAACTCTGCATTGCCGTCAGATCAGCCGTCAGACATATTTCTTCAGCCAATTCAGCATGTCCATTCTGGCCTCCTGAATAAAGGGGCTATCAGTGGGATTTATGTCTTCCCTTTTGCGGTGAACAAAGCCGTGGGTTTGTCCTGGAAAAATCTTCACTTGAAAGTCAACGGTACATTTTTCCTGTAACTTCTTCTCAAGGACGGTCACCTAAAAACACGGTTAAGCTACTTTAGGGCTCAGAAATCAGACAATTTCTTGCCATTATGTACCAAAACTGTTTGTGGTGCATGGGGTACAGGGCAATAATACAAGACATACAGGAGGAACACCATAGAAAAAGACGTGTAAAAAGAATTGCTAATGCATAAAAGACAAATTTACAGAACACACAGTGTCAGGTGTCTTAAGACAATAAATTAACATCATTATTATGTGCAAAAATGGCTGCAAAAGCAAGTGAAACAAGTATGCTAAGATCAATGTGCTAAATTCCACAGATGTGGAAGAGATTGATAACTCAGAACCTTAGCTAATTACTAATCAGGATGATCATGGACAAATGAAAACTCACTAACCTGATCGAGAGGTATAACTACATCGTTTTCACCAAAAATGAATAAAGTAGGACTCTGCAGGTTGTACCTGTCTTCATCGTCTCTGATGATTCCTACAGGCAGATAAAAATTAATGGATTATTGTGGCATAAACTATACCCAGAACTATACAGTGTCTGTACTAGTCTTCATAGAAAATACTGGCAACTTACAAAAGATGTTCAAAAGATGATCATTCAAGTAGCAACTATAAAGAGCAAAGCGGCCATTTTTAAACATCTACTGCAAAATGGACTTACCGTACACAGAGACTCCAGCTTTGATCTGTGGATACCGGAGGACCAGGTGATGTGTGGCGACACCTCCCCAGCAGAAACCCACCACAGCTATCCGTGTAACCCCATACTCCTTGGCCAGGTATTTCAACACCACGTCCACCTCTCTAAAATGGTGACAAAACAAAGCACATTGGTAACACTTTACTTGACTAGGCTCAAATATTTAGTAATACTGTAACTCCATTACTATCAAAGTACAAATCATGAACAAATATAGCCACTACTTGAGATAAAAGATGTCACAATTCATTAATAATGAACAAATTGTTATTCATTACTTGTTCCTTAGTAGTTCCTTCAGTAGTTCACAAGCGTTTAAAGAATTAACAGATATAGTAAATATAGTAACTTTTGGGTAAAAGTTGCATCATGATTCATTAATGATGAACTAATATGAGATCAGTATTTCACTTGTGTTATTCATGACTTGTTCCTTCAGTAGTTCACAAAAGTTTACATTATAACAGATATAGTAAAAAATATAGAAATGCTTGAGATAAAACATGCGTCACTATTCATTAATCATTAATTAGCATGAGATCATAATGTAACTAAGACTTAGTCTGTGGTTAATTAATGCATAAGTAATAATATACTATATTATTTGTGCCCCGTCAGGTAGTGTTACTAGCACATTGGTCTATATTGGAGGCCTATACAATATGGGCGGATCTTGTGGTTTTCTTCAGCAGGTAAAGCAGGTTTTCCAGATGCTCTACGTAAATAAGCATGCTCAAATAGATGTTTACTTATTTATATCAGTGGCCTTGCGGTCTTCCAACCATTTTTGGAAGGTTGAAAAGTCATGAGATGGACTCCATGGTTCTTTTCCAGCAAAGAAATCTGGGCAAACAGCGCTAAAAAACCAACAAAAAAGTATATTATTAAAGAAATAACGATCCATAATAGTAGACACAGAAAAATATGCAGTAAGTATACTTCTATCCTCTTGACAGAATTTTGCTCTTCTATCATTTGCCTGGCCTTAGACTGAATATGATTGACTTCAGTTCAACATATATCTGAATAAAAAAATATATGGTGTCAAACTGGGACTCTTTCATTTACATGTATCCATGGGAAGCCAATAAGTCAGCCATGTATCTCGTGTTGGGAAGTCGCCACCCATAAATGTCTTGAATGACGATGACAGCCTTGTCGGATTTCACCGCGGGTTGTGACACATATGCTTCAATGTGCTCGATCTGGACCTCAATCCCCGAAGCTCCGTAGTCCATCCTGTCCCCGATGTCACAGGGACACGGCTTCGCTTCATTTGCCATCTAAAATATAACACGTCCAAAGTCCAAACACGTAAAGTCAGCACTACTGAAGCACACTCAGCAAAGTCACATTCATAGAGCTGTCGATTGCATGCCGAAAACATGCCAGGACAGCGTGCTAAATTTATATAACTGTCGTTTCAAATCAAGTGCATGTAATATAGCTGCATATCAATATGTGAAATGTAATGGATAAATTCTTGCATAAAATGTTCTCACTAAATTCGTGTGACCAAATACATTGCTAGACAGCACCGGATTATAATGCAGCTCTATTTGCACGACGTACGTTTAAGAAAAATCTTAACTTGTTAACGTAACATAGTGGGCTCAGCATTTAATATGTGCCGTTTCACCATTTTACAGGGTCGCAGCAAAAGAATCACGCCACCCCATCTGCTCATTAAACTGGAGGACATAAAGAACAGAGCACAATATACCTTAACTTCCCGATAGCAGATCCTGTATCTCCTATATCATTAGCGATCTTCAGGTCGAAACCAGTCGTACCTGTAAACGTGCGTCTGCAATCAGTTTACCAAATAGTTACAAATGCAAATTCATTTACAGCGTTTGCTTGCGTTCGGTTATGTAAAATGAATGTTTATGATAAGTAAAATATGTGCATGACAAATTATATAATAAAAAAGAATAAAGACCCAAATAAACTAGCAGGAATCCCCCAGACTTTGGACTTCCGCCGCTTGAATCAAGGGTCGGTTTGTGCTTTAATTTCTCTCCCCCTTCCTTCTGTAGGCTGGTGCTCCGCCCCTTCGACTTTTCCCAGTTTTCTGTGAGCCTGCCTGCCCTTCACTGTGTGAATAATGTTGCGCAACCATTTAACTAAACCAAAATTATCTAAACATAAAACCATTTGAGGCATTAGTGTTTATTTTTAATAAGATTCATCAGGATAATTTTATGCTTGTCCCACTTTGTCCTCATGGTTAAGACGTGAAGCCCTCGGCAGGGGCGGGTCCCAGTGAGCAAAAAAAAAAAAAAATGAGAAAAAACGTTCTAGACTGAATCACTGCTGGTATTAAACGTGCAACGTACTAACCCGTTTAAGTTAACTAGTACGTTTCGGATTTCCTTAAGACGAAAAGGCACCGCTGGGATTCGAACCCAGGATCTCCTGTTTACTAGACAGGCGCTTTAACCAACTAAGCCACGGCGCCACACATTGGCCCGAAAAGTTTGATTCCTGAAAAACTAATGTAAAATTCCTAGTTTTGTTTTGTTTTTGTTTTTTTTTATATGTTTTTGTTTCCAGAAACAGTGATGGTTGCGTTACATGTCAACAAATCGATTTTTCCATATCGTCCCACTACACAGTGGGACGATTTACACCGCACATTTACAATCTATACACCGCACATTTACAATTTAAGTGATTTTGCATAAGGTGGTACCAAGTCATCTTTTTAAATATCCAGCATGATTTATCCTGAGGAAGCTGTGACTAATTTGCTACTTTGCCGCAAGCGTAAGCCGGAAGATATTCTGCTTTCTCAATGCTTTAATATGACACTACTGTCAGTACAATAATATTCTTCGCTTTAGTCACCACTCTAAACATGATTGAAATTCAGCACAACATTTTTCAACAAGTAGTGCAAGTTCTGTTGGTATTAATACATATTGAATATCTTTTTATTATTATGTGAAAGAAAAAAAAAAACATAAGTCAGAACTAATCCTATGTAAGTTTTATTGGAGTCAAAAGAACTTACTGGTTTCTATTTAATTGGCATTGTAGTATGCATGCACATAGGAGTTTCATTGTACTGTGTTCATAAAATGATGAAATGAATTTTCAACAAAATCTTTTTCTACTATGACAAATACAGCGTCATATCTGTACCAACAACCGGATTGTCACACAGACATAATATTATATCCAGCCAACCATGTTCCAAACACTTATACTGGTCAGGATTACTGGACATGAGATTGTAACATAAATTAAATCACTAAAAAAAAGTCACACGTGTCAAGCATGGATTAGGACATTTTCTAATGTAATACAGTATACATTTGTACATGTATTAACCTAGGATGGGGCACCAACATAACGCAGGCACACTGTAGCACCTATGGGCAATAGTGCCAATGCGGCCTAGAGCTGTACGCCCGTACGTGCTGTGGGTGCCCCCCGGCTTTTATACAGCGTCCTGGGTATTCGGCTAACTTCATGGGGGCCTGCAGCCGTACGCCCGTACGCGCTGTGGGTGCCCCCGGCTT
>JAODLC010000036.1:6775153-6786582 GCA_026781145.1 Hippopotamyrus pictus | reverse complement strand
TTATACAGCGTCCTGGGTATTCGGCTAACTTCATGGGGGCCTGCAGCCGTACGCCTGTACGCGCTGTGGGTGCCCCCGGCTTTTATACAGCGTCCTGGGTATTCGGCTAACTTCATGGGGGCCTGCAGCCGTACGCCTGTACGCGCTGTGGGTGCCCCCTGGCTTTTATACAGTGTTCTGGGTATTCGGCTAACTTCATGGGGGCCTGGAGCTGTATGGCTGCATGCATTGCACACATTATATTTATTTTGTTATTACGACCTAGCCCCCTTATTGCGACTTAACCCCCATTGAGAACTATGCGACTTTACTAAAGTATAAGATTGACCGAGAAGGCAAGTAGGTCCTAAAAGCCTCAGCTAATATAAAATGTGATTGAATAAAAAAATAGATTGATTCAATGGACGATCAGTTTATGTTGATCATTGAGGAGAAAGGGTTAGGGTTAGACGATATTAAACCCCATAAAGTGTACTGTATAGAATGGCCACTAGTTTGTTATTCTTTATATAGACTAAATAACTAAAACCGTTTTTTAATTGTTATTTCTGTCAATGGTCTATCCATCCATCCATCCATTTTCTGAAACTGCTTGTCCTATTCAGGGCCGCAGGGGGTCCAGAGCCTATCCCAGAAGCTATGGGCACAAGACGAGGAGCAACCCAGAATAAGGTGTTAACCCATCACAGGGCACACTCACGCATCATTGCACATAGTTGGATACTGTTGCTGAATTGCTGAAAGTGTCCAATAGCAGGTTGTTACCAAAAGCAATCGTTGGTATGATTTAGTATTTTGCCATTTTCTGAAACTAGAATAAATTTTCAACTTATTTACTAGTGTTTTTTCCTGTGTTGACACTTTTGAGGATATCCCCTATCCCCCGGGCTGGTCTGTATCATGTCACTTCAGGGGTGAAAGCCAGTTCCACTCCGCTGCTGATATCCTCTGCAAACATTGCGACTACTACTAGGGCTACTACCCACTGTCCTTACAACTTTTTTTTGCTGCCGTAAAATGAAAAGCAATGTCGTGAGAACCAAACATTGCCGTCTCTAGTCACGAAGTGTCGAAAAGATCGTTGCCGTGCGGATTTTCACCCCCGGTGTCCGCAAAGTATATGGTTACATTTAGTTTAATGTGCTGAACCAGCAGAGTTTGTCCCCGCTCCGGGGAATAGCCGCTACATGGATTTCATCTGGGGGTGTCCGTTTTTTCCGATTGAGTTGTTTTGATCGCCGGGCTCCGAGACGGCGTGCCGATGTGTCGTCTGTCAGGCTAAAAGCGCCACCGATCTGCGCGTCACCCTACAAGATGGACACCGCCGAGGAAGGTATCGCTGACAGGACCCACCTTTTACCTTAAACAGCGATGTCGTGTCTGAGCATTGCAAGGGCTCTCGTTCACTGTCTTGTCATTTAGGTTTCAAAAGGCCGCAGTTATGATATTATTAACTACACGAGATCATACCAGACGGACAACTAGCCTTCCCAATTTTCTGTGACTCAGAGCCGCTCCCCCTACCAGACTGAAACAGATTCTTATTTATAACCTTAACTATATACTGTTGTATGCAGCCGGCTGATACTTGCAGAGAGTGTCATTTGTATAGCAGATATGGAGCTGATCAGCAGTGTGTGACAGGTGGACCGAAATGTTGTAGCGGCCATCAGTGTAACTATGGAGAGTGAGATCGCCACCTGGACTCGTTTATTTTTGCGTGTTTGTAAGATGTAGCTGGGTGTAGGCGTGTGGCAGGTCCTCGGTGTTTTCAACACCTGTGCTTCTGCACAGGCCAGTACCCTGCAGAGCAGAACTGTGTGATCGGAAGGACTGTGCAGGTTCTGTATGCATCTATTTCTGCCCACGATGGACGCAGGGTTGCCAGCTCTCACACATCTGGCGTGGCACTCGCTTTCAGTCTCTCACACTCACGCAAGAAGTCTTAAGGCAAATCTATATTATTCGACCCATTATAGATCTAAAATTAACAGCTAGTTTGTAAACACCACAGGCTATTTACAAGATAATACAACATACATATAAATGTCTGTGAGGCTTGTCTCGAATTGAAAATCCCACGCCAGCCAGCTGACTAAAGTTGCAAACCTTTGGACGGGAACCGGTTAAAGGGTTTCGCTTTGACGCGCGGCCCCTGTCATCCCAGCGTGTGCTATAAAGCCGGGAAATGTGATAAATGAAAATGTAGATCTTCTTTCGACTGGCTTGCAATACGTTACGATGCATAAGTACGACGGTTGTACTACCCGTCTCTCCATCCATTTTGCAAGCGGTTAATCCACATTCAGCAGAGATGTTGGATTATCACTCTGAGTGAGATGCTTTTGAGGAGCAGCTGGGACCTGCTTTAAAGTGCGAATCTATTAGCATTGCTTTGGATGTAAAGCTTTGTTTTTAGTACTTTTGAAATCAACAAAATCTGTTGCTATAGATGTCTTTCTTGTCATTCTAAGGTTATAAATGAACAGATTACTTTTTTTCTTGATCTGTTGATTTTTGCTTGGATCACCTTGGCATAAATGGTATGTAGATCCTTGCACCCCACATCTAGGCTCATAATGTACAGTTGCCTAAAGACTGTAAACCTTATTGAGTTTATTGCTATTAAATGTAGGTTGATGTCTCATTGATTGAGAGGCTGAGTCTTCTGTCCTTGCTGAAGGAACTGATTGATTTGCTTTTGTTTTTCAGCTGATATATGCAGGGTGTGTCGGTCCGAAGGGACCCCCGACAAGCCTCTCTATCACCCCTGTGTCTGTACCGGCAGCATTAAGTTCATCCACCAAGAATGGTAGGAGCCAATGGGCGTTCACTCAGTGCTCCCTTTATTAGGTACACTGAGCTCGCACTGATTCACGTAGGACCCACGTTTGCCTACCGAACCCCTTCAAAGACACATAAGGTGTGCTTCAGAGAAGCCACTGCACACCACTGTTGTACTGAGCTGTTATTTTTGTATTTGTGGCCTTTCCGTTAGCTTTAGCGAGTCTGGCTATTCTCTTCGGACCTCTGTCATCATCCACAGCAAAGCCCTGACTACATTTTTTTAATAACCTCTGTAAACTCTACACACTGTAGCACCCAAATGAATTCCAGGAAAGTGGCTGTTTCTATGATGCTGGATCCATCACTTATAGCAGGGCTCTTCAAATCTTGCCCTCGATTCCAAATCCTGGCCGTGTTCTCAGTTCTCCCAGGTAGTTAGTTTAATAATCACTGATTCTGATTGACCGCAGAGGCTTCACACCTGGCTCACAGCTAAAGGAAGGTTGGGAAATCAGCAGTGCTTGGGACTAGAGCACCGTTATTTGAATATCCCTGCGGCATCAGTAATTGCACCACGTTCGGAATTGTTTATATCAAGCATCTTGGCTGTCCTGAGGCTTAGTCTAGTATAACTGAACATCTCAGCCCTGGTTGGCTTCTGAATGTATTCAGCTGCAGCCACATAGTTCACTGTTTGGAGGAGCAGTGTTAACTAGCAGGTGCACGTCATAAACCAGCCACTGAGTGTATCCCTGTGGTCAGTGTAATGTGAAATGTAATGTGTGATGTATTTAAAAAGCAGCTGTCTTGGTTCTCCTCACAGAGCTGCCTAGTGAACCTGAGTTAAATGGGTCAGCGGGGAGATACCACACAGGCTGTTTACACAAAGGGCCATTTCTGGGTCAGTGAATGGGTGTCAAACCAGGAGAGAGTCAAATGGTGTCCATTATGTATTATGGTGTGGCACCGGATGAGTAGGCATGTTTTCCAGGTCTTGTGAGTACTGTGGGTTTGTGTCGTGTTGTAGCACTGAGGCCGATAATCAAAACCGGGACTTTGAATAGAAAAAAAAAGCACTGCAATGCTTATCGCTTTAAAAATGAAAATTAGGTTAATTTGAGTTCAAACAATAGATTTAATCATTTGACTGGTGGGATTCAACAGAATCCTGCAGGATGCTGCCGGTTTTTGACACACTGATTCCTCATTTTTGTAAGTTTTTGAGGATCAGTAAGCCAGCATCACACGTGTGATTAATCGGGTTAGGGGAAGCTGCTGATGTTTAACCAGAATGTCCTTTCTTTACAGCTTGGTTCAATGGCTAAAGCACAGCAGGAAAGAGTACTGTGAATTATGCAAGCACAGATTCGCATTCACGCCAAGTAAGTAGCTAATTGCCTATTGCTGTGTGATATATGGATAGCGGGGCCCTTTATGTATGTATGCGTTATGTATGTTGCTCATATTTGGCACCACATGCTAGCAAAAATTCAAATATACAGCTGGTATTAAGGCGGTCATGGTGTTTTTAGGAGTCAACCAGCTGAGCAATCAAATGAACAGAAGACTGTTAAGAAAATTCACTTTAACAAGGAGTTGTACAGATTATCTTAAGAAAATATTTACAGTAACAAAGTATGTGCACATAATTGCAGAAGTGGAATAGTTTATGAATACAAATACGGTGCCTTAAAACAGTCTAAAAATTCCTAGAGCTCAGTGTCCCTTGTTTATTGAGAGTCTTTGGCAAAGCTGTGCAAACAGAAAGGTCTTTCAGGACGGTTACCTGGTTCACAGAGGTGGGTACATGATAGGTGGCATTCCCACAATTTCAAAATAGTTACAGATTAAATATGATATCTGGCCAAACGTGCACACACACATACAGTATTGCATGCATGTATAATTTGATGATGAAGAAGATGATGATTTTTTATTTTATTGATTTATTGGTTTATTGCACGTAACTGGACCTCTCATCTGTTTTCCCAGTTTATTCCCCCGACATGCCATCTCGGCTTCCAGTTCAGGATATCCTGGCGGGACTGGTGACTAGTATCGGCACGGCCATACGCTATTGGTTCCACTACACGCTTGTGGCCTTTGCCTGGCTGGGGGTGGTCCCTCTGACAGCATGTGAGTCCAGCCTCCTCTGGTGTTTTTGAAACAGCCTTGCCTGTGCCTCCTGCCTGGGTCTGCGTTGGTTAGAAATGAAGCTTCATGAACCATGTGCTGTATTTTTTGACCCCACTAGATGGTGCTCTCTCTTCAAGAAAGGGCTCAAAGCAACTGAGAGCACCATCTACTGGGGTCAAAAAACAGCAAATGGTTCATGAAGCTTCATTTGGTCATTACTAGTCCGTAGGAAGCATTTATACCTCTTAACAAACTGTACTGATTTGACTGAAGCTGAGCGGAATGTTACAGTATAACAAAAAAAATTGGTTCTGTTCTCAGTCTCAATCTAGTACAAAATAGATACATTAAATATAATAAAGTGCAGACCACAATGCAAGCTTATATCCTCTTCTTGTACTGCCACATAAATGCCTATTGGGTGAATAAGTTAAATCTAAAGCAGTAGCAGCGACATTTAATGTGGTGCTCAATCTGATGTCTGCCCTCTGATGCCTTCAAAACAGGTCGAATGTACAAGTGTCTGTTTACTGGCTCTGTGAGCTCTCTACTGACGCTGCCCATAGACATGCTCTCCATGTAAGTGCCAGTTCTGCCGCATCCGATCAAAGCTCCTTCTGGGGGGGTTCCGGGGCATTCCAGGGTGGGTCATCTATTACTGCCACACACATGATGCAGACACAGGCCATCAAGTGCTGAGTTTTGGGGCTGGATTCGTTTTCGGATGTACTATTGGGTACTGGGAGTAGGTGCTTCCCCTGCAACTCAGACATGTTTTATAGCAATTTGATAAATCCATCAGGAAGGACCCTAATGTTTGACCTGGTTGGAGATGGTCCAATCTCCACTGGAGCTCAGTTTCTCACCATGGTCACACAGGTGGATGGGCAGGATGGTCAGGATGTCAGATGGTGGAAAACTTAAGACTTTCAGGCAAATTTTTTCCATCCGTTCCCTATACTATGTTTTATATCAGTCGATAATGTGGAGAGATGAGAAAACACAGTGTCCTTTTCTACCTGTGATAAGTATGGTTATTATAGAAGTAAAACTGGCCGATTCCCTCATTTTAGGGATTTTCAAAGGTGGTAGTTAGCTTCTGATCCAAAGCTGGAGCAAAGCAGCCTACTTGATGAGCTTAACGAGAGGTTTGGAAGGCGGGGAGACTGAGTGATGCTCTGCGTGTGTCTGTCCACTGCGGCACAGGGAGAATTTGCTGGCAGACTGCTTGCAGGGCTGTTTCGTGGTGACGTGCACCTTGTGCGCCTTCATTGGCCTGGTGTGGCTGCGGGAGCAGATCGTCCATGGTGGCGCCCCCCAGTGGCTGGAGCAGAACCTGGAGCAGCCCCCCAATGAAGCTGGCCAACCAAATGAGGTATCAGGGGCATTGAAACAAGATTCATACCCCTCTTATTCTGGACAAAATATTGACAAACATGCAGAGAAATATGTGGATATAAAGATTCAGTGATGCTTGGACTTTATGGCCAAATGAAGCTTCGTGAACCATTTGCTGTATTTTTTGATCCCCACTAGATGGTGCTCTTGGTTTACTTTGAGGCATGCTTTTCTGAACAGACAGCACCATCCATTGGAGTCAGAAAATGCAGCAAATGCTTCTTGAAACTTCATTTGGACATCACTACTTTATAGTATTGACGGTAATTTCCTCATTCAAGGTGCCAGGTGAGGAAAATGGTCCGGCGGAGAATCAGCCCGTGGTTCCTAATGGCCACGCAGAGGAGGAGGAGGCGGTTAACGACCCTGAGGCCCAGCTGGACGTGGAGGAAGACGAGGACGGCGACGACGAGGACGACGATGAGGAGGATGACGCTGCAGAAGACGGGGAGGAGGCCAACAACGGGGCCCAAGGTACGTTCAGCTTCACCGGGCTATGGACGCTCGTCCAGAAGAGCACCGCGGCCTGACCATGTCGTCTGGTTCTCCTCGTAGATGACATGAACTGGAATGCACTGGACTGGGACCGAGCCGCAGAGGAGCTGACTTGGGAGAGGGTAGGTTTCAGTCTCAGCAGCTG
The DNA here is from genome assembly GCA_026781145.1 of Hippopotamyrus pictus. NCBI lineage: Eukaryota > Metazoa > Chordata > Actinopteri > Osteoglossiformes > Mormyridae > Hippopotamyrus > Hippopotamyrus pictus. Next base: position 6,779,621 of record JAODLC010000036.1, on the reverse strand, counting down.
TTAGTGGCTCAGTCATTCATTACAGCCACTTGATGTAAGTTACTTTTGTTTATTTCGCAGATGCTTGGACTTGATGGCTCCTTGGTGTTCCTGGTATGTGTATTATTGTTTTGTTTTGTTTTGTTTTGTTTTGTTTTGTTTTGTTTTATTATACATGACAGAAGATGAGTGAACAGGGTTTCATATAATGCTACACTGAGTGGAATGGATGGATGGAAACTCGGAAATGTGGAAGTTAACCACATCTTTAGAAAACCACATTTCTGTTGAAATTTGTCTAAAAAATATTTTTTAGATTCATATATGAAGTTGTATATAGTGAGAATATGTGAATTATGAATATGTGCTTCTTTTCCAGGAACACGTCTTCTGGGTCATTTCACTGAACACCCTCTTCATCCTTGTGTTTGGTATTCAGTCTTTCTTATTTTGTCTGATGTTACGTGACTGCTGTAGACAGTGATTCCAGTTACAGTTTATTATAAAGCATTTCCCTTGTGGGTTAGCTGATGAGAGTCCATAAAGGCTTCGTTCAACAGAATGTGCTAAACTCACCGTACTGCAATTATAAGGTGAAATACATCCACATATATAGAGTGAAATTAATGTCGCTGTGGTGATGCTGGAACCACCTTTACTGCCTCAGTGTGATGTTACTAATGACAGGAAGAAGGCTGAGAAATGGCTGTGTTTCAGTCACGTCTGTTAATTATCCACAATCTGTCCTATGGCATGTGCAGCTACAGCCACAAAAATATGAAGAAAGCAAAGACTGTAGACACAGGATATGTCAATAGAGGTGAATCAGGGCTGAGCTGAAGCTTGACTCACGATGGGAAGAACCCCCCCCCCCCAGAACTTTTTCTAGTTTTCTTAGATGATGTTACAATAAAAATATCAACAGGTGAATTTGCTCTGTTTGAATATCTCATGGCCTGGAATGCAATGTGTGAGCTTGGCTCATATAGATCTTCCTCTTCCTTCAGCTTTCTGTCCGTATCACATCGGTCACTTCTCGGTCGTGGGACTCGGTTTTGAAGATTATGTAAGTCCGCTCTATGCTCCCTTTAATACAATACTGCATGCATGAGTTTTAGAAGCTGATGCATTTTAGAAACCCAGTGATTGGGACCGTTATTAAATTTCAGTTCATTTCTTCAAATCAACCCTTACAATAAAATCCAAAACTTAGAGGTTAAAACTCGCTGACGTGGGATTTATGACATTTATATATTTCTTTCTTCTAGATAGAAGCTTCTCACTTTGATGGCTTGATCACGACGATCGTGGGCTACGTCCTCCTGGCTGTCACCTTAATTGTGTGTCATGTATCCTTTTGTGTCTAGTCTTTCCCTTTGATGTTTTGTCTCTAAGTGAGAAAATGGCCCTATTTAAATGTCAGGAGAAGGTGTTAATGCCCTCTGTTCACCCGGAATGGGCGATTTCCACGTGCAAAGCGCGTTCGCTCTTTAACGGCCAGCATCTAGGGTCTGGCAGCCCTGGTGAGGTTTCAGAGGTCACGACGCTTGTTAGGAGTTTGCTACATTGTTGTGAAGGTAACCAATTTTATTCACGCTGCTATTTTTTTATGTGCATCAAAATCAAAAAATATAAGAAAAAAATGTGTTTTTCAGGTGTCCTTGTTGGTTGTTGTGGAGATCGGCATCTTCCCCCTGATCTGTGGCTGGTGGCTGGATATCTGTTCCCTGGTATGTCTGCATCCAGATCTAGCTGGTGATGGGTTGACTGCTTTAAGAATAAATCCATGCAGAAGGAAGATGCAGCCAGTGACACCTAGAGGAGCTGTAAAATGACTTCGGAAATGTGTCTCGCAGGAGATGTTCGACGCCTCTTTGAAAGACAGAGAGCTGAGCTTTGACTCGGCCCCCGGGACGACAATGTTCCTGCATTGGCTGGTGGGCATGGTTTACGTCTTCTACTTTGCATCTTTCATTCTTCTGCTGCGAGAGGTAGGAGTCTATATCCATGTTCAGACCCTCGGTCAGCAAATATGAGAGATCAAACACTGAGTATGTATCTGCTGTCACCGGACACTAACGGACGCCTCCTTACCTTTCAGGTTCTGAGACCCGGTGTCCTGTGGTTTCTGAGAAACCTCAACGACCCCGACTTTAACCCTGTGCAGGAGATGATCCACCTGCCCATATACAGGCACCTCAGACGGTTCATTCTATCGGTGGTATGCAGCCACTTCCCCTTTTATACTCATAATCTGTCCTCACTCCTCTTCTGCATGGGCTCTGCTTACAGACGAACCAAAAAGAACTTCTCCTCACAGGTGGTGTTCGGTTCTATCGTCCTTCTCATGCTGTGGCTGCCCATACGAATAATCAAACTCGTTGTTCCGAACTTCCTTCCGTACAACGTAATGCTCTACAGGTGGGTTAGTTGTATTATACAGTGTGTCTTTGTGTTAGTGTGATACACTGGCTGGCCACAAAAAGTCACCGTTTGAATTTAAATCAGTAAGTACTAAAGGGCCAATGACTGGGTCATTATTACAGCTCAACACCGTTATGCAGCAATAAAGTGAAGTCAGCTGAGTACTTGAATCTACTGAATGGGCAGGTTGTCCCATCAATGGATTTTTTTCTTTCCTAATGGCATGGGCATATTCCTGGACGGTAATGCCACGATTCATTGGGCTGGAATCGTGAAAGAGTGGTTCAGGGAGCATGAGGATTCGTTTTCACACATGAATTGGCTACCATACCTTAACCCCATTGAAAGTCTTTGAGATGTGCTGAAGAAGACTGTACAGAGTGGTTCAACTCACTGATCATCAATACAAGATCTCTACGAGAAATGAATGCAAATCTGGGTGAAAAACAAATGATCAGATCATAAGCACATGGAAACAATGTGCACCATAATCAAAGCTAAAGGCAGTCCAACTAAATATTATAGTGTGCAACTTTTTTTTTAGGGCCAACAGTATACATAAATGTACAGCAAAGTGGTTCAATTGGATAAGCCAACCCAAAGCCTCCAGTCATATATGATTGTCACATTTGTGAGCCTATCAGTAAGAATCTTTGGGGTGACGTGCTGGCCAATCCGGGGCCTGATATATCTCTGACTGACAGGCCTGTGCTCCCGCCTTCCCCACCCAGTGACGCCCCAGTAAGTGAGCTGTCACTGGAGCTGCTGCTGCTGCAGGTGGTGCTGCCGGCGTTACTGGAGCAGGGCCACACGCGCCAGTGGCTAAAGGGCCTGGTGCGGGCCTGGACCGTCACTGCCGGTTACCTGCTGTGAGTAGCGACCTCCACGTTAGCCGCCCACATTCACTGCTGTTGTAACGACAGCTAACCTTTCAGCTAATGTTTAGGACTGATGCTTGCCGTAGCTACAAAGCTTTGTTTACAAGCTGCCTATATTGATTTCAGTCTAAATGTATTATTTAGAATCAGTTTGTGCAGAGAAATCATTTGAATATGGGCAACACAGTGGCTCGGTAGTTACCTCACACGCCTTTTCCTGTTTCCTCCCATACTTAAAACACATGCAGTTAGTTGGGTGTGCACTTCTAAACTGCCTTTAACGTGTGGGCGCTGTGATGGACTGGCGTTCTGTTCAGGGTGAGTGACCCTGAGGCTTTTATAGCGACTCTGGGGGCCCTAGGCAAACAAACTCCAAGCCCCCCCCACCTCACCCTTCCATGCCATGGTATAAGAACATTAGAAATTTACAAACGGGAGGAGGCCATTTGGGCTATCAAGCTTGTTTGGGGAGAACTTAATAGCTCAGAGTTGTTAAAATCTTATCTAGCTCTGATTTAAAGGAACCCAGGGTTCCATACTCTTCAACTACACACTGTGTAAAGTGCTTTCTCAAATTCATTTTAAAATGTTCTCCCTCTAATTTCCACTTACGGCCACGAGTTAGTATGTAAACTAATATTGAAATAGCCATTTGGCTGAACAGCACCCATACCTGTTAGAATCTTATAGACCTGGATCATGTCCCCCCTTAGTCTCCTTTGCTCGAGACTAAATAAATTCAGCTCAGCTAACCTCTCCTCATAAGACATTCCTCTAAGACCAGGAATACTTTATAATTTATTACCATTATTTTAACATGTAGTCTAAAAATATCAACAAAGAGAATTGAATAAACACAAGTCCTTTATTTTCACTTTTTTGTGGAAACAGAATATACAAATAAATTAGACTTGTCGATGAAATATACTATGTAATCGGCCGCCCTCGGGGGCCCCCTTCAAGCTTGGGGCCCCAGGCCATTGCCTGCCTGGATGGATGGATGGATGGAGTATTTGAAGTGTATAATTTTAATTAAAATTAATTTTAAAATACTGTACATGTAAAATAATAAAGGATCACTGAAATATGTATTTAGTGCTTTAGTTACATTCAGGGTTCGTACGGTCATGAAAAACCTGGAAAAGTCATGGAATTTTAAAATGGCAATTTCCAGGCCTGGAAAAGTT
>JAODLC010000036.1:6743590-6759364 GCA_026781145.1 Hippopotamyrus pictus | reverse complement strand
GGGGGGGGGGGGGCGTATGTCTGACCTCAGTTTGTATGACTGTGTTCAGTGACAGGTTCTGCTAAGTTGTTTTTTAAGCAAGCAATTAGGCATTGATTCCCCCCCCCCCTTTTTTTTTCCAGGAAGCGTCAGGGAGGGATGGTGCAACCAACAAACTTCACTGGTCCTCAAAGCTGAGAAAACAAAGCCAACTAAAGCCGAAGGTAGCTTTCAAGACGCTAATATTCAGCAAAGGTTACATCACCAAGTCTTAGTTTCATTTGTCCATTTGGACACACAAGACTAACAGTGACATCTGAACTGTGCTGCTCTGGTTGGAACAGGCTGTGTAAGGTTTTTGCTCAGATTTATGCACTGTATATTCATCTTTGATTTGCATTTTGAAATAAAAATATTTAATGATCCTTTTTTGTGGCTTTCTGGTTTCTATTCTGCATGCAGAATTTTTGGTCACATTTGAAGGGTCCCAGTGCTGAAGATCTGAGCTTTTTTGTTCTTTTGGAGCAGAATTCCAGTGCTGCAGAGCCATACCGAATTGAGTAGCTCTAATGTCACTGTCTCTGATTGGTGGAGCGACAATATAACTGTTCAATCTAGTAAAACAAGGGACATATTCTTCTCAAAGCTTAAAAAAAAGTCATTTGTTATAAATTACTCTCATTTAGTGAATACATTACTTATGAAAATGAAATCACCCTATATAAAATGTATGTAACGCATACTTTTATGATAAAAGTTCAAAGTTTATTTGTAGTACTTCTATAGGTTTTAGTCCCAGATCCATTTACTTTTGTAAAACCTGGACCTGCTTGCTCCAAGTCTGAAGTAGCCCACTGAACTGACTCTCCCTGATACACAAATGACACCCTATGCACAAATTATGTTAAACCGAGACTATCTATTCATTACACAAAACTGTGCCCATCTTCATTAATTTTGAGAATTTATCAAGGGTTGCCAGCAACTCTTTTTTGAAGACGTAAGCAGATACGTTAAACGATCCCATTTTTCCAGCTGCTTCGCCGCATTACATATATTTGCACACTGTCTCCCATCACACTGTATCAATTTACTCTTATTCTGAATTTGGATGCAAGCAGCCATTTAGTGACGGGTTTTTCAATTTCAGGATCCTGGGACCCAAGGGACAGCACATTTTCGCTTTAGCCCAGCACTCACATGCCAATTTCACATAATCAATGTGCAATCAAGCCCTTGATAATTTGAACCATGTGTGTTACTGTGTACTTGGTTCTGTTTATTCATAGATATATGTTGCCCCATGGGGTGCACTGGAAATGGAAAACAGTGGCTTAATTTTGAACATACCTTCTTTAAGTTAAAGATGTACATTTATTCATGAAAGCTATTCAGAACTTTAGAAGATACACGTCTGTTTATTATATTAATCAATCAGCTAGTAACTACATTGTTGGTAAAGCTTTGTCTTAAAAACACATTACAAACTAAAACAATGTGTATGAACTGCTCTTATACAAGGTTATTTTAACTGGCTTTCACAAACCCATGATAATGGTGTTTAATGTGTAGGTCATTGAGGCATTTATAAATAAACCATTTTATCTTTTTTTTTTTTTTTTTAAAAAAAAAATCCTTTTATCTCTTTCTTATAGGTATTTGAAAGTTTTATTTTAGCCTGACCAATTCACCATCTCTGATACAATATCACCTCTGTTGCAAATATACACATTTTTTAAAAGTCCTTTTAATAATACTCACTGCAGCAGCATTCCTGGGTAAAACTACTTCCATTTAGACTAGTAAAGAATCCTAAAATAAGATGAGGAAGTTTATGTTAATCTGAGCACATTTTTCTGAGTATGGTTTTCTTAAACAGCCAAAATAAACAAACCTGTGAAACAAAAAGACAAACTTTTCCTGTTGAGTCAGTATCTGCCTGGACTTCATTTACAGAGGTTTTATAGTCATACTCATATAGTCAGTCACACTGCCTTTTCCCCCCATGTTTGGATAATCTCACTGAAGATCAAAAGGATATAATCATTCTGCAATGATGTATAGGATGGGCACTTAAGGGTTAAAGCCGCAGCCCACATATGATAAGTCAGCAGATGAGTCAGATCCTACAGTGGAGGTGTTCAAATGAGGTGGGGGCTCTGAAAATGAAGGAGCTGAACCAAACTGGGAGGTTTCCACATAGCAGCTGGTAACAGATCATAGGCAAGGTAATCCTGTGCCCCCTAATCATAAATCCTTACAAATTGAATAGAGTACACTGTGTAATCAGGGCCTGAATTACGCAGTGGCTTTTGGGGATGCCCAATTTTCTGGTGTACACCACTGGAAAATAAAATATAATCTATAACACAAAATGGACAATTTTTTAGACCCCCCCCCCCCAAACATCTCAGGAGAGGTTTTCAAGGGAGCTTGTGTCCTTTTCAGAGGCACCAGGTTCTCCGTAGCTCCCCTGTAACTCGAACCGTGCATGTAATCAGTTATATACATATGTGAAATAGACTAAATCAACATAAATTTAAACCTAAAGCTTCCACTTAGTTTCCCGGTACAGACTCTCTTGAAAAAACCTGGACGTCGACCAGACTTGCTGTAAATGAATCGCTTAATTGAAAAGTCCATTGGTTACCACTTACCAATCATATTTATGAAGGCTGCATAGCTAATTTGTGGTGACCTTTAGGGTGATTTTTGGCAGCTTGGTGCCTTGTTATCCAAGAGGAGATTCCTAGTTGTACTTTCGACCCCAAAGGCAGATAGAACTAATCATTTGCTCTCAGAGAACCTCACACTTATCTGGATGTACTGGCTTTAAAGCTTTTTAAGTGGCCTGTAAAGAACAGCATGGTGTTCTCTCCCTCGAAAGCTCCCTAACAGATGTGATACCTCAGCTATCTTCCTAATATTTCAGCTCTCTGACACACATGCAGGTTTATTGCACCCAGCACAGAAACTTTACAGCAATCCCATGACCTGCACGTTTTTTTTCTTCAGGCTTCCACACAGACACCTATTGCTCATCGGCTTTACTATTTAAGTTAATAATGCTCATTGTAGAAAATCAGAGAACTGCTTTCAGTAATTACACTTGCGATCGTTACGTTTATTTACGTAGCAGATGCTTTGTGCCAAGTGAGGCACAAGAGAAGGCAGATAGTACATTACAAACATGCAGCTGCCAAGGAGTCAACTAGACATGGTCTAGGCAGCAAACCTGAGCTTCCAATGAATGGCCAGGGTCATCACGTCTGTTTCAGGGCACTTAATAACTGCCATCAAGTTATTCTGGTTCATTGAGCTGCACTTTGCCATTTTGCTGACTTGCCTCTGAAGAGCAGTCTCCCCAAGCATGGCTGTGTCTTCCAGCCTTGTCAGCTGAGGGTAGCCGCCCCAAGAACTATACTTTATTAAGAGTCCCATTAAAAAATTAAAGGTTTATCCAGCTCATCAGGGTACTGTTATCAAAACAACATAAAATCAAAAGCTGAGTGAAGAACTGGCTGCTTTTAGAATTATTTAATTATAGATTTACATATTCATTTTTAAATATTAAGCACTGTTTTTGGGTGGCCAGGTGGCATAGTGGGTAAGACTGCTGCCTCAGAGCTACTTTTATGAAGAATCCGAAGGCTCTGGTTAACTGCTCTCTCAGAACTACTTTTGCAAAGAAAATAATCTGTGCAGCGATTGAGCTGCGATAGTAAAAGTTGACTACCCAGGGCAGGAGGCTGTTTCCCCTGGGTGTATTTTGCTGACGAGGGAGGGGAGGTCACAGTATGACTGTCGCGATCGACTAGCCATGTCTGAATGTTCGATCTGTCAGTTATAATCGTCTGGTTGCCAACCTCTGCTCGACAAAATGTGAACCACACACGTTATCTGTATGCGATGCAGTGCTGTCATCGCTCACGTCACAATACTCCACTTTTACCTAAAATAGATTAAAAACTGGAGCACAGGGGATTTGATTACGTGAAGTTTGGGAACATCTCCAATTGGAACAAAATATTTTATCAGCCAAATGTAAAGCTCACTTGAACAGTGAAGTGAAACAGCAGTCACGTTTGCATGCAGTGCTGTTTCTGTACCAGGGTATCTGACAGCTGAGCATAGTCCTGCTTCTTATGATGAAACATGCTGCTCCTCAGGGGAGGGAAACAGCTTAAGGGTGAACGCAAATAGGGTCACCCAAGGCTGTGGGGTGTGTTTAATATCCAGCAAAGCCTCACTTGTGCCTGCTGAAGCAGTCAGCTCTGGATCTGAAGGTGTTACTAAGTACTAAGCGTTACTAAGTCGTGCACAGGCAAGGAAACTAGCTAGGACATTTCTTACCTCTGTTCAGATATTTCAAACCTATGTTTAATTATATCTCTCAGTTGGCCTGGGAACACCTCGCCCCCCCCACCAAAGAGCTGGTAGAGGTAGCTGGGGAGAGGAAGGTCTGGGTATCTCTCCTGAAGCTGCTATCCCCGTGACCCGAACCCCGGACAAGCGGAAGCTAATGGATGGATGGATGGTTTAATACAGATAGTCATGGAATTATATAGATATAAAACGTTATAAAAAAGTAAAAGATACTAATATTGTACTGTATAATTTGTGATATTCATAGAATATTATGTGAAGGTTGGTGAAATTTGTTAAATGCTGGTTAAATCCAAAATCCTGGTCTTACAGATTAGAATCTTCAAACTTCTCAGTCTGCGGTCTCAGTAAAATCATACATATTGTCCACACATGTCCACTTTTTAGTGAATGTCACTTTTTACTATTGATGGAATACACCCAATCACCTCTGCTTACCAATAGCATTTAACTAACCAATGAGAAAATGTTTTACGTCATCTACTTTATGCTTGTACTAGGTAACAATTGTATTCATCATGGTCATTTGCATGGATTACTTTTTATGACTAATTTTAGCAATGTAACATTAATGGCTTGACAGCTAGCTAACTAACATCATTGGTAATTGTGAATATACAATGAGACTAGTTTGTGTGTTGTTGACTGACATATTTGCCTCGTTGACAACAATCCACGTAAGTCCATTTATAACATTAAACTGTTCACTCATGGCTTTATAAAGGTAAGTTTCTATTTGGGTTGCTAAGGGTGTCTCATTATGTTGTGTTTGGCTTTGTTTTGTAAGGTAGTTTCTGAGACAGTGTTTTTTCACACATGAAATAATAAAATCATGGAGATACATGTTTCCCATTGGACAACGATGACTTTGGCAAACACCCACTCAGACACACAAACACACACACACAGGTTTGTGATTAAATCTTTGTGGGGACTCTCCATTCATTTCTATGGGGAAAACACTAATCCCAGCATGACAACCTTAATATTATAAATGTTTATCAAAAGGCATATATGTCTGATATGGTTGCGGCTGTGTGCCAGTCAGTCATGTCATGAGAAAAAAATAAAACTGGATCACACAGTGGTCTTGTTCTACTCACTGTGAAGCCAGGATGTAGGTGAGACCCAGCTCAGCTCTGACCGTACAAGATTTTATTCACATTAAGCTTCAGTCACTCCAGCTCCGACCGGTGCCACATGTGGGATGTGGATTGATGAAGTCAGCCTTTCACATTTCAGTATGCAATTAGACACAAGGACTGCATACTTAATCTGGCTCTGATTAAGTATAATTAAGTGCTTAGTGTTACAGGCAGGGGAGTAACTGTGGGAGGCAAAAAAACCACTTTTTTAAATTCTGGCATTTATTTTGATTGCTTGAGGAGGAAAATTGGAAAATAAACCTACTTAACACTACAAGTAATTTTCTGCTGGATGCAATTATATATCCAGCAGCAGAGGCGAGGACCCGGGCTGTCAGTGACAGGTAGGGGGCATACGTGGGTATAAACAACGGAATCTCCGACCATATTTTTACAGGATATTGTATTTATGCATGAAACCAAAGTTCATATTTTTGTATCTTGGTTAAACTTTTTGGGTTTGCAATTTGACAGGCTGTGAATGATTTCACAGATATAATGAAATGAAATTTAACATTTAGTTGGTATTTTCGTGAATTAAACAAAAAAAAAACTGAAATCGATCAACAAGTAAACTTTGCAACTATGGTTTAATAATGCCAGTCCTGTGCTTAAATTTATTGAATATGGACATAACAGTCTGTGGCCACAATATTAATAGGCTCATTTATAAATGACGCACTGTACAGTATATAGGGGGGTTCACACTTGCGGAGTGACTAACAGGCTTTTGCGTAATTTCCCTCCAGAACAGCATACGAAAAGCGAAAGTCGAATGCGAACAATGCTTTTATTTAGCGTGCTAATTTCTTTACACATTAGGGTATATATTGTAGAAGCAGCTACTGTGTTTCCACAAAGTACCAGAATTTGCCTTGGAATTAACGGCTCCGGATATCAACATTAGTCCCGATACTGACATTTTAAACAGCGGTTTTTAATCTACTCAGCGAACAGGAGGGTGAGAGGGAATGGGATGAGAAAAAAAGGATGGAAGATTGCGAGAGGGACCGACCGAGGGGAGGAGGGCCGTAATCGGATTATGAAGCCGTAGTTTGCAGATGCCTAGCTTTATTCCCTCCGCGGTAGGTGTTGCAGATGACTTTACAGTCCATGTCTAAATATTACAATGATACGACTTCAGTGGATATATATCCGTTTGTTAAGTTTGGGAATGACCTTGAAAGAAACTTCGTTCTTCTTTTCGTTTATACCTGTGGAATTTTGAGTACGTTTACTAGTGTTTAATTAGCATTACTTTTTATAAACGAATGCCAACTTTGATAAAAACCTGCTTTGCATTTTGAAGTGAAAAATGAATGTGAACAAACACGAACCTCCGTGGATCGGTCTGCTTTTAAGAACTGTTTAAAAGTCTTCACTCACTCTGGATGTCTAACGCTGAGTGAAGTTTCTGCGTGATCCTAAGTTCTTAATACTTGGATGTACTTGGATTGGGTGTCACCCTGCTTTGGTTGAAAGTTTTTGCTCCGGTGGAATTGCATTTACGGGGTTACGTGATGCTGATAACGGACGACAGGGACAGAGGAAGATCCTCATCTATCAAATTAAAGCACATTTCGCAAATCAAATATGGAGATGTGCTGGTTCATCCCGCACCAGCTGCGCGGTCAGCATCGCTATCCGAGGAAGACGATCATCCGTCTTATTCTGAATCAGAAGGAGAGGACTACGAAGAGTACGATGATTTTTCAGAGATACCCGACACTAGGAGCATCGCTTCGGATGACTCTTTCTACCCGGTAGAGGATGAGCTGGCAGAAGCCAGCGCCTGGCCGCCTGCGGAGTGTCCTGCGGCACTTTCTTTTTTCCAGGCGTGTAGCACCAACAATGCAGTCGGGATTAAGATAATGATAAGACAAGGTGTGGCTGAAGAAGAAGTTATGGAAACAGATAAAAACAACAGGGTAAGTTTAATGTTCGCCCACATGCAGCCTACGAACCGGTAACTTTCTAAGAAAAAGAAAAAACTCAACGCTTCCACTTGCACGCATGCGCAGTAGCGCATAGTCGCCGGCTGGCTTCTACATCCGAGGCAGATTAATGAACTATTTTTGAACATCAACTTACTCGGGCTAAATCGCATTACTCATATGTAACCAAAACCTGTCCACTCGTCTCATACATAACTGAAGGCATCCCCTCGTATTAGTTTTAACGTGCAGCAGCTATAGATTATTAAATACGCGGCGTCTTTTTTTCTGTATGAAATAGTTTAGTAATGACTTTATAAACATTAATAAAAAATAACCTTAGTAACGTTAAATGTATTAGTGAAACAAGCAGCTTGACAAGCCTTCACAAATAATTTAATAAATTAAGAAGTGTAATTTTTATCAAAGCAACGCATTTCACAAGCACTTAATTCTTTCCATAAATTACGGTGACGATCCGCCCTCGGTATGTGCCATGTCTTGCACTATTACATACTCCATGCATTTGCCTAACACGGCTGTCATAACCCATGTGGCACCGGGGGGATAAGGGGAATATAACTGTGATCCTTAAAACCCCCTGGCCCGGTTCGTCCGGAGGTTTCCTCACTGATGTTTTACGTTACAATTGACTATGATAACATTAGCTGCAATGCCAGCAAAGTGTGGAGAAGCAGCACATAAGTTTTTCTGTCATTCTCTTCGATCCCTTCTTTTTTTACACTAGCAACAAATAACAGAAATCGCAATTGTAGGGCATTTATGAGCAAACCTATAGTGAAGACAACATTTGCATTCAGAGGTTCATTATCACTTTTACTTATAGGTGAACTTAATATAATTTCTGCATATTTAAACAGTTTTTCTTTGATTATTTGTTTGACTTTCATTGCTCTGGAAAAGGTTTAAAATTATTTATGAAGGCTCTGGAAAAAGTAGCTCCAGAACTAAAATATCACCGCGTCCGCATTTTAACTACGTGCTGTAGTAATAGATATAAACTGGTACATTTGCGCGTTTAATTATCTCTCTTGGGCTAATTGGGTGAAGGCGCTGAGCTGACTGGCCCTGCCTTGTTTTGCCCAGATCTGTGTCGCCTCAGTGCTTTATAAACAGCGCCCTATGGAAATAGCAGGCACGTGCTCGAAAAATGCACACTGTAACTCCTAATGAAATCAGGATGGTGCTGACTGTTGCGAAAGGAGCACTAGCACTCTCTCCTGCAGCCTGTGTCCAGTTTAAGCAGGATTTTTCAGGCCTAATAGTTGAAATATGAATGTTTTTCTTATATGCCCCCTGAACGTATCATTCAGTGTAATTTATACAGTTTGGTTTGTAGTGGAGCAATCACCTACCGGGGCGTTCCCTTACTTGTAAAAGTGACAATGTTCCTTTCTAATAAGCAGTTCAGATTTAGTAAAGTTTACACTGATGCTCATTAATTTAAATTACATGCTGCATTTCTTCGATTTCCCACCCACCCAAGTAAGCAAAACAACAACAACAAAATAAAAATAACTGCAACGCCAAACAATATTAGTCAGAGCACTTAGGAATACAGTATTCAGTAGAGTAAGCAAAATATTACTGAATTCAATCCTGATAACTATGCAAATAATGTATATATCCGTGGAAACACACTGTAAAGAATTAGCTTAATTTATAAATTAATTCTAATGGTGGACACAAATTAGAATTGTTTCGTAATTATAATTATTAACAATGTTATGAATAATATGATGGCTCTTATTGTTCTTAGTAATCATTGCTCTTGCAGACTTGTTTCTTTTTTGGTGGAGAAATGGAAACATGACACATAGCCATTTCCTGAGGGTATACTGAGTTTCAGTTCAGACTGATTACATGATAACACTCAGGGGGGGCTTGAAGGTAGCATATTAAGCAGTCTTTGTGGTTCCAATTCGGGGAATTATAGCATGGGAATTTCCCCTTTGGGGTAACTTGGCAGTTGAAGTTTAAATAGTATTTTATTTGGTGTTGTCTGTTTGGCGATAGTGCCTGAGTGTGAAATGCTTAACCATGCACGCTACTATGACTTCATATCATCATTAAACGTGCAAATGCCACAAACACCATCGTTCACTTCCCCATTATCCCCGTTCGGCCAGTGTCATTTGATCACCAGCCTCCCGGCTGTAGGGTCGTGCAGTTAAATGTGCTCTTCTCTCTGCAGAGTTTACCCTCCCTCTTGTTTTTCTCCTGTGAACTCTGGGGGTTTCCCACAGTCCAGAGCAGGGATGGAATAACCATTTGCCGTACTGGGCACTTGGCCGGTGGGTATGCAAACTCCACAAACTAAAAACATGGAAATTCCACACGCAGAGAACATACAAATCGTCCACACACAAAACATGCAAGCTCCGCATACAGAGAGCATGCAAACCCCCACACACAAAACATGCAAACGCCGCACAGAGAGCACGCAACACCCCCACACAGAGCATGCAAACCCCGCACAGAGAGCATGCAAATTCCGCACACAGAGATCATACAAATTCCGCACACACAGAACCTACAAATTCCGCATACACAGAACATGCAAACTCCGCACACAGAGAGCACGCAACCCCCCCACACAGAGCATGCAAACCCACACACAACACAGAGCATGCAGATTCCGCACATAGAGAACATACAACTCCTCACACAGAGAACATGCAAACTCTCTACACTGACATCATGTGAACCCGCACGCACAGAATATGCAAACTCTACACACACAGAGTATAGGTGGTACTAGAAGTATGAGATTCTGTACTAGAGGAATGCTTGCTGCTATCTTGGTTAAGAAGTACGGAAAAGCCTGAAGTGTAGTGCAGTAGGATGTTTTCAGTCAGATGGCAGTATGTAATTAATAATTTATCTCATTAGGGGGGTGAACCTTCAGCCTTTTCAAACAGATTAGTTGAATGTTTAAGTGGTGATACGCTGAGGGATATACAGTACAGTGTAATGGATATTCTTTCCCCGATTTCCAGTTTTCAGCTGCCTTTAAAACCTGTATTCCAGGTGACAGTCTTTGGCCCAGTTCCCTCCAAGCATAAATTATGGATCAGGAATCTGGGGAGTGATATAATAGATGTTTTAGGTATATACACTTACTACCAAGCATATATGATGAGTAATTCATTTTGGATAACAGAATGCACTAAATTATTTATAAGCTAGGGAAGTATGAAATGGTGTATATGAAACTATTCTTAAGGGGATCCATCTTCCTGATGCAAGCATTGCACCTTCATATTCTTGCTGTGATCCACAGATAAGCAAATAATTATGGAGATTATGTCAGTGAAATTAATTTTTGTACTGGAACCAGAAATATCACTTTGTCTGGAAGTAGCTCTCTATGCTGTGGTATTAAATACTTTATCTGTGTAAAGGCTATGAGGTGGTTACTCAGTAGGCAGAGGCCAGACTAGAAACCACTACTGGGGTATTACGTCTTTTGGCTAATCTGATAACTCCTTCACTGATAGCTCCTGGAGGAGGTACAATCTCTACCTGGGGAAATGGGGGCTTGTATTTCCCAAAGACTTGCTCACCATTCGAGACCTATTCCTCCTGATCCTCACTGAGATGAGTGCAGTAGAGAAGGAATGGCAAGGTGATTGTGTTTACACTGTAAAAGCAGTGTTTGTGTGGCTGTGTGGGTCAGGAATTTGGGCCCATGTCCGGAAGGTCATTGATTCCAATCCCTTGAGTAAGGCCCTTAACACCAACTGCTCCAGGGACGCTGGATAAATACTTGGCCCTGTACTCTGACCCTTTGTTCTCACCTCTGTCTACAAGTCTTATAGGAGAGCATGATGGGATATATGAAGATTGAATTTTGCACATGCACCATGTGACAATATATTGATGGGCCATCCTTCAGAACTGCGCAACCTGTTTTTCTGTGTTCCTCCTTTAGAATGCTTACCCAGCCACTTAATTTGCATAGAGGGAAAAGCCAGCTGGAATTAGGTTACTTTAAAGAAGAAATCCAATTTATAAAGGCATATCCTACATGGTAGGAAGGTAGATTGTAATTTCACTCAATCTGCATGCACAAAGGATGAATAATTCATGGTCTATAATGGCAGCTGTTTTTTTCCACTGTTCATGCCCACATGTAGGTGTAAATGTAAAACTAGATGGTTTAGAAAAATTCTCACCAGATGTTGAGGAAATATTTTCAGAATCTTCCTCTTTAATGGCTTTTAGTATTGCTTTTGCCTCAAACTTTGAAGTAGGGCGTTTACTTATTTTACAGTGAGATGTACAAGAAAGTTACTTTGTAATGTTTTTTGAATAAATCTAATGTAGATGCATTCATCTTGCAGGGCGTGAAACCTTTTCTGCATTGGTTGATCTGTTTCTTAAAGCAACAAAAAATATGTTGAGGTAAACTGGTCATTCAGAGATTTGCTTAGCTATCATGTGATTCATATTGCTACACTGTAAAAAGTTTTTTTTTTAACGATTTTTTTTTTTGAGTGTACCATCAATTTCCTTTGAATACTGAAAATTTCATGGTTCTGATTAGAGGACATATGTCTTTCTGCTGGCTTTGGAATGTTGCAGTACCTGACAGATCTGGGGAAATGTTTGTATGATGACTTGAATTTGAAATATGCTTTGCTCTAAGGTGACATATAGGTCAGTGTGAATAGGTCCAGCGACAGAAAACAAGTAGAAACTCAAACACATTACTGGTAAATGCAGTATGGTATGGCTGTGTTGCTTATTTGTGTGTGATACTGATTTTACCCTTTAGACAGAGGTTAAAAATACTATATCAACCATAGTGCCCTGACACAGATGTGGGGTGCTATTTATGGATGTGCTGTGTTGGTCTTTGTACTCAGAGTGTAAAACTATATGCACAGGTCATAATCTTGTAATAAAGCCAATGGCGTTTTTGGCTCACTCCCATTCATAGTGTAGTGGTCAGTTCTGCCCAGAAGCAACCTTTTAAGAGTCCTGTTGAAGAGCAGTCTTTAGTGGTGAGTTTGTAGGGTTTTCTTGAAGATCGTGGAGGACTGGTCAATATACCAAAAAAGGGCTTTTAGACTTTAATCCTTTCAGACTCAGACCCTACGTTAGGACTGTAATGACATTAAAGGGGTGTAAATCTACTGAGATCTTAGGTATGGTGCCACTGTTACATTGGAAACCTTGTGCAATGTTCCCCGAAAAGTAATTATAATATTAACATAATATATAATCCTTGAAATAATGCAGTACATTCGTGTCTCTGCCTCATTATCAGGCAGATTTTATTTTTCTGAAATGGTAATTATCTTAGACCTGGGGCATGTAGTCATTACCACATTGCTGTATATTTATGTAGCCAACGTTGGCTGATGATTTGCTTTCCTCAGCAGAGGCAATCACCAAATTAGAGGGGAACGTGGAAGGAGACCCCCCCCCCAAAAAAAAAGAAAAAAAATAGCATCTCTCCCTAATTGTTCCGGCAAAGAAGGGCGTCTGGGAGATATATTTAACCACGCGCTGGCAGCAGCGTGTCCGCGTGACGGGCGGCTGCTGGCCTCTCGCTGCGCAGGGCGTGAAAGATGACAGACACGGACTGGAATAATAGTTTCGGACAGCCTGTGGGGCAAAAGACAGCCGTCAGAAAAGGCGGCCGGAGGCGGCAAGTACAGAGAGAATAGGACGTTTAGTCATAAATGCACTTTCAGCGTCTGTTTTGTTCTCCTAAGTAAAAAAAAAAAAAAACGGCCAAGTTCTGTGTTGCTTGATAATACCAATGTCTGCGACCCGAAGTAAACGAGTGCCGGTGTGACTGGTAATGTGCCGGTAAAGCCGGACAGGGAAGGATGGCAGTAAGCAGATCAGCACCACACTGAAGGGATTTGGGATTTACCGTGTCCCGAGGGTCTGACAGCCTACCGAAATGTATTAACTATTTGCACTGCATTGCATTAGGAATCAGGAATCCATTTGCTTGGAAATCTCTGCAGCCGGAGAATGTGCATCTATTCAAAGTTACAGATTACAGCCGCAGTTACCTTGTGAGGATACTGAGATCGTGTCTTTTATAATCTAGAGTTTACCTAGAATGTATTAGTTCCAGTTACTGCAAACATGGCTTTACGGCGTTTTGCCATTGTTTCCTTACCCTCGGAGAAGTTTTGCCACTCAACCCAATAGATCCTAAGCAGTTTCAAGATAATTTTTCTGCTGTTTTAATGAGAGTTACATAATCATTATGATCTTCTGAATTATGCGTAGCAGATGTCTGAAACAGGAGATCGTGATAATCATAATATCTGTTATCATAATAATATACAACACATTTTTATTTGTAAGTTTCTTTTATAGATTTATACGTTGTTACCCTGTATCAAGGTAGAAAATAATTAGTGATGATATTTCAACATGACTATCCCTTCTTATTAAAAATGACGGCCACCTGCAAGCTTTCCAGATGGACGGCCCTTTGCCCCTTGGTAAAGGGGTATAATATTCTCGTTGCCCCTGGTTACATGCTGAAGGCCTGCTGTTCCCCATTAGCCACGCCCTCGCCCAGATTATCCTAATCTGTGATTACTGTCTCCGTGCTCATTCTTGACATTTGATTTTGTCTACTCAGCCCTGGTGGTCTGGCTGTCTGGGTTTTGAAATTGAATTGGATTGAAATACCAATGCACGTAACATTGCATTATCAGCCACCAGAAACCAAACAATATATCTATTATGTCTGGATATTAGGTCTGGGACGATTATTCGACGTAATCCACGATGTCGATTATAAAAATGCATCGACGTGGAATTTTAGTGTCGATACGTTGTGTAAAACTACGTAAATATTTTGTAACTGCAATGTACTAATTTAAGTGATAAGATCAACGTATTTTGACTGTGAGGGAAAGTATACTTCATCCCCTCGGGAGCACGTTAACGCTGTCCTTTTAAGAATCGCGCAATAATATTAGTCTGCTAATAACTGAACTTTACTGTCCACCGGATGATCTCTTATTTATTGGAACTACGGCATGGCTTTCATTTACAATCACTGTTTTTCCGCTAGTTGTTTCACTGCTGGCACCGTTAAAACTATATCAATTATAGACTGAATTACGATATAGTTTTGTCTAACATCACCGGTGCTAGCAGTGCCGCACTATTTTGTAAGGCATGCACTGGCCAATCATGTAGCACTTCTCTTATAAATATTAATGAGACATCTCCTACCACGCTTCAAAAAGGATATTCACCACCCGCCCCGCCCCCCGCGCACGAGGCGACATGGCTGCGTCCAACAGAGCTCTGGACCCTCTGGAGAAACACGCGGCAAAAAAGCCTCGCACGCGCTCTTCCAAAGTTTGGGAATACTTCAGTCATGACACGTTTTCTGCACCTCTACTGTAGCTGACGTTAATGACACTGTTTCAGCCGTTTTATATTTTCTGTTGAATTATTCTGTCACGTAAGAGTGA
Organism: Hippopotamyrus pictus; assembly: GCA_026781145.1. Classification (NCBI taxonomy): domain Eukaryota; kingdom Metazoa; phylum Chordata; class Actinopteri; order Osteoglossiformes; family Mormyridae; genus Hippopotamyrus; species Hippopotamyrus pictus. The sequence goes on along the minus strand of JAODLC010000036.1, from coordinate 6,744,433 downwards.
GACAAATTACCGTTTACGACTACTCTTACACAGTGCAGCCTAAATCGTTCCTTGCTCACTGAAGTAAGCTTAACTATAAGCTACCTTTGCCAGTGTTTGTTAAAAACATGTATCTCTAGTTATGAAATCATTCCATGTTTTAACATCTATTTCAACATTAAAGTCAAATTGGTAAAAACTATTGCAGTGATTATTAACTTAAGTTTAACATAGAAATCCTATTGAATCTCTTAAGATTTGCCTTTTTTGTTAACAATGCTCTAATGTTTAAGAAATGTTTTAATAAATTGAAATGTTAATGAGAATTTTAGATTTGTGTGTGGGGGGAGGGGGTGAATTTTCTTAAATGACTAACTTAAAAATTATTTCTTATCAAATTTATCATCAGAACAATCGAAAAATTAGTTGTTTGATTAGTTGAATAATCGAAAAAATAATTGCTAGATTAATTGTTTAAAGAAAAAATGTTTTGGACAGCACTACTGGATATTACTCAAAGATACGTAGTACATCTGTAACGCTTTACTGTTAAGAGACAGAGACTTTGTTTGCATGGATGGACGTGTCAAGAAATGAAAAGGGAGCCCCCCCCCGCCCAATGAAATCTTGCACTGGAACCTATTATAAGAAGCTTACACCACTGATTTGGGGTGTGCGATTTTACCCCAGATCATGTACTGTGCTCATTTATGTGTTAATAAATTCGTATTTTCTTTTTGCGAAAATTATGCATTTTATTTAATGCTGTTTCATATGGAAAAATATAAGTACAGTGGTACCTCGGTTCTCAAACTCACTAGAACTCGAATTTCTTGAAAGTCGAACAAACCAGTTTGACCTAGA
>JAODLC010000036.1:6673262-6734559 GCA_026781145.1 Hippopotamyrus pictus | reverse complement strand
GTGTGTGTGTGTGTGTGTGTGTGTGAGTGAGTGAGTGAGTGAGTGAGTGAGTGAGAGTGTGTGTGAGTGAGTGTGTGTGTGTGAGTGTGTGTGAGTGTGTGTGAGTGTGTGTGAAGCAGCTGGGCGTTCAGTTCCAAACCCAGGCAGAGAGAGAGACTCCGGTCCTCATGTTCTGTGAACCGAAAGTGTGACTTTTTACAGGTTTGTATAAAGCTTCTCTAAATACATGGCTGCAGCCCTCTGAAATACGAGGAGCTGTGGTGCTCAATATCCACCAAACAACATGCGTACACGCACGCACACACGCGCACACACACGCACGCGCACAGTATATCTGACATGGCAGAATAGCCGTGGAGCGGCACACAGCCTGGGCCCAACAATCTGGCCCAGCTGACCAGGGTGAGACAGCAGGGCGCTCTGTGACATTTCCATTACCTCTTCAATCACTCCAGTTTGGAAAACAAAGCTTATTTTTATTTTACTCCAACACGAAAGATTAAGGACAATTGCACTTTCTTCATTTCCGATAAAATAGTTAATTCTCCAAAAAACAAATAATTTGCAAAAATTTACAATTAATGTCAGAAATTATTAGGTAAACAAACGTTTTCTACATCTTCCTAAATAAATCAAATGCTGCTCATAGCTATGGCTAATTTTCTTAAAAGGAATGAGACATTTAGCGTTAATTTGCTGCACAATGGTGACAAAGGGGAAGGGGTGGTCATTGTGTTTGCATGTGATCTCACGGCAGGCACCAGCTTCCTAGCGCGGCCCCGTACCACAGGCAGATTGGAGAGACCACTTGGAATGCTCGACAGTTACAGTTGTCTTGGGAACCTGAGTGTGGACGGGTGGGTGGTATGGTCCTGACCCCCCCCCCTTGGGACGCCTTTCACTTGCGGGGCTGGTGGATGTGCTGGTTGATATGGTGAGGTGGGGGCAGTTTTTCCACCGCGGGCTGGGGCTTCTGATGGGCCACCTGGGCTGCGGCCGGGGTGAAGTCCTTGTCGCCCTGCGTCACAAGGTCACAAAATCAATTTCAGAGGTCACCTTCCGTCATCTTCAAGCTGCCAAAATGCTTTATCCCCCAAGGAGACATTTGGGAAATGGGGGGGGGGGGGGCTTCAGACTTCTGAAACGGCTTCACAATCATCTGAAGGATCCTTCATGTCACTGGCATGACTAACTATGAACCAACTGTGAAACGCCGTAACTGGAGGAGACACAATATATAAACATACAACAAACTCTCCACACTTCCAACACAAAACTTCAAAGAAGTTACAGAAATGCAGGGCCTGGGGGGGGGCGGGATTATTCAGGAATATCTTACTAAGAACCGGTTTGTACTTGTCACAGAGAGCGAGACATTCTGTCGGTCAGATCAGCAGGAACCCTGACCTCAGGATTATTAATCGCATCCCTAACCAGGAGCAGGGCAGGGTCAAGATGCATGAATTGTACCTCTCCACATTCACGTGCACATCCAGCGCAGCCCGATTAGCGGAAGCCTAATTAATAGCACACCCCAGCTTGCTGGCACTCAAAGCTTCTTACGAATAAAACATGAAAGACTCAGAAGCTGCGGGTCTTACAGATGCAGTATGCAAAGAGTAAAGCTTCTACAGGCGTGTTACCCTAGAAGGTAAAAGAGCTCCGTTTCAAGTCACCCCCCTTCAAAAAAACAGCCAAAATGTTTTGGTTGTTATCCCAAATGCTTTCATCTGTTTTTGGGTGCGTATTAGAAATCAAACACTACAACAAAGTGAGATATGAAGTCGGCCCCAAAATGACAAACAGACCTATGTTTTTTTATTTGTCGTCTGTGGTTCGGGAACCCAGAAAAACAGTTCAGCTGGTCCCAAGTCACACTCAGAGGAAAGAACGTGTCAGATTGCATTTGTTTTGAACAACTGGATTGTTGAAGCATTTAGTTGGCCGTTTATTTTATCTGACAGCCTGTTCGCACCTGCCCTGCCCTGCCCTAAAGACGATCCTGCACAGCCCTGACACTATGCTGCCCTGTTCAGAATTAGGCCAAGCGAAACACACAACTCTACTCACCGCTACATTCAGCTTCTGGCATTATGTCCCATCAGGAGTAAGATGCTGGGCTATTCAGGGCCATCAGAGGCCAGCCTGGTACATTAATGTATAGCCCGCTAAAGCTTGTTTAAACCGTGACATCCCTACAGTGAGTCTGACAGTAAGAAGCGGAGATTAAGGTCAGCCTTGGGCAGGAGTGGGCGTGGCCAGCGTGAGGGCTGCACATACTAACCGGGAAGGGGGGGGATAGATTCACCACTGGGATTTCAGGCTCAGGAAGTCGAAGGGCTAGACAATGTTACTCCAGATGAAAGAAGCTCACCCCGAGTTTAAGTGGCTTTTTTATAAAGTACTAGAATCTTCTGGACTATTAAAGTGATTTTCAGTGTCAAAAGGTTTCTGTAAACTGACCCCATATAGCTCACTGTCATTGTGACCCTGAGACTGCACACAAACCTGCTTAATGATACTTCAGCCAAACAACTTGTGTGTTACACAAACACACTTCCTGTTCATGCCAGGGCAGTAGCGTTTCACAGGAGACCCCAACATTCACCACACCTGCAGAAAACTAACTGTCACTCAACTGATTGTACAGGACACTCCTGTCGCTTCTGGGCATGCTACCGAACGTGGCATGAAATCCACTGATCTAGGACAGCGTCTGTCCTTCCTTCCAGACATGCCTGCTGTCTTTGCCACTGACTGACCCTGAGGCACTGGTCAGCCATGTTTCTCGGTACACCATCAGCTACCGGCTTTTGGTCTTGGACTAAACCCCCGGCAGGGGCAGGCAGTGGTGTGCAGCAAGCCAACAAGTAACTTCCCACTCTACAATCCGACCTCCCCAGGAGCTTGAGCTTGTTTTAATGATGCATGTGCTGTAGGATCCAGCTAATTTCTGACTTTGACTGGATGGTCCAACAGCAAAGACCTAGTGTGAAACCACCCCCAAACCAAATTTAAATATATATAAATAAAGATACAATAAAGAAAAGAGAAAGGTCATACCTTTGTGACCACTCCTGAGATGACGAGGGGAGCCTTCGGGGGACTGGAAAAGAAAAGGCAGATATCAAGGTCAGAAACTTTCAGTCAGTCGATGGTAGGGATGATGTTTCACGTAAATACAAAAGCTGGCTGGCTTATCGCACTTTGAGGGATCGTGCTATATTCAATCAATTTATTTTTATACAGCGCCTTCCACAACAGTTGCCCCAAGGTGCTTTGCACGGCTGTTGTAATATGTTCCTGTATGATATATACAGAATAACTGAAAAACAGGGAAGACAAAGAAAGAGAGAAAGAAGAGGTAGAGAGAGAAAGATACAAAGAAATAAGACAACAGATGAGTTGAACCAAAAACACCCAAGTAGGGAGGGAAAAGAAAAAGTCTCTGGGGGTCCAATGGGGGCCCAACGTCAACTGGCTGCCCCTAATTAAATTACAACAATAAATAAATAAAATACCACTGCTGATATTAAATGTAGAGCCTCCAAGGCTGGTAAGGAAGCATAATTTAATACACTCGTAAAAACAACCCGTAGGATCTCTGCTGGCATGCTGACAGGGGTATCCCAGCCCCAGTGCCTTCCGCCCCTGTAATATCCTGTTTAATTCCGCAAGGCTGACACACACAAAGAAACCCCCCGGTAGCATGACGTGAATTCCGGAATGTTTGCTTGAGACGCGTCTCTCCAGCAACCAGCAGAGATGAAAGTGCATGCGATAAGCAGGGGCGTGAGGGACCGATCCAGACAGAGGATCGTTTGCGAGGCAGGACCGAGCACCAGTTAATGATAAAGAGTGCCGTCACTCAAAAGGAGAGATTCCGTAAACCCAAACACCACCTTCCAATCGCACGGTGTTTGGACATGTCATAAAGTCACGAAGGTCTGGAGACATGGCTCGAGGGAGCCTCCTGGAGATGAGCGATGTCCCGCGGAGTCAATGAAACGCCACAGAGCAGCCGTCGGAATTCCGGAATACTGCTACGATTCACAGTGAAGTGAGGCAGTCACACCCCAATACTGATCTGTGGATTCAGCAAGGGGGGGGGGATATGACTCAACACAAAGGAAAGACAGAAAAACACACACACACACACACACACACACACACACACACACACACACACACACACACACACACACACACACACACACACAGAATGCGCCCCACTAACCCAACGGTAACTATGCAAGGGAGGTTCCAGCTCTGGGCTGTGCGACGAGTCCTCGCACATGCAGATCACCATGGAGAAATAACAGTCGCATTTCCGGAGCGCTACCATGTATCATTGGCTTAAAGTCTAACATTCCTATACCCTTATCTGAATCGGAAGAGACATTATTTACATGCCACTGACTGTGGGAAGCACAAGGTTATCGGAATTTCATGTGGCAAGACATCTCTGGACAATTAAGGGCCTTGAGACTTTGGCAAGGCTATTTGTACATTATATTACCCAACATAAAAAATGTGTTGGAGCAGAGAAGGGACATGACAAAACTGGCTATTTTTAAGTGCAATTCAGGATTAAAGGCCCTTTGTCTTGTATTAAGTAAAAATGGACCGTTTGGTTTAATTAACTGTGACTCAACACGACACATAACCACGATCAAGGACCCAGCCCTGTTCTCAGAAGGCGTGACAATTACCCTGAAATAGTCCGGTTTTCTGGTTCTGGTTTTTCCTAAAGCTTCACAGCCCATTAATTCCCAGTCACATGTTCCCTTTACAGTCACAGGAAATTAAAGCAGAGCTCCTCACAGGCTGGCCCTCCAATGCAAGTCTGACTGCGCGCACAGACACACATGCCATTTATCAAATCTGTACGTTGTAAAATACACAGGAGTGCAAAATGTAAGCACTAAACGAACGTGAACATGCCAGTAAACAAGCAACAGTGTAAACCTACGAACGGCCCCATTCACTGAAGTCTAATTCCTCATACAGCCCAGCAGTATTTTTCCTCTCTACATTTATCAGTTCATGCCATATGGTAGTATAGTGCGAGTACAGTAGGAGTATATTGAGAAACACCAGAAGAGGACAGAGAACAGTGTCATGCATGGTAGTCATGGGGGGGGGGGGGGGTTAATCAAAGGCCAAGTTCCGACTGAACCTCAGAAGCATGTGGGCACCCTAACCTCACATTCAGAAACAGGCACATAGGAGTCAGCGCTCTCCGATAACTCCCCCGTATAAAAGCATATTTTTATATTAATCTGTTCAATTAATTTCTAGCTTGGCAAAGGTTTTTTTTTTTTATGACAATTTCATCATTCTACCCCTCTATTTATCCTGTGAGGATAATTGCCTTTCATTTTCACCATTTGCCCAGTATGCAGGGTCCCATTCATACATTCCTATTGCAACAATCCAGTGTTCCGCCACAGCTCCGGTAAAGCATCTTACGCCAGCAGAACATAGTTGCCAAACTGGGCCGGGGCTGTATTTTGTAAGCATTTCAGCACCCAGGAACTTCTGCCTGAAGGCTGAGAGTGGCATGCCGCTCTCTCAAGGCACAAACTTCATGAAATGTTTTTTTCCTGCCCCCCCCCCCCCCAATGAACAGAAAGCCCAATTTGCAGTTTTAGGATTGTGAAACACAGCTCCACACTCAAGAACCACTGTAGATCTTTTTACGACACCTTATGGTGGCGATTCATGGGGCAACTTCTTGAGCAATGTTGCCGGGCAACTGCCAACCAGGTGAGACAAAGGGCAGCTCATCCTGATCTGGATGGCAGCAAGAAGTTGCCCATTGCTCATTAGAAATTTGCTGGCCTGTTTTAGGGCATATTCGCACTTGGCCCGGTTGCCTTGTACCATGCCCGAGCATGGTGATTCACGATGGTATTTCTACAGACAGACAATCAGACATCCCAGAACGGTTACTGAGATGCTGGAAGTCTGGCACATCACACCACATTCAGAATCGCTTTGATCAAGCATCTGGCCCTCTTTGCCCTGTCTGTGTGCTGTATGTATTCAGTTACAGCCAGATGATTCACTGTTCTGAGGAGCAGAATGTTCGCATTAATTAGCGGGCATACCCAGTAAACTTGCCACTGAGAGTATATTTGTGTATACCAAAAGCTTAGTTATATGACTTCATAAAAGCAAAGGAAACAGCAGAAATTGTGTCCTTTTTACTGCTGAAAACATATCAAGAAAAACTGATTACATGAAATGAGCAAGCATTGAATAAGAATACCAAAAACAATAACTGGGTATTACGCAAGATTAGGTGATTTTCACACCAGATTTCAGGGAAATCCCCTTTCATTGGTTCAGCTAGTGTGGGAAGTACAGAAAATTCAGAAAACCAAGAAAAAAGTACCATGATCAACCACTTCAAGTTACTACCGAACATATATATGTATGTGTGTGTGTGTGTGTGTGCTTGTGCGTGTGCGTGTGCGTGTGCGCACACGTGCAGTCGACCTGGGAAGATCATTCACTAAGCGCAGCTGGACAACCTGAATCTCGCCAGAATGAACAGAAGGCGTCAACAGCGCAGGCCTCGAAAATGCCAATTAGAGGCCATCTGATATGAGGCCTTCACTGAAATACCGCCGCTCCCTAGCCAACCGAGAGCCGCCTTCTGCCTCGGCGCCGCACAGCTGTGAACGCCACAGGCAGGGGACGACCGTGTGAAGACGCGGCCTCGTCAGCAGATACCCCCAAACATTCTGCACCACCTCCTTCTACATCTTGCATTTCATTTAACAACTCGACAGCACAATCTCCAGCCCCGGTAACGATCAGGGGATCTACGGACTTATTTAACAGGCCCATTAATAATACCCAGAGTAGCTGCTTATTGCAATAAATCACAAAGAATCTCTTTGATGGGAGGTGAAATTTCAGGTTTGTGGTCTCTAATAACTTGAAGGGAAGAGAGGAAGCAGATGTTTAGGCTCCAGCTCAGAATCATACGTGGACCACGCAGGAGGAGGTGAAGAATATTACCTCATTTGAGTCACACAAAAAATTTGTATTATTCAGATACAGATTGTATCATTATTAATATTATTATTTCCAGGGTGACAGTGCCTCAGTGGGTAGCTCTCTTGCCTCACATCTCTAGACATGCTAACTGATCTCTCTGGTCTCTCCCTACAACAGCATGTGTGGGTATGTGCCCTGCGACGGACTGGCACCCCAGGATGCTCCTCAGCCTTGCGCTGCCTGGGATGGACTCCAGGGCCCCCCCTGACCCCGAGCAAATAAAGCAGATGGAAGGAATATGGAGTTCCTGCCCTCACATTCTGCTCAGCTCTGTGAAATAAAAATGAGATGATAAATTTTGGTTTTATTTGGCTAAAACCACCTGCCAATTAAAGCGACTGACACACAGGGCAACTTGGCTCTTATCCACAGACAAAAAGAAACTAAATTTTAACATATTTGGAAGATAAAACATGGGAAAAGTATCAGCTTAAAGAGAAAAGACCTTTCCAATAATGCAACAATAACTTGAATTCAGCTCTGCCTTAATACACATCTACAGCACTGTACAAAGGCAGCATGAAAAGATTATTGATATTAAACATCTCTGGGTGAACCATTATTACACGGCGATTTAAAAAGCTCAACCAACAGATTATTCAGCTGAGCCTCTATTCATTGGTAAATGGGTTAAAATGCTCGGTCATGCTGTACTGCTGAGCAGGTCTGAAGCAATGACATGGATGGCCAGAAGGGGGCAGCAGCACGCCTTTGTGACTTCAGTCCACAGGGGTTAAGTCATTTACTTCTGTACTCTAAGGGATACGTGGTTTGCAGCTGAAAGGCATACGAAGAATCTCATGACACAACGATAACCTTACCATCTAGAAGCAGATCTACAGGTGTGTTTGTTCGTATATGAACAAAAATTGCCAAAACTAGCCAATGAATAATTAACTGTAGCAGTCAAAGTATACCGAATTTTTGTGCGTCATATAGAGAACAAAAATGAAGGATGCATTAGGCTCTGTGCCATAATCTTTAAAGCTGAAAAAAAGATTATTGATTGTTCTGGGAAATATAACAAGCAGGGAAGTCGGGGCCCCCATGAAACACCCAGAAGACGAGAAGATGAGGTCGCTTCATAACGTGCTACCAATCTGCTCGGTTTTGCTCCGTCTTCTCAAGTGGGCACAGGGGAGGCCGGCCCAAAGTCTGAGATAAGATGACCGTGATAAACAGCTCTCAAACCCTTGGGCAGAACCTTTTCGAAAACAGTTTTGTTTGCGCCAATTAGCGCCAGTGGCTTGACGTTAGCTGGGCAATATCGCCATGGCAACGGCTGAGCATAACTCTCATTTGCCGTCAGCTCCGAGGTCTCATATGTGCTAAAAGAAATAGATAAGGAAAAAAAAAAAATCTCTGCATCTTGGGCGCGGCCTGAACGAAAGCGACATCGGGCCCCACCTGTACATCTAGGACACACTCGCAGAACTTCTGCTGAAGCCCACATGGAGGACGGAGTTAAAATTTTATGAACGACAATGACATTCCTGTCACACCTCAGCATCTCCACCACATCCAACACCCTCCCCTCCTCAAAACCCCCGCGACCATCATACATAACAGACTTTGGGGATAAGATTTAACAGCAAGTTCAACAATCAGTGCAACACCCAACTTATTGGTGATCAAATATGCCGCACACCAAAGGAACCCCTAAAACAAGATGTCCATCCACCATAACCAAATGTAATTACATGGATCTGATTCACATAAGCAACTGGAAATACCACACAAGACAGAGACATGACTCAGAGCACACCCCCAAGTGGCCAAGTGCCGCTCAGCAGGTTAGGATTCTGTGCCTGTGATTGGAGGGTTACCGATTCAAATCCCAGGGTCTACAAAATTATTTTGCCATTGGGCCCCTGAGCAAAGGCCCTTAACTCCCAACCGCTCCAGGGTCTGACCCTACTTTCACAAAAAACTGCATGTTGCTTTGGATAAAAATAAATTAAAAAACAATTACACTGGAACAGAAAAGCCAAAACTTTGCTCAAGTCTTTTACCATGAACAAAGTGTCCATTTAACCTTCAAAAATGACACTGCCAATGGGCTCAGTGAGTCCTTCATCTGCAGCCAACTCAGTCAGCTGCAGTTTTTTTTTTAATGCTAAACGCACTTTGATGACGACAGTGTGTTGGACGAGACTCACATACTCTGCACTTCAACGGCCAACAATTCCCTTGATGGCCCCAACAACAGAACCTGTCCTCCAGCTCAAGACATCATAGCCTTACTAAGCTGAAAGACCCCAACAGGCACTTAACTTGCTAAAACCTAAGCAGTGTGTAATTCACGTTTGCCAGTAAACGGGGCCTGTAATTGAGGTCCTCCACACTGGATGCCAAACTTAACTGGCTTCCAGTTTCAGCCTGTACCTTACGGGTATAAGTAGCTCTGATCAAAAGCAAGAAAAATGGAAGCAAATGTTTTGTGACAATTAACTTACTTGTAATTTCACAAAGAAAAAAATTCAACATACCAATAGTCTTTGGTGATGTGGCACACAAGAGATGTTAACATGTACTGTCCTATCCCGACAGTAAACTCAGCAGTACGTTCATTTTTCTTTTCTTTTAGCGCTTGGTTCATGAAATGGAATAAAATGTTCTGTAATGAGTAAAGTAAAACTGATTTTGAATATTAAAGAGGCCCAGAATTTCTAATGAGGAAAATAAATTACTATGGAGACATTAAAATCCGACGTGGTGTTGAATGCAGGCGAAATGACCTGAACTGTCTTTTGGGTTGTTTAACTTGACCGTTTACCTCTGTTTTTAGGCCAGCAACATGGGCTCTATCAGCTTTGTCAGCCTACGAGCACCCAGTGAACACGCCCACACACTCACCCATCAGCCCCATCGCATGTCTACCAATGCAGAGGTGCGTCATGTGACCATCAGCCAGATGCATGGAGAGTAGCGGTGCGACCTTTTCAAAACACCAGACACCTGCTGTTGGCTTCTGTTCCCGCCCTTGATGAAAACACCGCTTAACAGTCCATTCCCACCTTCCCCCAGGTGCGGCACCACCCCGACCCCCGTCACAGCCGCCGCCAAGCATCCAATCAGAATGTAGTACAAGACGCAGCCTCTCCATCACAGTCAGAGGGTCTGGCTGTTATGACGGAGCTCATACGAGCAGCAGCGATGGTGCCCTGACCCACGAGCAGCTAATAGCAAGCATTGCCTGCCCCCCACCTATTGAAAAACCCTGCATGGGAGGCTCAGATGCAGTGATGGAACGACGTTCCGATTAAGAGGAGCAGGCCACGTCGCCGGGGCCGGGGGGTATTCCGCCCCATGGGCCCTCCCCCAACCCCATTCCGTGCTCAAATTTAATCCATCGGAAAAAGCCAAATTGCATGTGACAGGTGGTCTCCAGACAATCCCGCCTGACTTGCTCCAACAAATGTGCAATTTTTCCAGCAGCCACCTGCTGTCCTGTCCCCCCCGCAAGCCACCACCACCTCCAGGGGCTCGGGGAGGGGGCTGAGGTGGGGCAGAGCGGCCAAGGTCTCGGGTGGGGCTGTCACCGGATGGTCCTCCACCATAATGGCTGGACAAAACCCACGACGACGAGACAGAGGTATGCGTGTTGCCCACGCACAAACATGAGTCCCGAGACAGTTACATGGATGCCCCCACGCCCCTGAGAAGCCAACGGATACGGTGCAGTCATACGCGAAAAGTCTTCTACAACTAAACATGCTGTCAAAGGGTCTATGCAGTGTTTATATAGAAAAACAGAGCAAAAGTATGATCTTGCATTAAAAGTTACTTGACAACAATATTGTAATCACTTCGGCTGACTGCTCTCCAGTGTTAAACTTCAGACTGCTTTTCTGCTTGTCAGTAGAAGTCACATTGACTCCATCTGCCATTATGTTCTTCATCAGGTCCAGTCACTCATGGTTCCTTTACAGAAAGGCAGGGAGAAAAGAGATCGAAACAGAACGGCGGGAAATGAGTAAGACATGCCTCCAATCTTTATCACCAGACGAAACCAGCTCCAAGCAAAAGACAGCCAAGAACTATATGCGCCATATTCAAAACTCGGCTAGCCGAGGAGTTTGATAAGAATTCTAAGCATCCTGCCCCTTTCCCAGATTTCTCGTAATTCAGAAATTTCCAGGGCTCTTAAACAGCCCAGGAGACGCACCTCACAGTTCACATCACGGTGCTGCTTAAGCGCCGACGGTATGTTCAGGTTCCTGCTCTGAGGCCACGCCCCATTAGGCGGGCTACGACAGCCAATCACAGGCTCGTCTTGAGTTATGGATATTTGAAAAGCACTCACATTTTACACTCGTCTCCTATCATATTATGGGAAACGCACCATATGACGTAACCTAGGCAAAGGTTACAAATAAAATTCATGATAATGAGTTTCCCACGTTTTCACAAATCACCACAACTATACTGAAAAAAGCAGGAATTAAACAGCAACCCCTCTGACCCACGTTAATGACATGAGTCATGTTTAAGGTAGAGCTTAATTTACATTCAATTTATTCATTCCATACTATTGCTTTACTTTTCCCCCCAAATGTAAGTACTGTTCATTAATCTACAATTTAGAACAGAACCATTGCTTAAAACTTAATACTAGTAATGTAATGTCCTGCTATCCTGCACGAAAAAGCAAAAACAGTGACCAGTCGGGGTCTAAAGTGCACAACTGCACAGAAATAAAAGAGAATTTAAAAAGTCACAGGTAAAAGGTACATCAGCAAAACAGGTTTCACACAAAGAGAAACTAATACACAACCAATAAGGTGACCATTCATCTAGATGTCACAGCTAAGGGACACATCTACACCATGCACACCTTATCTACTGTCAAAGGAGATGTGAAGTTTCATTCAGTGAAATTTCCATACATGTCATGTATGTCTACGCGCTACTGAATGACAAAATGTAACAATGCCATAACGGCTGAAGTATTTTGCCTATGATCAGCAATTAGCTAACCTGCCAGCACACGTACATGCAGATCTGAAAGTGAATACTAATCCATGCATAATTCATGAAAACGTACACAAATGTAAGCGATTAAGACGTACAAATTTGAGGGCTTTCCCTCTCTCATATCAATCACTCAGAAATGCCAGGATAATAGAGTACGGTAAACAGATACGACATATGCTAACACTCTTATAAAATAAAGTAACAAAAACAGGTTTCTAGTACCTGGGGTGTTCATCTCCCCAGGGGCAATCCGTTACAATCCATCCTGGGAATCATCTAGTAAGTCGGAGCAACAAGACAGATCATGTGCTCTGCGAGGGTGCCAGGAATTCACCTGCAGTGTGAACTACAGAAACAGCAGTCCGTGAGCTTCTGCTCACGCGTGAGTTTTCCGAGGCCTGGGGGCTGATTAAGAGAAATGAGTCACAATGCGACAAGAGACCCGCGGTTCACAAAGAGAAGGCAAAAGGAGAGTATCCACAGATAGACACATGAGGCTATATCGGCATCGCAACAATTCGATATGACCTCGAGCAAACTCAAAGCAAAGCCCCCTTGTTTGAGAATAAGAAAACAGTTGGCAGGATTTCCAGAAGACAATCTGACTGGAAACACAGAAGCCCTGTTTACACTAAGCTTTAAAATGCATCTTGGATGACCGGATCACAAGTGGACAGTGCTAACAACAAGTGTAAACGACTACCCAGACGCATTGTGAGCCGATCACTCAAATCACTTGCCAAGGTGGTCTGGGATGCATTTGACCACATCTCTCTTGTAGTGTAAACGCTAATGTGTGCCAATGCATCCTCGACAAGGATGTCACGATAGCTATGCATGGCACTGTCCGACCTTCTCTCAGTAGTGGCGCAGGCAGTAATGAAATCTGAACACAAGTGGTCAGCTGGACACCTTGAAGACGCATGACACACAGGAGTGAATGGAGATATCGACTGTTACTTTGTGATCCAACCATTTGAGACCAAGCGTAAACAGGGCCAAATACTTGGACACTTCCTTCAATAACCAACTGGGGTTCAGTCAGGCACACGGGACATGGGTTTGCATTTAAAACCATCTCACGCATCCGTCTGTTACACCTCTCCAGAAATCTTACTGATATTTAGCTACAGTACGGAAATAAAGGAATTCACTTGAGTGCAGCCTGAGATGCAGTAAGATAAGGACAGTGGGATTCCTAGCGGCGTCCTCACGGAGCATCCCCCATCCAAGCGCAGATAAGACCTCAAGCCTCGCTCTCCCTCCAATGGGATTCGGCAATCGGGCTCTTCTGCTGATGGGATCTAAACCAAAGTGGGCGGCCTCGCCTTCCTGCCGTCGGCAGATTCACCACGCTCCTCCCAGAGGGAGAACGCGCCACGGAGAAAAAGGAGCAAAGCAGCCTCGGAGTTACTAAGCGGCGTGAGGAAGGCCTTAACAGGCTTTCCCAGCATAATGCCGAGACAAGACGACACCCAAGTCTCTATCTTTCAAAATGTTTATCAGTGTTTATGTCGGCATCCATTTAAAAGTTGTGTTTGTTTCCATGTAAAGATGTGGGGAGGAAAGGGAGAAAAAAATAAACCAGTAAAAAAAAAATATATAAAAAAAAGAAAGAAAAAGAGCGATGCATTTTGGGAAGTTCTTTCATAAAATAAGCGAGTACTTACGAAACACTATGACACTCCTGCCAGAAAGCAAGCTAAAATGCTACTTCCTGAGCACTTGGTGGTAGACACACCCAAGCCCCCCAGCAGCAGCATAAGGCAAATCTGTCTTTTCAGATCTGTGGCACAATGAGGTACTTGGGGATTAACACCAGGACACAGCAAGACCCAAGACTTCCTCTGGTTCCAACTGAGAAGTTCCTGCAGATGAAAACGCAGGAGAAGAGGGAGCCAAAGGCTTGGGAGAGTGTTAATGGTTAAGGAGGACAGACACTGTGGGGAGAGCAGATGAGGTGGTCCTACATGTACACCAACCTTCAAAAGGCCCACGTTCTGGGTCTGGTGGGAACCGTACCCCTGCTCAAAGCTCGACTGGGGGGGGGACAACAAGCAACCAGGTACATGAATTGGTCGTATGGAAAATAAGTACTTTGCTTTGCCTTTGGCCTTGAAAAACCTTCCAAACAGGTGAGCTTCAAGGGCAGAAAGATACAGAAACTCCACAATCAGACGAAGCTAAAAGACTGATACATGCGCTCCAAGGACAAAATGGCAGCTCATTCATGCTAGCAAACCGAAAAGCAGCAGTTATTTTTTGCAAATATGACTCATGTCTTCGAAGGACAGAAATCATCTATCTTTGTCGGACATGCTTTGTACCATCTGAACACATGTCTGCAAGGTAGAAATAGACAAATTAGGCAATGACTAAACCCCCTTGTCCCGATGATAAATAGGGGCTCTTTGGCTTCCCATTACAGAGCATAAGGACATGGACTGACAGGGAGACACTCACTGTGCCTTTTGTCACCAAGCTTACCGATCTGAAAAAAAAAATCCCAGTAATTACAGGGTAGAAAAATCAACCTGAAGAGTGCAAGATTAAAAATAAGTTTATGCTTTATAAATCACAACGATGTATTTTCCAAGAATGTTTCTTCTCACAGGACCGATAAGAGTACATCTTTAAATCGTGTAATGAATATTAAAGCATGTATTTTGAGCCAATTTCTTTTTTAAAATTTTCCTTTCCACTTGTTTCAGGTAATATGATCAGATACTGTGTCATTATAGTCCTGCAAAGAATATTAGCTGCGTAAATAAAACAAGAGGCAGGTACAATATCACCAGATACCATCAGTCCCATTGATCAAGAGATATATGTATGCAATATTAAATTGTGTACTTTATGATTGCTTTTCTCTTCTCACTCCTTTTAGATTCCAAGTTAGGACATTACATCAGTATTTTTGTTATATTCTCTGGAAATAATCAAATGGACCGACGGTACTTTACCCAAACTTTTTCTTAAAGACGCAAATGCATAGATTCCAGAGCTACAGTGAAGACAGGTCTTGAGCTTTGTTTTTATTGTTAAATTTGCCCATTTAAAAGGCAGGTTTGTTGGAAGCTGGGGAACAGGCAGGGAGATCACAGCCATTTCGGTGCAGATGCACAGCTCGGAGCTCATAGGCCTGTTTTACCTGCTGCTCTCAAACTCCTTGCTGTCCTTGTCCGGTACTGGCTCCGGGCCACTCTGGTGCTTCTGCACTATCCTCATCCCCCCCGCCTTCACTGTCATGGGAGATAAGCCATAATCAATTTTCTACTTGCAATGTAAATGACATTACAGCTACAGTGATTCATTCTCCTGATAACGTCAGAAATAAATCCCAAATAAAACACCCTCTACATCCCCTAATCGTAGTATCACATTAAAAATATTTTTAGGCTATAGCTGAGACCCCTGCAATGCAACAAAGTCATTAGAGGGCATTACACGTACGTGCAATCATAGTATCAACCTTAAATCAACACTCAACAAAGCAACACAATTTGCTTTGCGTTGATAAGGGCTGAATACATCCATCATGTTTAACAATACAAATATTACAATAAGTCGAAGAGCCCGGAACTGCAGCTGAGGTGGCCGATGTACACGTATGCGTCCTAAAATAACAGCCCACGTTGGCAGGCGCACTGGCCTTTGGACCACATGCAAAACCTTAAACCTCTAACAGACTAAATGCGGCTAATTCGTTAAAACAAAGTGGCCCTGAACATACAACGTGAAGCCGATGTTTTATTTGCTTTTCACGGCCAATGCTAGGCAATACAGACTGCTGCAGTTCAAAGCGCCGATCTAGAGCGACAACAGAGAAGGAGGGTGTTGAGTGAAAGTAAAAAATGCATCGCGGGGCCGACACTTATGCAGGTATCCGTACAAGGTACGGAGTCAGGACCGGCCTGCCTGCGGCTAGCGAGCTAACAGACTCGGACAGAACGGGGGCGGGCACGTAGGCTAACGGAGCCGGGCTCAGCAAGGTGTAGATCGCAGCATGCAACGTGAGGGCAATACGTAATAATAACAATAAGTATAATAATTATTATTATAGGAACTTAGCAAAAGCCAGGCTAGCTAACTAATCCAGTAGTGATACGATTCGCGACACTTAACGGATTGAAGTCAGAATACGGTGCAAGTCGGAAAAGGCAGCAGGCGGACACTGAAATCACAGCACGGCTAGGCTCGGCTCGGCTCGGTTCGGCAGGGCTCGGCTCGGCGAGGTTCTGCTCCCAGCCCAGAGTAACAGCACGGGTTTAGTACCAGCAGGGGGGTGTCCGGCTTTCGTCTCCGGTTTCTCTTTCGGTGGCGAAGACATGCTTGCAGAAATGAAACGCGGCGCTTAAAGCGAATAAATATGTGCGTTTTTATCCCCCCCGAGGTTCGCCTCGCTTCCGTATGGACAGGTTCGCAACGGACTTCGGGTGGCACGGTCAACGTGGCTTTTCCCGTCTCGCTGTTTGGCAACACTGGCTGGTGACGTCACAGGATACGGTTAGCGGGACCGAGCATTGGCTCGGGGCGGAGTCAAATTGAGGTAATGGGCGGGACTAATAGGCACATGGGTTCAAATGATGAATTCGCTGGATGTGCCGGGTTTGTGTTAATATAAAAACAACCTCCAGGTTGTAGTTAAGTGGTAGTCTGCTAAAAAGTACACAGGAAGAAAATCATGAAAACCCCTAAAAGGTGATATGTCAATATTCAATATTAACATACTGTAAGCAATTGTGTTACACCACTAGGTCCTCTTTGAAGAATAAATAATGAAGTAAATTATAAATAAAGCAATAATCATTACAATTAATAGGGGGGAAAGGTGTTTTAATGCACTATTAATGATTCTGTTACTTTGCATCATGCCTATGAGCACAAAGTAAATAATTTGATTCTATCAAACAAACCGGTGTAGTTATTGTCTGATGTTTGAGAGAAAAAAAATACTCAAGTCTCTGCATCTTGATATTCTTTTCTATGGAAACTGGAACCAATAAATATAAAAATGTATTTCAAACCATCAATTTTATTTTAACCTGAATACTCCGCCCTGAGATTTAGATGGATCTGACCCATGCTGAAATGTTAACAGAGTTAAATCCATTCATTTCCTGTAACTCCTCACCTTGTGTGGGATTCCAGCACGCCTGGAGCCTAACCCAGGCAGAAAGTACACACACAGCAATTTAGTGACATCACTGTCTTTGACGGGGGGGGGGGGGAGGGGGGGGTATCCCTTTCATCCCAGAGAACATGGAACACTCAGAAATGGCACAAAATCCAGAGCCGGGACCCACTAAGCAACTGTCAAGCTCACTATCTTTTTCAAATATGTCTGCTTTGAATGAGCTTTCTTAGAGAATTTTTTGTTTACATATGTGGCTGTTTATCGCTCATCAAATGAGCAAACAAGATTCAGTTCTTTGAATTGATTCATACTTCATAAATGGACTCTACGCAGTGCCACTGTAATGAATATAATTCAGGCTCCTGGAAGAATAAGTGGTGTATTAACAGGTCCCAAATTCTGAAAATGAGCTATTGTCCTTTGAAGAAGAAATTTCTGGACCCCATAAGTGACACTCAGGATATTGTTTAAATTTTCCTGCCGTGAGATTCTCTTACTATTAAAGATCATTATAAACGGACAATAACGTCAATCTGACCATGTCCAAAGTCTCCAATGTTGCCTGGTACATCAGAGGTCAATTTTTGCATCTCTTTAAAGGCAACACACAATCTGTAACCTGCCACTGTAACAATGCTGCCAACAGATAATGAATTCCTCATTAGGGATGAAGCAAAGTTGGACACACTGTTGTCAGGACCATTGCCCGCACCGATAATGATATTCTTACTCCCTTAGAGGATGTCACAGACTTTATGCCAGTATCTGACACCATCACTGCTGGCTGTATCATTCCATGTGCCAGAGGAATTTCCAGCCATGTCAGACCAATGGCAAGCTTGTCAGAAACCTAAAGGAAGCAGCAGCCAAGTCTCTCCAAACAGCCAGGATCATGGACAGGTGTGTCACATTAGCACATTGCTAATGCAATCAAGAAAGCTCCCCCGAATACGAAAGGTTCACTGGCACAACAGGACAAAGACACCCATTTAGCCATGAGGAACAACCACATCCAAAGGGCATTCAGCCTCCGGGAAAGTCCACTGGACATTCATTCTGTGTAGTTCGGTTATCATTTAATTTGCAATAAAGTGAAGCAGACGTCTGCTATCAACTGCTGGCCCCCGACAGGCAGAAAATGTGTTCAATACAGAGCAGAGATGCCTACCGAATCTTTGCATGCCGCTATGGAGACTAAGCCAGTGCTGCAGGGCACGCATGTCTACCAACAGGAACTCTGAAATGCTGCATTATTGAAACTAGACAGCTAATAAAACATTACACTGATGGCTTTTCAACTGAAAAAGAGTACATAAAAAATGAATTTCAAATTGATATAGAACATCCCAAATCATTCATTTAAAATACTATCAAATATAACCTAAATTTGTAAATATAAATGCAAATTTCCAAAGATACATGCATACATTTCCAATATTTCACGTTATTTTATTATTATTACCGTTATTACTTATTTTTTTAAGATGAATAATTGAAAGAACAGTATGATACAATAAGATACATGTTTTTATTGTATCTTATCCCTAGTATATCACAGATATGTTGATCATGTGCTGAAAAAGCCTTTGACTTGGAGTGAGCAGTTTGGAAATGATATATATATTTGTGTGTGTTTGGTTGTTTCCTAGGTTTTGCTATGTAGTGCTACTTGATATTCACCCATCACTGTAAATCATGGTGTTATACATCAAGTGGTGGAAAGGCCCCGGCGTGAAAACACTCGCAGAGAAATATAGCTGTGAAATGTCGAACTTGCATGTGATATGCTCACACAAACTCTTGCTCAAAGAATATAATTTTCGTCATGGTGCCGCAGTTGGTACGGGGTGTGGTGGAAGCAGGCTGAGGAGGTCAGTCCAGGCTCCTCTTTCAAGGGCACAGACTCTAGCTCATTCTGGCAGATGCCCAGATGTTCCCAAGCCAGCTGGGAGATATAATCCCTCTCGTGTACCCTGGGTCTTTCGAATGCTTATCTTGGACAGGGTCATATGGAGGTCATGAGCCTATACCAGGCAGCATTGGAAACAAGGCAGGGAACACCCTGGATGGGCTATCAGTCCTTCATAAACTAGGGGCAATTTAGAGATACCAACTACATGTCTTTGGACCATGTCAGGAAAGTGCAGGATCCAGAGAAAAACCCAGATGCTCTAAGGAGAACATTAAAGCTCCATATGCACAAAGGGGGTAATGGAAGCAGAAGATAACAGTCCTACCTACTGAGATACATACCCATCCACTGTAGCACCTTTATCCAACACCCTTTATTTCTGTATTATGTTTTTCACAGCAAATTGTTGATGTTATTAGTTTAGACTTCATGTTAAAATAGTGGTCATAAATTTTACCATGTCGGGAGGGGTACATTGGAGGGCACCATGGAGATTTTTTGCCTAGGGCCCCCCATGTCCGTAGAATCGCCTCTGTCCTTGTCACGGAAGATTAAAAAGACCTAAATGTGACAATGCCCCATAAAGCTGAAGTTTGATTCAAAACAGAAGAAGTCCTTATGCTTCTTCTACTTCTTAATAATCATAATAATAATAATATTCTTACATTGTTGTGGTCCCATTGTTCAAGAACTCCAGCAGGTTTTTAAGTTCTTCTCAATGTCATTCAGGACCATCAAAAGCAGATTAACCAGCATGATTCGAGCTGTGGGGTTATGCAATAACGTGCCGGAGCTGGGCAACCTTCACCATACGATCATTTTTGTTGAAATTCTCTTGGTGCAGAGAGAGGGCGCTATCTAAGGATTTCATGCTTTGAGGATCTGCAGAAAGTAGAAATAGTGGGAAAAGTTCAAAGGTCAAAACAAAAAAAAAAAACACCCGAAACAACTATTTTGTGATGTAAAAGAGCCAGAAGTAATTTCAAAGTGAGAAGAAACTAGTTCCTGTTCTTCAGAGGTTTGTCCTTTGAGAAAGTAGCCTGCAATCAGCCATTCCAAAGATGACAGCTCTGTTAGAGGTATCTTCATCATTCTGACATGATACCTCTAGAGATGTTATATTATTGTCCTCAAGGAATCTTTGGCAATAATCCCATCCCCGTTGCTCAGTGGGTGTCCTGTGAAGCAGGCCTTGGTCTGAAAGTCTCTGTTGTTCAGTATATACTTATGAAGTTAATATTTATTTTATCTGTTCCAATAAAGTCATAGGCATTAATTTGATTGTTTACTTTAATATCACCATGACCCTGTATTGGAGAAGCAGCCACAGAAGATGGATGGTCATACGTTTTACCTCAAGTATGAAATGTTATATATGCAATATAACCCTAATACATAAAGTTCACCTTTTTGAGTATATGCATAGCATCGTCGATTGATGTTATTTACTATGGCGTAATGAGGTTCAATCTCATCTCTCATAATACATTCACAGGGAATGAATTCCAATTATATGTCCTATAGGAAGGATTCTCACATTTCATATTCCAGAAATTGCCCTGAGACCCTGATTGACTCAGATAAGTGGTTAGAAGAGAGATGGATGGATAATCCAAAATACATAGGAAGCAGTGACTACTATGGGCTTTCGATCTTTAAAAATACAGTTTAATTTAAAATTCTAAGAAACAAAAATGTCAGTATATTCAAATATAACAGCTCTGTTTTTGAGTACGAGAGCATGTGGGAAGGCTTGCTGTGTTACGAGATAGTTGTCATTTCTGCCGATGCATTGCACCTGTTTATGCCTGTTCAGCTCTCATACCAATCCCCATCTTATCATCCAGGCCATCTTGTCTTTTCTGCGAATGTACAACTGTTAGACAAATAAAATCTGCTTAGCCAATGACAGAGGAGTACACAATTGTGAAAGAGAACAGTCACTCATACAAATAATTCCCTTGACTACATTGATTGGCTTGCTAAAAACCGAAAGGCACTCCATTCAGTCCGAAACAAATATTAATTTCTGATTAAAAGCATGCTGGCTTTAAAACAAGCCCACAATAGGGGTTGCTATGCGGTTGCTATGTTGCACGTCACTCTGTTTTCCCAGGGAACAGGATTGTTTGTGTTCTGGATGGTTCTGCTTGTTTAGTAAGTTGCTTCCACACTTGGCCTGCTGGGCGTTGCTGGAGAGTAGTGTCAGCTAAAGTCTGTTCCGATAAAGCCCTGCGGCTGACAAAATTTTAGGCTCGACATGGCATGAAGACTGGAGTATAGACCCATAGTAGCATGTCTGCAAGGATCCAATGTACTGGCCTGAAGCCCCTTGTGAGGAGAATAGCAGGACAGTCATGCACCATTTGATGACGTTTCGGTCAACAGTGGACTGCATATACAACTGCGGTCCCGTAAGATTGTAATGGAATTATGTCTGTAGTGTCTGACATAGGCTCCCAACCTCCTGCGACCCTGAATAGGACGAGTGGTTTCAGAAAAAGGATGGATGGATGGATAAAAAATTCCTGTTGCTTAGCGATGTTGTAACCACTGTGATATCCTTGTGCAACACATTTGTGGTGATTCTGGCATAAACAAACTGCGCTGCCAGTCGAGTAAAAGTATAGCACATCCAATTATGTACAATACAGTTCATAATTCTTGATAATGATAAACAACTATGGTTCAAGTACTTGTGCTGTACTTTTTGATATTATTTAGGCTATACACTTAGCCTAGGTGTGTAGCAGGGTATGCTATCTAGGGTTGTATAAATACACTCTGTTGCAGTGCTGTGTAAATGCAAACAGTACTGGTGGTCATAAATATGGTTGCTGAAAATCCCTTATTCAAAGCACCACTGTTTTTAATCAGGGGGAGTTGTGATAGAGACGACAGCAGCTGTTGAATTCAAGCCAGACAAACTGCTGACTCAAATCCCAGGGGTACTTCTGACGTCCCCTAATAGGGTGCAGCACGTCCTTTTCAAATCTCATTTTCACATTTCTCAGTATCATACAAGCGAATTTGTCACTCCACTCTTTTAGGCAAGAGAATGTCAAGAATGACCACACTTTCACCTGGTAAAGTGTCATTAATGCCACAAAGGCAACCTCAGAAAATCATACAGTGTCTTAAAACATATTTCAGATATTTCCAAATGCTGCAGAAATGTTATAGTTTAAGCCAAAATCAGAATTTTTCCCATTAAAAGAAAAGTATCAGCAGTTGAGTATCAGAGCCTAAAAAAAAAAACAGATCCACCTTTTGCTACAGCAAGAGCTCTCTAGGTAAACAGAGGAGATTCACACACTGTTCAGGATTAATATGCCAGTTGCCAGACTTGCTGCTTGAATAGAGCTTGTGGGCTGCAGCCTTTAGATCATGGCTCAGACTCTGGAGCTTAGGTTTGGCTACCAATCACTCCTTCAGGCCCTGTACTTAAGGAAGACAAGCCTACTTCTTCTATGGTTCGTGTCTTAGTAGCTGAAGATTCCCTTGGGATGTTCTGAAGAACAAGCTTCCCTTTGCTTTCTAAAAGCTTACATTTCTTGAAGATTGAGTAGTAGGGCTCGCCAGCCTATTCAAACTGATTTCTTGTTAGCATTCTCTGTTCTGTTTACATTCTATAAACCTCTTCATAATGCTACTTTAGCCTGTAGCTTCACTGCCTTTCCTGCGCATTCGCCGATTGAGCAGCAAGCTCTGAATGAAGCCATACAGCGGCATTTATCCAGGAAATCCTGCAATCACTTGAACGGAGCACACATGGAGGTCAGCAATTAGGGGATGGTTACCCTCCTCATTAGGACAACCCTTATCACCTGTGTCAGTTGCGTTTCCTTTCTTCTTTTTTTTTCCCTTTCTTTTTTTTTTTTTTTGCAAATCCCATTTTTATGGTATACTTAAAATACCTATTACTTACTACCAAAAAGTAAACTATAAAGTAAGTTGATATTTATATTGCACAGCTATAAATGTTTTTACAAGGAACTGCATATGACATTGAATATCAATTGGAAGAATATATTATTCTGATGGCTATAGGATCAAGAGCAATCCCTTTACAATACCTGTAGTTGTGGCTCTGATTTAATTGCTTTTCCAAAGAAAATGTTCTGACACATAATTATGAGAGGCCTAAGATGCCAGCGGGAATTGAAGTAACAATATTCACACCTTTCACAACAGTCAACGAGCAGGGTACCACACAAGACATTAAGTACAGTACAAAGGTGTTTAAGAATTTGCCCCTCAATTATCTCCAAAATCCAACAAAATTCTGGGATGATTATGAGGTCTGAGATCATGAGTCAAACTGTAGCAAACACATCTGTCAAAGCCCTTGCATAACAGAAGTAATCTACAAAAAAATGTAGATGTTATTGATATTATCACATGTGTGGGACAAGCATGTCACACATCATCCATCAGGGAACTGATTTCTATTGGCTTAAAATGTAGAAATGGCGCTGTGTCCACGTAGGGCTGGCCAGTTAATCGAATTTTAATTTCAGTTACGATTTTGGTTTCCAACGATGATTAAAACAAAACGGAGATGAAATGATTATCGCACAGGTTTTTGTTTCGCAGTCATGTGCCCATTTTCTCAGGTGTTGTAAATCCAGAGCCCTGCCTTCCAGCTACGTTTTATTACTTTCTCAGTTTAATTATATTTAGAGTTCAAGGAAATCCACTGTTAAAAAGACAATAAAAAGTTCAATAAATGCACGATATTTCCAAAGTAAATGAGTAATCATGTTAAATAATCGTGAATATCTTGGCATAATCAGGCAGTGTAATAATTTTATTAAATTAATTTTAATAAAGGATCCACTATGACCACTAGAGGGGAGACTGAAACCTCTTAAAGATGTCTTTGCATCCTTACATGATCATTAATCACAAGGAATGCTCAGATCCAGAAAATACAGATGCTTAAGGGGTTTGTAAAATTATAGTATAATGTGGGTCAATCCAGAAACTAAATTTAATGCAGCATAGCACATTTTTACAAGTAAGTTTGTCATAAAGCATGTTACAGTGATTTGCAGTAATTTTTTAGAGGGAATAAAGAAACAATATTGAAAAACTGAAAATTCTTCACTGCCTCTTTCAGATAAGACAGTCGAGTAGTGTGCCTGGAAAAAAAGTAGCTGTAAAATTACAAATGACAAACGTGCTTTTAAACCTCTTACAATGTCTTGATTTTGGGTGACAGGAAATGGGGATGGGTGATTCAGAGAAAATTAATATGCATCACATATTCTTCATTCACAATAATCATCCATCCATCATTCCATCCATTCTCTGAAACCACTTATCCTATTCTGGGTTGTGGGGGGTCTGGAGCCTATCCCAGAGGCTATGGGTGCAAGGCAGAGAACAACCCAGGATGGGGTGCCAACCCATCACAGGGCACACTCACACACCCTCCACACTCTCAGTCACACACGAGCAATTTAAGAACTCCAATTAGTCTCAGCATGTTTTTGGACTGTGGGGGGGGGGAAACTGGAGGACCCAGAGGAAAGCCCACAACAACACAGGTAGAACATGCAAACTCATGGAATCCTGACAGAGACTTGAACCTGGGTCTCAGAGGTATGAGGTGACAACACTGACCACTGCACCACCGTGCCGCCCCCTCACAATAATCAATTAATAATTAATTAAACCTTACTACAAGTGATCACAGTCTTACACCTTATACCTCAGATTTACTTATTATGCCGTGACTTCTTTTTTATGGTCTTTGTATGCGGAAAACGTGTATATGCTTCTTTCGACTGTGGATCTGACATTGACAGAGATCTTTGACAGAAGATCATCAGACCATTATTTTCATAACCTGAAGCACCTTCAGGACTATGAGCTAGACTTCAAACACCAAGCGATACAATGGGGGCTCCTGCTCTCCATCGGGATTAAAGGATTTTAATTGTTTCATGATGCAGCTTGTTGCTACCATCACAGAGGCCATCTCAAAGAATATGTGGCCGTAAGAAAATCTAATGAGATTACCTACAATATAACTAGTATTGCCTTTAAGATTAGATGAAAAATCCACCCATATGGATTTAATCTCTTCAGACCACCTGGATAAATTAAATTGTGAAGATTGTACTGGAGCTGAAAGGTGTTGGAGCAATCTGCCCTGTTACAGACTTGATTCGCCAGTTGTCTTTACTGGGAAATGACAAAAATGATGTTACTTCATGCACTTGGCACCAGCAGTGATTTGCTGTGTCTAGAAGTACAGGAGAATTAGAAGAGACTCATTTATGAGTGTGTATCGATATTCTTCTATCAATATTGTGACATTGTTTCACAGTGTGTTTCAAAGGGCTTTAATAATATGCTGTTACATGCCCTCAACCCTCTGCATCACCTGCTTAATTTGTCCTCTCTGGTGCTCAAGTTTCAAACATCCTCATGTTTCGAGCACTCCCTCGCGACACCAATTCGTAATTTTTCCAAAAACACGATTGAAAAAGTGCGGCGGCGAAAGGGCAACAAAATGATGTAAGGGCTCAGAGAAAATGGGACGTAGAGATGGCAGTTTTTTCAGAAGCCAGGATTTATTAGGCAGTACATAAAATCCACTCACTGAGAATCGTTGTGAAGAAAACCTGTTGGAGTATTCTTCCTCGTGACGCATAAATCCAGTCGGTGCAATGAGTCTAAAATAAAGAAGTTTCTGATTCTTGGGAACAGAATGTATTGTATAGGGAGGGAGGCTTACAGAGAAATGGATTACATCATACCCATGGGCCATTGTGTGTTTTGGAGACTGATTCACACAGCATGCCCAAACCCTACTGTACATCATCATGGCTCAGAGGACACAAAGTACTTAATGGTCCAAACCTAGGCCACGAAGAACCCACAGATTACGACTTGTGTTAAGGATTTCGTTCCTGAGGCTATTTTTTGGCCTCCCAGGTCATAGTAAATGGATTCTTGTGTAGGGAGTCAAGTGGAACTGGGTGCCTGACTGGGATTTACCTTGCCAGCGGGTGACTGAGATGCTGGAGGCTGCAAAGGGATGCTGCACTGTTGAATACTAATCCTGTCAAGCTTGCTGGAGTTTGGCTGCAACCAATGCCTCCCTACTCACTCGAGTGATCTCACCTTCCTCCCTGGTTTAAAATGAATGTATCTCTGCTTCTTCGACTTTGACATTTTACAAATGGCACTTTGAATCCAATCCTGTTCTCGCCAGAGTACGTCTATTGCCCTTTGAGTATAGCTAATTTCGGCTCAGCTCTCAAGCTTTAATAAATCTGTTCCCCTTTTTGAAAACCTCTTACTGTGAAATCCGGCAAACAAAACAGAACTGTCGTTATAATAAATGGCGGAAAACCGATATGTGAAAGCTTTGCTTCTTTTGACTGCAGCTACGTGATAAGTCATCTGGTGTCATCCAACGAGCAAGAAACAATATTTTAGTTACCTATATTTGTGTTTAAGCAATGACAGATTTTTAATGTCACAAAAACGGTATATCATGAAAAAAAAAGCATTTGGAGAGGTCAGATATTTTTAACAATGTTTTGTTCTTGTTCAGGATCTTAGCTATGGATTTGGCAAGAGTAACTGGATCCAATAACATGACACACAGCATTTCCTAGCCAACGTTAAGTGGCTCGCTTACAACAAAGCAGACGTGTGTAATGAGTCATTATTGCAAGTTCATGATCATCATATCTATTTTAAAATACACATAACTCTGGCTATTCCAACGTTTGGCATTTTCTTTTAATAGTTCATTGCTGCTATTTCATATTTCCAAAGAAATGAAATGCATTTCATTCCATTGTTGTAATGGAAGCTCTAATTTATGGACTGTTTCACATTGTTACAATTGAACCACTAATGTACCCTCTGTTTCTATCAATAACCATCAAAGCAAACAAGATCCATTTAACTAAAATATCTATATGTTTGTGCCTGTAACAGGTGTAGCGGATATCAATTGTAGAATGGCTGCCTTGCCTTCTCCAAAATATATTTAGAAACCTTGCCTTCACAACCCATCACCTTTGTGTGCTAAAAATATTACCTCTCACATGGGCCATTAATTGTGTTCGTCACCTTCCATTCAGTGAAGGCATGGACCAGAGCCCGATTCAGCGCGTGATTCAATCCCTGAAAGAATAATGCCTGAAACAAGTGTAAGAAAAACAGAAAATTTCAGGAAGAGAAGGGTGCGGTCCATTGCTATTTTCACCATGAAATGGGAACAGAGATTGAATTGGGGCAACTTCAAACAGCAATGCAGGGTAAAATTAAATTAGGGAAAGCAAGCAAACAAGTGACTCTAGTCATTGAAGAAACCATCCAAAACAGTGAGTTTTAGATGGTCAGTTTATAGCAGTTGCAAATTGCTGAGGCAATAAAAACACTTTCTCAAAACACCTGGTCTGAAGCAACAACAAAACAAACGAACAAAAAAAAACTTAACATACATCAGCAATACAGGCGATCAGGTATGAAGTCCATGTCAACAGATTGTTTGTTGGCTCCCAGCGGTGAACTCAGGTTAGTGTTGATATCAGTCTTATGAACAGAAGTTTATTTTATTTTCCTGGCATCGCAACATCACCAAGGTTTTATAATGATACTCTATATAGAACTTGGAAACAACGTAACTCAGACCAGGAGGTCAATATCTTCAAGTGTTGTTTTGGGATCAGAACATTAAAAGTGAACAAGATCATATCTTTTTTTTTTTTTAATCTTCTTGCTTCATGTTAGTGACACTGACTTTTGCACATAAAAATTATACATATTTATTTATATATATTTATCATTCTCTATTAACACTTTAGCCTAAGATGTATTTCATTTGATAATGGAAATTCCAACTAGATACTGTCAGTCTGTAAAAAGATGCCGTCCTCAGACAATGACCAACATGAGACAGTGAATAAACACTTAGGAGATGGATTTGTACATCTTTGGAGGGAATTAAGCTCACAAAGATTTTGCCCTCCTGGTGTCATTCCAATATACGCTAGCTGTAGCTTAATTCCATTAAAACACATTTAGAAACTAAAAACATTAACTAACTGGCATCAGGAGATAACGGGTAACTAGTCAGAATGTAAACTTCACCTAAAGTTCCAAATTACCCCCAGGTTTGAACTGGAAATTACAATTTGGCACAGTTTCAGTATTTTTTATATAAGCACAGTTATGAATAGACAGGATTTATGCAAATGTGGATGACAAAGTTGTATTTATTTTTGACATTTGATCATAAAAGAAAAAAAATAAAAATCAAATATCTACATCTATTTTTCCCCCTTTTAGGCAGTGAAAAGGCATTTTCTTGACGAGTATGGAAAGATGTCCCGATTTAACTCTCAAACGGTTTGCAATGTCAGTATATCAGCCACAAACAAATTCATATTATCAGAACAAGCAGTACTGTTAGCTATGTCTTCCTTAGTGTTAGAACACTGGAACAGGACAAGTTGGTAATCTTTCCAAAGTTTTTCCTCTTTTTTTTGTTTTTTGTTTATATTTGACGGTCGAACGATGTTAAGAGCCACCAAGGATGCGAGTGGCGTCCGTGTAATATACACAATGCACCTGTATCTCTGTAATGTATATCAAATACTTTACAACAAAGAATAAAAAAGTAAGAATTAAAAAAAAGAATGGAAAAAAGTAAGAGGTGGTGGTTAGATGGAGCCTCCGGTTCTGTGGAACCGCTCCACAATGTGCAGACTGAAGCTTTGATTCACAGCAAAGTGATAAAACGTGACAGGCTGTTCCCTTCCCTCTTGTAAACAACAGTCTTTTGTTCTTGTGCTTGCTTGACTCCCTTATTTCTCTACTGTCCCACCAATTCGCTCTGCCTTTCCTTCCTCCACAATCTAAAGACTAGCAGCTTTACGTTTCCCTTACACTGAAGACCAGAGTTTCGCTTCCTAGATGACTCTCTGCCCGTCTGTCATCATTCATGCAATCTTTCTTAGTGTCTGTCTCTCCCCTTCTTTTCCATCTCTCTCTCAACCTCTTCTCCTTTGAAACCTACCCGGATCTCTCCGCAGAACGAGCTTTGACGAACTAAACTGACTTAAAAATGTCTCGTGGTATGCATGCACATGCACGGTCGACCCCGCCCCCCATTTCTGTGCTCTGCCGTGATTGGACGCTGGCCCCTAGACCCAGGAGTCTGGAGAGGCAGGGTAGTGACTAGTTTCGTAATTGAGTTCACTGTAGGGACGAGCTGCTGAGTAGAAGTCCACATAATTGCCCGTCGACTTCAGTCCCAGGTGCATATTTAAATCTGTGGCGGTGGGCGGGGGCCGGTGGTGCACTTGATCTTCAAAGAACGACTCCTCAAAGTTCCTCGTGGAGTTTTGAAATGGAGGGAACATCTCATAGTCCTTCCGGACGCTCTCCTGAGGAACGGGCTGGACGGGGACCTGCGAGAGACGAACGGCCATGAGAAGCAGCCAGAATCAATCAGACCTAAAGGCCCCAACAGCAAAGCCTAGCAAAGACTCCTTTCCTGAGTTATTTTCGGCATGATCCGGGTCCCACTAATGTCTGACTCAGCTGGTTGGTATCACATGGCAACTCAGTAATGCCCATTTTGAAGTCATAGAACGCAACTGCTTCCACAAGGCCATGAAAGAGTTTAAATTTACATCTCCTCGTGTGCTGCTGTAATTAAATTTAGCGATAACCTTGCTAATTAACATATCAACCAGCATGCTAATTTTGGCAAGGTGCAGGGAAAACAGGCAACCTGGGTTTAGGCAAAGAGCTTCATGCCAGATGCTGGAGATTGTCTGCAACCTTTAAAGACAGAGTCAGTCCCATCGTAGTGTCGTGTTGAGCGATGCACCGTAAAACAATCTTGGCAGATGCCCATTCCCCAAACCCTGAATTAAACAAGTGACCGTTAAATTTAAGTTAAAAAAATCACCAGCCAGGGCAGCAGATGTTCTGTGTCCATGAAACAAGCAATTAAAAGCGACTGGCAAGCATGAACACGTGGCTGTGGTTGATTAATATGAGCTCGAAGCACATGGAATGTTTAACGAGCCCCCCCCCCTCCCCATAAACAACACACGACGGACATTGTAGCTAACCCCGCACAAGCTGGACATCGCCATCATGGTTGTACATCAATCGAATGTGTCTCAAACACATTCCCTCATATTTAAGATATGTCAATATGTGTATATGGAGGCCTGATGGAGACATAACACATAAGGTCTCAACATTACATAAAGTGTCTGAATAACCGAAGTTATTATTCTCTACCAGTGATGTCTTTTAACAATGTGCAACACTTGCACATTCAGAATAGACACTTTATTCTTAAATCGGCCAGATTTCTGACAGAAATAAAGACAAAAAACACCTGGGATTTCGAAGTCCCAGTCAGAGTTTTGACAGTGTGTAAAAGTTATCGCCGAGGTTTATGTAACTTCGAGCACTTTGACAGAACAAAAAGATGCTGGGGGTGGAGATCCTGGGGTGAATCTGCTGGCCCTTTCATCCCGCAGAAGCAGCTCGTTTGTTTCTGTTTTCAAGAACGTTTTTTTTTTTTTTTTTTTTTTAACATTAAAAATATTTTTACCTTAGCTATCAGCCTATGTGTCACAAAATGATCTTTTCTGTTTTCTGCAGGAGCACAACAGCATCGCTGCAAGACTCACGCTAAGCACGAGTAAGAAACGGACGCCGCCAGACAACACCGGCAAAAGACACAGTGCGTACTGTGCGATATGTAAGACTAAGTTCCGTAATTTCACCTTCATGTGGGATTACTGTCTCAGAAACAAACATGTAATTTTTTTACCTTGTATTGAAGTAGGCCATCATTGCCGACATGATTACGTTATCCCTGTAAAGCACGGGTCTGACTACAACAGCACTGCCTCTGCAGAGAAGATAACTGGCCACCAAGTTCTGGCTGATGACATTTTGGAAGCCACTTATCGGACTTGTGGGTTTTAAGCTAGTTAGAATTGGGTTACAAAAGAACCCATGAATGTAAAATTTTTGGAGAGAAAAGACATTGAATAATTTCTTATTATCTCAGGAAGATTGTGCTATCTAAAGTGGCTTTATACGATAGTAATTTTATATTCATTTTCACGCCGAGTTAATATTACAGATCCATCCAAAGTTTTTAACATCTTAATCGTTTTTTATTGCCTATATTTACTTTTTTCATATCATACTATGAATACATTGATGTCATTCATCAGGAAGGGGGAACTTTCTTGGAATATAGTGCCCAAGATTTGATTCCTTGGAGATCCTCACCGTGCCGCTTTTCACGTCTTCGTTAGGAGTTGCGAATGAATTCCGGAAGAGTGTCGAGGTCCCACTCGAGATTTGAACTGGAGGATGAAACAAAGATAAGTGGGTGAGTACGCACCTACAGTCTGGCACCTGGGGAGCCGTATGGCAAATGAGAGCGTGGCGGGGCTTTTCTCTACATTAAGACTCACTCTGGGGCGTCGCCGTGGCAGGCAAAAGGTACAACTATGACCATAAGAAGGCCAATGGGGAAAGCAGACAGGATGTGTGCATCTGGATGTTTACTTCCTAGAATCCCTGCCACCAACTATATCAAAGCTACTCAGTGTCTGTAAGAGGATCAGCAGATGGTAACCGATGGACGGTACCTCCACGTCGGGAATAGGATGGAGTTTTTATACTCTAATGTTGTGGCACAGGAGGGGGGAAAAAATGTGACGACCCCAACACATGCTGACATTGATGTTATACTGTGGGTTTATCAATTCATTCAATTACAAGTTAACAAGATGAAAATTAAGAATCAATTTCACTAAGGAACTTTAAGCAGTCTTTTAAGATATCTCTACTCAATGTTTGGTAGGTGACTCAGATCCCCAGAGTTGGGGGTTTACACCCCATGCCCACTCTGTGTGTGTGCAGTTTAATGCTCTCCTCACTTTCTGCAGGTTTCTTTCGGGTCCTCCAATTTCCTCCTGCCGTCCAGGTTGGCTAACCCACATCTCTAAATCTCCCATTTTGTGAGTGCATGCATATATGCTCTTTGATGGACTGGCATCCCACCCAGGGTACGCCCCACGCCACATGTGATAGGCTCCCGGCTCACAGGGTCCCTGTTCTGAATTAGGGGTTACAAGATGGATAAATGGATGGATAGTCATAATCAGAGAAGCGGTCAGTTCTGATATAGATAGTTTGCCACAGGAAATGGATTCGTGATGTGTCCGCCAACAGCTATTACTAAGTCATCTACTATGTCCAGACTATTCTTGTAAGACATTCAACTGCAGTAGGATGCATATTGACTCTGAGCTCACTGTGGACAATAGTGGGCAATGGGTTCAGAACTGTTTGGTTAGTAACGTGATGTGTGTTCAGCTTTCATACCAGCACAGCCTGACAGGAGCCAGACTGCATTCTTGTAGTATCAGCGTAACCCCCGTGCAAGGCGAGACCTCAGCATACTAATATATTCAGTAAAAGGGTAATTTTCTGTGGAAACTAGCAATAATATTTGTTGTAGTATGGGGCATCCTTGCCTAACTGTACTCCTCCCTGAACTCCATACTTCAAATATTTATGAAATCCCCTGGCCTGTAAAGACTCCCCTTTGCCCTCTTTTCCAAAGGCTGTCTGTATATTTAACGTTAAAACAATCTTGTTCAAATATTCTAACTGCAGTCCAGCACTCTTCTTAACCAACAAGATCATTCGAGGCTGATTCTTGAACTGATCACATGAACTGAAGTATATGCATGGTTGCCAACTTTGGTCTGCTGGCTGGCATGAGATTTTCAATTCAAGACAAGTCTGCACACACATTTACATGTACAGTATGTAACAGTTTTATAAACTTGTAAATAGTCTGTAGGGTTTGCAGACTACGTCAACGCTTTTGATGTAGCTAACTTTAGGTTCATAATGGAATAATATAGGTCTGCCGTAAGATTTCTTGCATGAGCGTGAGAGTCTGAAAGCGTGACTGTCACGCCAGATGCGTGACAGTTGGAATCCCTGTTAATGTTCATAAATTAGCTAGCAACACCTTCCATTTAAAACAATTATTTCTTCAGACTTTTACATAAGCGTATGACATAGAAGGCTGCTATAAGCTGCAATGCAAACAATGCCTGTCTGATCACCTGCCACGGGCTCCTTCCTAGAGGTGTGGTCGGCTTTGTTTCCATGGAAACCGGCATTTGTCGCGGTCGACTCGGGGTCCGCCTTCCGTTCCTTGAGGCTGATCACCTCCCGGGGAGACGCCGGAGCACTTGCTGGAGTAACAAACGAGCAGATCAGCTGTCGCGCTCAGAGAGAACACCCCGCCCCACCATGGTTCGTCCTCCGTCGCTACTGCTGGATATATTTAACCGACATGCCGCAAGGCTTAAAACATTTATTTTCTATGTAGCACAGGCAAGGCACCCACCATAAAACACCCCAGATCACTACAACATCTGTCATTTTCTGTATGCCTCAAGAAATAAGAATGCATTTTGTTCCTAAAATTGTATGTTTTCTAAAATAATCTCCCCTACCAAACTTGTTAAAAACTCTTTGCATCTGCCAAACTTACAGTCCAGTTGATACATCCAGAAGAACAGTGGAATAGAGTTGTTAAGATAAAAATTAACATAACAGAACAAGTCCTTGTCCAGTACAGCTACTGTAGTCCTCGACAAAAAGGCAATAACTATACATGGATACGGACAGATCACCCTGCTGAATTTACTCAAGGACCACAGAGAGCAGGTTTTATGCTTCATAAACTAATGCCTCTTCCTGGTTTAGTGTTTACATCCGTAGGGGACCTGAGCGGCAGACTGAAGGCAGAGAAACAGGGACGTTGGGGAATCCCCCTCAGCCCAGTGGCCCTCTGCCCCCCCGCCTACACGCCAGAGGTTTTCCTTCGATTAACCCCCCATAGGTGGTATTTGCCCCGGGGCTCAGTGGGAATTATGGTCACATCTCCTCTTTTCAAATCTTCTAGTGTATGGTTGGGATAAGACTCTAAGAGTACAGGCAAGTACATGTGATTCACCCAACAAAATAATCAATAATCAAACCATGAGATATTTTATGATTGCAGTGGGCTGTGTCGATCAGGTTAGATTGCTAGATTGAGAATGCTGACTCCTTTTAGTTGCATCTTGATAGAATCTTATGTAAGCGTCAGCCTCAGAATAAAGCGGATGTTTCGCCTGAGGAAGTGCACGGTAAACATTTTCCAAAAGTCCATCTCCACCCAAGTAAGCTGCTCACAACTTATCATCCTGGTGATAAAACAGCAGAAATGTATGGCATTATTCATAGTGAAATCTGTAAAATTAACAATCAAGAGGATTTTATATGTCCAAAGACTGGGCATGAGAGGCACTGTAAAATGTAATTAACTGCAATCAGAAGCTCTGCCATCAGAGATGATGAAGCACACCATGAGGGCTTCATGCCCTCCACAAGCAGAATATGACAGCTTCAAGGCAATGTGTTTGTCATTACTTGCTTCATAACTGTCAGATTGTTGTCCGGCTGACGGCCTCAGCACGCATTTATAAGAACCCTCTGTTTAGAGATGGGCTTTATTACTGAGTTTAATGGCTCCCAAATTCAGCTGACAAAAGAGGTTTCCTCCTGAGGCTACTGCAGCTACAGTATCTACGGCAGATTTTATCACGCTCGCTTCAGGAGCCTGACTCCTCCAGACTGACTTAGATGGCTTTCATCGTGAGGCAGCTTAAACCCCAGGGCAGTCTGGGAATGACTGCTCTCCCACCAGGAGTCTTGAACCTCCACCCCCACGCTGCAGGGATCTCTGCAGGGCTCTGTTCAGAGCAAGGACCCCACGTGGCTCTGATGACAACTTCAGAGCCCCCCGGTCTGCCCAGGAGGTTGTGTGATTGAGGCCCAGCATGAGAAATCAATTTTGGCATTTATCCCCTGGCTCAATTCAATTTCTGTTGACCAATACTGAGGTCATCTCTAAGAGCAACGAAACAGCGAAAGATTTTCAAGACTCAAAGTTTTTTTTCCTACCATTTCCCATTACCTAAGCTCCACTCCGCTGTTCGCTTTTTCCTGGAAATAGCACATCCCCGACGTCAGAGGGACACATCCAGCACAACTAATTAAGCCGCTTGTTCAGAAAGGTTAACGCTTCATCAAAGCCAGGATACAATTTCCATAGCGGCTTCCAAAAAAAGAGAGGAGTCATTTTGTTGAAAATGACAGGAGGGATTTGGCCATGTGGCGAGCGCCCGTTTCCACTTAGATACTAGCTAAACTCTGGACATAAGGTAATCAGCTATCTGACGGCCACTTAGTCGCTAGCTAATAACCGGGATGGGCCTCCATGTGTGGAGATCTAAGAGGGACTCGTGATGGCGGGAATATACCCATGGACCATCGGTAGAGAGTGAAGCGGCAAGTGCGCGGCGGATTTTGGGGATTACTGGCAACGTGCCGCTAGCTTTCCCTTCGTAATTAACGAGCGCCTGTGGAATAGTGATTTATGAAGGAGGCGACCGCAGAAGAAGAACAGCTGCGACAGCGGTGGGTATTACGGATGCCGTGGATATCTGTGTTCAACCAGGAGCCAGTCTGCCTCTCCCCGACCTGGGGGCCATCGGTGTCGAGGTGCGGCCCCGATAATTACACCCCCGCTGTGTACTATTTAACAGTGAGCAGCAGCTGCAGTAGTGGAGGTCTTGTTTGCCCCAGGGTTTGAGACAGATCTTTCTGAGATACTGCTAATTGTGAGCTGTGGGCACTCCTGTAGGGGCTTCTCATCTTGCCCCATCACCCCTCAGCAGACCGAGAGATTAGAAACAAAACGTTAAAAAGGAGTCCCTTGGCAGCGTATGCGTTTCTTAAGTAGGGCACTAAAAAAATAAACAAACAAAAGTCAATCAAAGGTTTTTTCACTCATCTTTCAATATGGGAGGTGGGGGCGGTTCTAGACCATTTCAATTGGGGGGGGGGGGCAGACTGGGGCCAGTTGTTCTGTAAGGGGTCTAGATGCGATTGACCTTAATGTCTTCCAAGTATTACTTACACTAGACTGCCAGCAATAAGAAGCAAAAGACAGTTTTGAAAGTTATTTCTGCAATGCTTTGAAGTCACATTTTGCACTTTTTACAAATATGTAACTCACTATGATTTCTTGTTTAGACTGTCTTGCTCCCACCAGCTTGATTGTTTTTTTCTGTCATTAACTTTGCTTTTCACCAACTAACGCAACTCGACCACCCGGCCCACTCATGTTAAGAGTCCATCAAGAAAATGTGCTTACATTTGTGTTTTGCCTGTTCCAGTGCACAAAATAGAATCAGCCCTGATGGGACATAGTCCTGACCCATAAGAGAGTCCTTGAGCAGATTCTGGTGTTTACCAGGCCCATTTTGTTAACTAATTTCCTTCTCGAATAAAGTGATTTCTGCCAAGACTGCCTACCGCATAGTGAAGAGCTCTGAAGAGCAGGCATTGCGGGACTACAGACATTTAAAAGCTCGACGAAAGTAATTACCTTGAATAAGACTAATTTACCTCAAAGATGAGAGCACAACGGCGATGCGACTGACCTGATCGATTGTTGGGGGAGGTCCGGACTGGGGAGACAGAGGGAGTACGAGAGGAAGAATAGGGTCTTTGTCTGTCTCTTTCTATTGTTGAAGAAGAGCCCACAAAATGATACTGCGAATAGCCATCCTGCGGAAAGACAGATGCACAGATCAGCAGCCGGGCAGCACTGCGGAGAAGAAAAAAAATGCTTTTATTTATACGCTTTAAAGAGAAACTTTAACTGGAAGGGAGTATTTTCTCTGGACACTGCTGCATTTCATTCTATTTATCCAAAATGGCTCCAAGATTCAGACGAGGGAGAAAGAAAATTTACTGAGTGGAAATAAAAACCCTCACTCTGGAAAGATTAAACATTTAGCCATCTAGCTCATTGCACACTGTCTGCTTTAGCGGTACAGCTCACAGAAGAGGTATCTTCAAAGTTATCAAGGGTTCCTGCAAGGGCTAAATCCTGGCTGAAACAGATGTAGGGCCCTTAAAGT
The DNA here is from genome assembly GCA_026781145.1 of Hippopotamyrus pictus. Classification (NCBI taxonomy): domain Eukaryota; kingdom Metazoa; phylum Chordata; class Actinopteri; order Osteoglossiformes; family Mormyridae; genus Hippopotamyrus; species Hippopotamyrus pictus. Next base: position 6,697,382 of record JAODLC010000036.1, on the reverse strand, counting down.
GAGACCGGGAACAGGAGTCAGAAAGAACAAGCTGCTCTCTTTCAAAAAGCAGCTCAGGAGGTCACAGCGGAACCCGATTCCAAACCGACAGCCTGTACAAGGAAGACTCACGTGTGTCACCCGTGACCTGAGTGGCGCCCTTGACATGGACGGTGAGAAAGATCACTGAATGGGACAAGATGCTTCGCTACTCCCAGAATCCACCAGTGTGCGTCATGCTAGCCCAAACCTTCGTTAGTATGCAGCGGTCAGCAGATCCAAAGTACATGAATCTCATGGTACCGACGCGCTCATCTTGGGTGGGGTTAGTCGGAGGCGTGTCCTACAGAGCAACGTTCGCCCTCAGAAACTGACTCTAAGTGCCCCCGCTAATGAATATACTTTTAGAGCTAATCTTTTATCGAGGCTGTATAAACACAAAGTGAAACAGCCTACAGCTCAGCGGGCCAGTAATTCCAATGATGTGCTGCGAGAGTTTACTGTTCTTTGGAGAGAAGGCTGCATGAATACAGGGGCTTCATTCAGACCCCAGACCGTCCACAGCGCACCCATGACCCAAGTCGAGCAGGCTGATTCCAAAAGCCCGGCAGATGATGCTTGGTCAGAGGGAAAGAAAATGATTAAATCAGAGCCGGACGTGCATTTGTTTGTTTTACATGCAGCATTTCCTGCAGTTTGATTTATAACTTTAATGTCTGCAGAAAGGGATTCGCTCTTTTATTCTGCAATAAAGCGAAGGTATAAATCTGATACAAAGTAAATTAAAGAGCCAGGCTCTATCTGAGTAAACACCGCACCAGACAAAAGAATGGGATTGTGGGTATGCTGTCCACATTGAAGGACAGCAATAACATATGGGTACACTTGGGTATTAGCACAAAGGTGGGGAAAGGAAAATCTATAGTGCAGAGAAGGGTGCCGTCCAAATAAGTGAATTAGAAAAAGCCATTATGCTGGAATCGGATCCTGCTCTGATAGCTGCACGCATTCACCACGTCTGGAGCAATGACATTCTGACAATGCATACATGTAAATGTTAAAACTGTACTACTTTTAGCCTGGGAACAGGCAGAAATAAATCTTTGGTGACATGATTTCGGTTAGAATACTCCATTGAAAATATTGCACCAATTAGGTTTCATTTTCTAATACAAAGTAGCTGGCAAATTAACCATTTTACATTACATTGTAATAGTAATGTGGCTTGTTCAAGACTATAACCTAACCCTAGTGCCCAATAAGACTTTAATTTGCACAGATTTATTAAAATGAGATGCAGGCAACGGTAACATAGACACAAAGCATTTAAAGACCATAAATTGTGGTTTAAAGAAAGAAATGAGCAGACCAGATATGTGTGAGACACACATAGCAGGTCAGGAGATCTACAAAATGCTATCTACTTTGCAAGACGTGGTATAATACACACATCACAGCACAAATGAGACTTCCTGTGGTTCCTCTATGACACAAAGAGGGCCATAAATGCAGGGCTCTGTGCCTGGTGACACAACAGAGCTGAAAAGTGCCTTGCTTTAAATATTCCCTCTGCTGTCACCTCTGTGACATTTTCAAGGCCTTGCAGGTAAGGACATATTACAGTTGCTATGCAACTGTTGTCCTGGTTATAAACGACAGTCTTATATAGGTATACGAAAACCACAGAGTTCAAATTCCAAGTCAGATAAATTTTAAATAAACCTTGTGAGAGACTGTATGCACAAAACAGCTGAGCACTTTGATGGATTTAGTCTTATAAAATCAAAACATTTCCTAAAAAGCAGAATTCCAGATGACTTCATGGTTTGACGCACAACAGTGGGCAGGGGTAGTGCTAGATTTTGGGCCCTATGAAAGCATATTTTAGGCCCTCAACCCAGACCAACCCAATTACAGCCGTGGAAAAATTTAAGAGAGCACTATTTTTAAACAAATCTGCATTTTTAAATCCTTGTTTAATCGTGGTTCTGCTGGCAGAAGGCTACGCTAAGCAGCAGGTTCAAAATTTCCAAGACCACTGACACAACTCAAGTGAGGCAGGAGACATTGGGAATGACCAGAAACCAGCCAGGTAAAGGGCGGAATGCCAGAGATGACCATTAACTTATCCGACAGTTTCTCATGAACTGTAGGATGACATCAAGTGTCCTTCAAAAGGAACAGGAAACATTAAGTGCAGGTGTTAAGTGCACTGCTAGGACAGTCTGTAACAGGCTTCTACAAGCAGGACTGAAGTCCCATAAAGCGAGGAAGAAGCCCTTCATTAACGAGATGCAGGATAGAGCCAGACTGCAGTTTGCAAAAAAAAAATATATCATTCACAGACGCACACTCATAAATTGAGAAATGAGAAAACAAAAAAATATTTCCACGGCTGTATATTTCAAAATTTTTAGGGTCCGTGTCAGTCAGGGGCCCTTGGAATGGTTCTAAGTCCCGCCCTTTATAGCAGCCCTAACAGGGGACAATGAGGACAGTCATTTATCTACCCCCATTAATCAGCACTAAAAAAAGTAGTGTTTGGCAGTAGTGGGCAAGAGACTCTTGGCCACCGAAATCCCACAAGCAGAACTGCCCTTCGGCCCAGACAAGACATGAAACTGAACAGCTCCAGAAAACACCCAGCTGTAAAAAAAAGCAAGAGACAGAGAGTTATGGATGCTTTGGAAAAACAAGCCTGGAGAGTGTTGGTTGTGTTGTCGTACTGCAGACTTCCTTGAAGTTTTACATGACCAGAGTCAGCGCTGAAAGGGTTACTCGGCCAGCAGTGGCACACGGTGCCCGTTGTTTCAGCAATCTGGCCGTCTTACACAGCAGTTTGGGGAAGTGCTCATATCCGGAAGGTTCTGCAGCAACTGTGTTTCTCAGCATGTCAGACACTGATCTGTCCATATGGACACTTAATCAAATTAACAGTGTGCAATTACTGGGTGGTTTGTATCAAGATTATTACTACTAATAAAAACAAACACTAAAAGATAGAAAAAGAGCCAAAAGAAGAAAATTCTTGAAAAAAATATATAACAAAGCTTTTGTGAAAAATTAACTCAGGGTAAAATATTGTCTACAAATACATGTAAAGATTAAAGTAATGGATGTAAAAACAAAATTACAGTTGTCAGACCCATTAAAACTGAAATAAAAAATTTAAATTGCATAGAAATAAAGAATGACCCAACATCTGTACACTAAAATAACCACAATGTATTTATTGCCTTATGTTTATTTGGCACTACGGCCTGCAGAAAGTATATAAGTATGAATTTTATTATTCTTTGTACACGTGAGAATAAAAAACAACACTGAGAGCAGTGGTTACAGAGGGGCTAATTAGCAGGTCACATGCATACGAGCGCTGAAGTATTCTCCTTTGCATATATCACAGGGTCCAACTGGAACATGCCATAATATATACAAACAGCTAGGGTTGCCAACCGTTCCGAATTGTCCAGGACATCCCGAAATATGGGTGATTTTGATTTGTCCCTTCAGGGGCACCTCCAATCTCACAGCCTCGTCGGCCAATAATAGACTACTGTAAGCATGGCAAAACTCGTGCAAATGTTGCTATGAGACACGGTTGTTGGTGTGCGTGTGTGCACTGGTCACTAGTGGCTTGTCCTTTTACACTGTGAAATGTGTAGATTTATAGTATGAAACCTTGCGATTTCCATTATTGTTGTTCAGCTGCTCTGCGCACGCACCTGCAAGAAAGTGTCCCTCATTTGGGGTTGAGAAAGTTGGCAACCCTACAAACAGCTACAGTGTGAAAACTGTGAGGTAACCGAGTCACCTTGGATGGACATGATAGCGTTATAGGTGGCAGGTTACCTGGGGATTGCAGGCACCACATACTGTTGCATGGCTCCACAAATGTGACAGCGCATCCCAAAGCATTCCCCACCTCAAACATTTGTTGCGATTTCAGCTGCTAAGCAACAGCCAAAGGCTCTTTTGCACATCACATGGTTCATATCACAGGCCGATCGATCTTCCAGAAATGGTGCATTGACCGGAAATCGACATGACCTGCATGCGTGAGGCCGGCAACCTTGACTGGACGTTAGCCAGGCCGCAAATGTCTCAGCCATAAAGTCCCGGGGACACAAAACCTGATTGGAAGTCCTGCTGCCTTCCCGCTTGTGGAGAGATTGGCAGCTCAATTCCAGTGCATCTCTCTTTGAGACATTTATATCACTCTTGGGTTGAGTATTATCTCAGGCTTGGGAAAATCACTAAATTTAGCAAGAGGTCTCGTGTGAGTTGTAAGCTGGTATCTGCCTGAAGCTGTCAGGTTTTTCACAGAGTCCTCGACCCTTACTTCTCCCAACTGGGTACATGCATAATTCTGATTTATTTACAATATGCTTCCTTCTTGACTTGCACAGCTTTGTCCGATGAAATTAAAAGGCTCCACTGCATATCTACAGTACAAGATTACAATATGAAAAATCACCTTTGCCTGACTTCTAATAAAGAACATTTTATCGAACATTATCTGAGTAACTGATAAGGCATTGTAACGCAGAATGGCCCCTCAATAAGTTTGATCGATGGATAGACTTCAGTATCCAATGACAGAACCAAACATAGAATATCGGAACAGTTAGCTGGAACAATGCACATGTAATATAAAGTACTTATTTATACTGATTATTTTCATAATTTCAGCTGTTAGGACATTTTGGGTAATTCCTTCCAGTTGCAACAAATAAACATGCCTTATGTAGTTCTGTGTTTGTAGAGGTTTTGGGATATGTGCCCTTTGGGATATGCTCCAGCTCAAATAAAGAGCTCGACTGTGTCTTCTGGAAAGACGGTTGCATTCTCTGGCTGCACACAGCTAAAGCTCGCAGCTAGGCAATTTCTGCTGCAACAACAAGCCTCTGTGTCCTCATCTCAATACCCGTGCTTTGCATTTTTCGTCTGACAGGACTCCAGCTTCCACATCCAAGCTTATTCACCAGGTACAAGGCATAAACACAGTATACACAATGAGATGTTTACTTCTCCGGGCAATGTAAACACTGTATAAAGAAGGATACGACATAAAAAACAAACACAAACAGTTAGAGTCAGCAAGTGTGAACATTTAACCAGATGTTTTAAAGAGTAACATAACAATAATATACGAGTGAATGCAATTGTTTTTGTGCTACAGATGCAAACATGTTTGGTATGTTAGCCATTAATGTTGAATCAACTAGTTGATTAATAAAACAGATGTGGCACGTCCCAAACATCTTAGCTTTTCTTGCCTGGAGTGTACAGGTAGGCGTCCACGCAGAAAAAAAATTCTCATTCTGAGTTCATACGGTAGAGCAGCATGAGAGAGAAAACACAAATTTGTTCTACGATGGCAAGGGTAATTATCCTGGTTAGGGATGAAGGAAGGTCAGTGTGAGAAATGCTACTTTTAGAAGCTGAAGAGCAACCGCCTGCTAAATTGGAACCAACAATAAACATCTAAAATGCAATCAGTCTCGCCACAGTGTCGAGCAGGGCGTCAGACAGACCTTCTTTGTAGGAGTGTCAGGTTTTCAAACACGAATCACAGCAAGCTGTGGTAGGCAGTGTCACCAAAGTGTCACAGTCTTGTAATTAAGAGCCAAGACTATTTCTACACATGTGAAATGCATATCCAAATTAAAATAATATTTCACACAGACATATATAACAGCGTTACACAACACAGTACACCTTACGGAAATCTAATTGGTCAAGAAGACAAACAAAACGAGAACCGGCCCCTGAAGCTCTCACTGTTGACTAAATAAATAATTGTGTTAATTAAAGGTCAATTAAAGATGCTTCTTCTGAGTGTACTAGTCTCTTTCTGAGTGTCCTCTCTACGTTTTGTGCTGTGCATCTATGGGAGTAATCACAACATCCTATCCTGCACTTAGTTTTGACGTCTGTGCATATTAGCGATAAAGGGTTAGCGAGTGCTATATTTTATTATTCATCTAATATAGCAGTCAGCCCTTTACCTTTTGAGCTGTGAAACATTTGCACACAAATGAATTTTTTGAAGTACACTCTGGGAAAATAGAATCAATACCAGAATTCATGCTGTTTTTATTATCTTCAAAATTCAGTGGCTAACACTGTGTGCTAATCCAATAAGGTAACTGCAAAAATCTTTGACAACTCTCAAAGAATCGTGGACTGAAAAGGTGTTGGTGATGGAATGCCTGCGAGTTTAGTTTTAATGGGTCAGGCGATATTCCCTACTTTAATGTCATCTCAGCTGACATTTATGTAGCTCCGTGGGCTTCACGTAAGCAAATGTTACAAAAAAACAACCCCACAGCAAACCGAGCACTCAAAACCGAAGAGAGAGCAAGACTATAGCAGCACATACGCCTGACCTGTGTGGGCAGTATGAAAGCACTGCCCATCTCCCTACAACCGTGGCCTTGCTGTGACATGAGCATTTTCATATATTTATGTAAGGGGGATTAGCATCATTAGTACAGCACAAGATTGAGCTCTGCAGTCTCCTTAGAACTTTTAACCTTTTCCTCACCCTTGACCTTAGTCTTTGGGAAGAAATGTAATTCTGTTGCTTGACTCATAAGCATTCACTTGTACTTTACTGTGTAAAATATGATTGAATTTATGTACCATTCCATCGTGAAGTTTGCTACGGTTAGTAAAAACAGACGGTTTGAATAATTTAATTTATACTGATTCAGAAATGACACATTAAATCTGTTTGGTCAACCAGACTTTATCGGCATATTTGATGCTTGCAACATAACCTTTTAACAAAAATATACTTAACATAATAAATTATATAATTTAGTAACAAGTGAATATGGAAGACTAAAATGATTGTGATTCAAAACACATTCAATGCATATTAAGGTTAAATAATTCATGAAGTATAAAAAAAATTGTAATATGGTAATGTCTGGGTACAAACAGCATATCGATGTTTGTTTTGTCTATTATGGTCTTCAAGTGAACTACACAAGAAAATACTAAATGATTTTGTCATGAACTTGTTCATTTACATTTTTTTCATTCAAGCGACGTACAAGCAAGGCAGGTGGTATATTACAAGCATTTGTTACTCCACCAGTTGACAATTATACTATTGCATTTTCCACAATACAATGTAGGAGAATGGACAGGTCTGTCTTCCGAAGGGTCTCAGATCAATCAACACTATGTTTGGTTAGAAACCTAAAAACCAAACGGTAACATGCATAAACTAAAGAACCCCGGTTTATTTGCAAAGGTGGCTCCCCTTCTTTTGGACATGTGGGTTAAAAAGTAGAAATTCACTGAGCTAATAAACAGCACAAAATTAAACTGAACTAAACTGGCGGAAAATATCGGTGTATTTGCACGAGAAAGTCAATTGGTCAAAATTATTCATGAAAAAGGTGTCTGGCAAATAAAGAAATGTAGATGTAAAGATGATAACAAAAGCAGCAGGGCAAATCTATTCCTGGCAATCTGAAGAAGGTTGCTGGTTTTAAGCCAGAGGGACTCAACCCAATTTAGCCTGATATCACATACAGCTGCGTCACTGGGTATACAACAGTTGGCTATGTAACCTTTCGGTTCTGCCAAGCAACTACATTATTTAATTATGCGCAAGACCACTCCCTGTTCCATTTTTTATTCCAGAAAATGTTAGATGATCATCTGCATGCAAAGCCTTTAAACCTTTATTTTTAACACACGATGAACGTCTTAATGATTTAGATCATTGTATTTGTATCATTAACTCAGTGTCATTCAAAAGTGCATCCAGAAAATGCTGGAACTTGTGTTTCAAAAGATGCGCTTAAAATAAACCATTTACCAGTTAGTTTTTGTAAAATTTCACAAAATCTCAGGAGAAATTGATTTTCATATCCTCCACACTATTATCGAGGACAAAAATGCAACAGGAGATTTTGTGGCTACTGATTGATTCAAGAAAATCCACATCAATTTGTTTACTTTTGAAATAAGCAGCAAGTAATGTTTGAAGTTAAATATTTCAAAGGAAAAGCTATGAAATATGGTGGGAGCACATCAATGGAAAATTAAGGCCATCTTTTCATCAAAACAAACCACCAGGGAGTGAATGAAGACACGTGATCAAGGACGCAAACAAACGGCAATCGATCAAACAACTTAATAGATATTTCTCCAACAATTTTACTTTTCAACAGACCATTGATTGCTTAGTGTAAATGCAATAAACCATAAACTGAAGCTGCCAAGAAGAAAAATGAAAATCTAAATATTTAGGCTGAACATTTCAGTTGTTCCTTGTTAAATGAGCACAGAAACAGCATTATACAGAGAAGAGGTGTTCTATGCTGGCATAGGCCTTGTTCACATTACATTACATTATGTTCTAGATATGTTCTAATATCCCTGGGGGTGTACAGCTGTCGCCAATGCCCTGCATGAATAAGAACATAAGAAATTTACAAATTCGGCTCATGTGGCTCGTTTGGGGAGAACTTAACTAACAGCTCAGAGTTGTTAAAATCTTATCTAGCGCTGATTTAAAGGAACCCAAGGTTTTAGCTTACACTACACTAACAGGAAGACTATTGCATTCTCTAACTACATGCTGTGTAAAGAAGTGCTTTCTCAAATCCAGTTTAAAATGTTCTCCCACTAATTTCCACGTTATGGCCATGAGTTATTGTATTTGACCTAATATTGAAGTAATTTCGGTTGAACAGCATCCAGACCTGATAAAATCTTATATACTTGGATCATGTCCACCTTTACTCTCCTTTGCTTGAGGCTGAACAGAGTCAGCTCAGCTAACCTCTCCTTATGAAACATTCCTCTAAGTCCAGGAATCATTCTTGCAGTCCTTCATTGAACCATTTCTAAATGGTTATTGTTAGCACCAACACTATGAATATCCTCTGTTCTACCTATATTTCTTTCACAATGTAAATGGTCACAGAACCATTTAGGTGTGGGCATTAGGTGAAAGGGCATTTGATGGCCACATGATCAGAGGTGAAAGGGCATTTCAGTTCGTAAGACCATGCCACGTCTTGTGCATCCTGCAGGATTAGTCTCCGGGTTCTAAATAGCTTTTATTCCGCTGTTTGGGTTAGAAAGCAATGCTCCTTTTCCACTCATCGCTCTACAGTGACATCTACTGTCAGCTGAGCAGCAGCACAGGACAGTGTAAGGAGCTGAGTCTACCTTGTGCTCCTCCAACCGCATTGTGTTGCTGAACAAAGCCCTCGGCATGTGTGCTAGTTTTCACCTCTTAAGGAACGGGGCTGACACTTAAGGGGAGGCTTGTGAAGGGATTAATTCCAAATGCCATGAAAACAGAGAAAAAAAATACATACAGTACCAGTCAAAAGTTTGGACACACCAAGCTGCCTACAAAGGAAAGTGATAGTGTCATGTCACATGACCTAGCCACCTGACCTAAACCCACTGGAGATGGTTTTGGAGGTGTTTGATCAGACATCATAGTGTTGATACCTTTATAATTATTCTAAAATGTAAAGAATAGTACAAATACACCTTTCCATAGGTAGGTGAGTCCAAACTTTTGACTGGTACTGTAAATGCACACCAAAGCAAATTATACTCCAGCTGAAATCCTCACCACTCCCGAGGTACGCTCTGATCTGAACAGCACCTTCCATTCATTGCCTTTTATTAAAACGTTCCCAGGGTCAAAAAGGGGCTTTTCTTTCCGCTGCACAGTGATCCAAAGGAGAGGTCTTCATCCTAAACTCAGGCCTGCACTTCTGAGGCCAGCAGTCTGAGAAGCTGCCCTACAAAGCTGCCCCTGCATACAGAGGCTTTACCTGTGACCTGTACGCCCCTCCGGGACCAGTCGTCTCACGCAGTGAAGTCTTACCTTCTTGTACAGGGCCCGCAGATCTCGGTACTGCCACATGCTGCTCAGGACCTGCGACGCTGCTTTCACCACCTTGGGAGAGTATCTGGAATACAGGCAATGTAACATTAATGTCATCCACGGCCACTGTCTCACACCCTGCTTTTATTAATGCATTCCCATTTATTTATTTGTTGGTTTATTGACCATACAGTTTTTTTTTCTCCCTACTTAGAGTTTTTTTTTGGTTCCTCTCCTCTGTCATCTGTTTGTTTTGTTTGCTTTTGTGTTTGTTTGTGGGTAGTGGTGGCTTAATGGTTAGGGAAGTGCACTTGTAATTGAGAGATTGCTGGTTCAAATCCCTGACCAGCAAGGTACTGCTTGCTGGGTGCTGGATTAGCTGCCCTGCTGTATCTGTGTCAGCACTGATAACCTGCCTGAACATCCTTGGCCAAATAAACTGATTCTGATCCATTTGCAATTAAAATTATGATTTTAAGAGTGTCAGATTCTTTTTTCATAATTTACTGAGGTTTAAATAATTTGCCTGGTCAAAATCTTAAGTGACGTTTATTTACAGTGCGTACGATGTGAAAAGAACAGTCCTCATGGTAGATCTGGATGCCAGAAACGAAAACAACACTGGTAACAACACAGACTTCCTTTCCATTGTCTGGCTTCCAGGAATGTTTAAAAGCCTCAGAAAATAAAAAAAAAAAATGCAGAGGACCAAAATACATTTTCTGCTAATAAGCTGTGTTTGTTGAGCTCAGGGGATACAAATACTCTGTCTCAGCTGTGATGTTAGACATTTTCCCCCATTTAATTCACCCATAAGGGCTACTGACAAAACTAACTGATTAAAAATAATTCAGCATCAGTAGGGAAAAAAAACAGTTTTGTACATATAAATTAGATTTGGACTTAGCAGCCAAATTCACGTCTGGAAAAACTAGTGGGTAATTATAGTGCAGCAACACTAAACGTTCACTGTCAACCAACAAGGCCGACCTTTGAAACAGGACCCCCATATACAGTCTGGCTTGACACTGCAGCGATTTCTTAATTAAAATGTCATGGCACCAGTGATGTGCAATTAGTCAGAGGTGAACAGGGTAGACCAATCTCTTTAACATTACTGACTTTCCTGTTTGGTGCTATTAAGATTATATAGAGGAAATTGCACTTTAAAACAGAAAACTACTTTATCAATGCAGGACAATTACTGGAGCCAGTGACATGCACCTTCTGTATGCTAACTTGAACTTGCGAGCTCTCTGCATGCTTAATGTTGCCAGCTTAATGCCTCCCCCCCCCCACACTCCCTCTACTGCAGAGACACAGATGTCATGCTCTCAGATGTCCCCCCTATATTGCGGCATAATTATTCGTTTTTTTTTTTTTTTTTTTTTTTTTTTTTTTTTAAAGTAACATGTCAAAACAAATGCTGGCTCTTATCTGCTTGACTGCCAAGGTTTAAGTCTTCTTTTTCATACCTCAGACAGTTCTAGCTCTGAACAGTTCCCCACCAAAAGCAGCCATACTGTCTTGAAAAGCCTTCAAAGCATCACATGCTGCAAAAACCTGAAAATACTAACCCCTCTCTGTCCTGCAATCACAGAGACTTTTACTACAGATTCGAAAAACAAAGGGCACTCAGACACCCGAGTCTCTCACCACTCCACGTGTCCAGTTTGAGAAAAATTTCACACCTCTTTATCAGTCTCCTTCTCCCATCTACCAGCCAGTGCTCACCAGCTGGCTGACAGCTCTGCAAACTCAGACTGATGCCTCCCTGATGCTCTTCAAGGAAGAAAACTCCAGAAATACAGAAGGCTTTGACCTGCTTTTCCCTGCTAGATTAAAACGATGTGCTGCTCTTCACCAGATGTTGCCGATCAGATCCTGGGCCACTGAATTTTTCTGGTCTGCTTCTTCCAATATCGTTCCACAGAAGGACAATCAAGCAGACTTTTTGATTATAGACTACACAAGTCCGTTGTAAAAACAACATTTGATTCTAAATCTTAATTCGGTCACGATTCCTCTCCTTGACCCGCATTCTGCTTAAAAGGCCGACAGGTCTTGTACTGTGCTGTTAACAAGAGTCTTCTGGCATCATCTGTACTCCTTGGGCACATGTTACAGAATCCCATTTGCGGATCTCAGCTCAACAGCACCTTTTACCCCTGAATGTCTTTATAGCAAGCTGTCAATGCTGAAGGTAGCATCTCCACCCTTCAGCAGACCCTTACAATGTCTGAGCAATATCACGCTGTGTATGAGACTGGTCTCTATTTCTCCCTGCCTTACACCAGTGGTCTGCAAGGCTGTCTGCTCCATTTCCCTCTGTCCTCTCTGTACACTAATGACAGTGCCTGAAGACATGTGTCGAAATCCTACATATACCCACGATTCCATATCATCCCCGTAACCGCTGTCGAGTTTGCCCCGGTGACAGCTCACCCCAAGGGCATCCTGCACTGTGCTGTGGAATCTGCAGGGACGACCGTCAGAAACATGTTCCCTTCCACGAAAAAATGTGCACAACCTCGACTCCAGGGGAAGCAAAAAACAATAAAAATACATGTTGGCATGATTGTGCCTGACCCCTCCCGTGAAGGGCAGTACCCGTTCCAGTGAGTCACTCTTAATAGCTACAGGTCTATAAACCTGCCTCTACCCCAGGCTTAAGCTCCCGCTGAGCTTTGCACCCGTGTGCCCTCCTAACCCGCAGTTCCATTCATTAGGCCTTTTCTCCACACATTGCACCTGTTGTAATTCCTGCCCAGCTTACGGTCTCTCTTCCAGTACCCGCAGTCTATTTTAACTTTTGAACTTGTTTACTTGTTTTTTGTCGAACACCGTGCAACATCTCTTCAGTTAAACATATCAGGTTTTTCTCTTGAGCAGGACCCCATGCTCCCAGATAAATTAGACACACATGGCAATTCACTTAATTAAGTGAATTATGCTGACTCTGATTGCAATTTTTATTATGCAAGACACCCCAATGTTAAGGACACTAGAAATGAATAATTACGATCAAATCAGCAGATCATTGTTAGAGTCCCGCTTTTATGGAAATCATGCAGGTTCACCATAAAGATAATACTCAGTGGAAACTTTAATCAAACTTCTAACATTTTTCCTTCTTTATGTCTGATTGGTTGGGGCTTGGTGTTTGCTTCCTGAGTTTATTGCATTGTGGACAAGATGTATGTTTTCCATTAACAAGCGTGTTTTTTCCTATAGACACAATTTCATCTTTCCTGGTAGGAACCTTACATCTCTACTGTAAAAATACAGATATCTCAGGAGCAGATATCTCAGCGATTTGGCTGTCCTCGGATGAACTTTATTCTTAACATTTTCACTGAGACTGGGGAACAGATTGATGAACATAAAAAAAAAAGTTTCTGCACCTGCCTAATTTAATAATCTTAGAAGTTAATTAATTCTGAATCCATGTGAGGGGGTCAGGGGCATGGGCTGTAATCATTGGCCCTCATTTTTAATTTAGGATTTCAAAACCCCCCCCAATTTGGCATGACACGCCATGGCTGGCGTGCTGACGGATAGGACCACAAGTTTAAGAAGGATCATGAGTTTAAGAACGTAAAGTACCGTTTCTTTCTGCCGGGTACGGTGATCAGTGGGCAACATCACTAAGTGTGTTTTTATAAAAACTGAAAAAGGGAACATAAAAAAATATGGAAAAAAAACAATTAAAGCTGATCAGCTTGGAAATGGCAACTTCCTGAACTTGTGGCCCGGTATTCAGACTGAAAAAAACAAGAGGTAGCATTCGGGGGTCTTTTGCGTAGCTAATAGATCCCCGGTAACAGGCATAGAAAAAAGACGCCCGTTACAAGGACAGGACCCCTGTCAACCATCATTAAGTGAGTGCTGCATTACAGGGTACGTCACTACGATAACCAGTGGGGTGATATTGCCACTGCCCAGGCAGTGTCTGTCGCATGCTGACATCTGGTTCTGCCAGCCATGACAAAATGTCCCCCCCCCACCCCGGGTGTCTGACTTTGTGGGCTTGCCCGTCGGTGAGCTGAGCATGCCCATTCAACCCTGCCTAGCCAGAGGAAAAGCTCCCCCCGGGGTACTCGCTTTGCAGGCTTGCCCATCATTTGGCTGAGCATGCTCAGTGGATTCTGCCAACCATGAGAAAACATCCCCCCCCCCCCCCAGGCGTCTGACTTTGTGGGCTTGCCCATCAGTGGGCTGATAATGCGCAGTAGGCCCTGCATGGTGTGAAGAAAAGCTCACCCCTGGGGAACTTGCTTTGTGGGCTTGCCCACCATTGGGCTGAGCGAGCAGATGTGGAACGGCTCTCGGCTTGAACACGTGTGACACCCTGGAGCTCCCAGGGGGATAAACCAAGTGTTAAACGGTCTTTTCACTTTTTCACAGTGACCTCGTTCCCCAAAGAGAAAATCGAACTCAGCCTGATGTATACTGAAGCAGTAGTTACACATCGAATGTGACGTAGGGTGTATTTCTCTTCCTCACAGATACAAAAGATACAGGCAAACATGTAATGATTCAATACACTTCTATTCAGAAATGATTCAATGCGATTCGATTCGAATACAATGTGATTCATTCAGCTCTGACTGGATATGATTTAGATCAATTGAACATGTACTGAAGTGTCCTACCTTTAATGCAAAAACAAGTCTCTGTGTTTATTTTGCTCTGCAAAAGCCACCTGAGACTCTAGGTAACTAAAGTTGATCTTAAGATCAAAATATGAGAAAAATATTACAGTGATATAAAGCAATGGTTGTATCAATTTTATGATGGCTTTATTGGGTGTTTGCAGATTTCCTCCTTAAATTTCAGTTGGATTAGCGGTCTTGAATTGATCCAGCTTTTTTGTAGATACCTAGACCAGATTTACAATTGTATCAGTTTTTTGTTATATGCCTGAAAATGACAATTTTATGACACCCTTTTTCACAAGTACGTGATCTGGCCATGTCACTCTCCGAGGGTGTCGGTCTAGCGGTGCATCATGGGAAGGCTCTGAGTCCGGGGCCCACGCCACCTACTTGTCCCCTTTGCTCCTGGCGATGCCGACGAGCTTCTCGATGCCGCCGGCGTCGCGCAAGGCTTTGGCGTTCTCCATGTTCTTGGTGATGACCTCGTGCAGGGCGCAGCAGATGGCGGTGACAGTGTCGTCCGACATGGTCTTGCCTGCCGTTCCGCCCGCCGTGGAGGCAGAACCCCCACCGCTGGTACTGGTGCTGCCTGGCAACCGGTGAACCAGGTCACGCATGGCATATTTTCCTGGAACAGGAGAGGGGAAGCACTCTGATCGGTTACTGTAACCATGAAATACTTAATTTCCACACTTGTGGAAAGTATAACGTGATGCACTATGAATATGTCAAAGAATGTGTCCTTCAGCTATCCGTGGATCTTCCATTAACAAAGTATCCGGTGCGGGGTCACCCTAACCCCGACCCAGGAAGCACAGGGCAGTTGTAGAAGCCTAAAACTATATTGATTTGGGTTTATGGATTGAAAGTATAATGGGTCTTATGTTGCTGATGGAGATTATTTTGTGATTATTATTTAGAATAAGATCCTCCTGAGACCCCACCTATTCATTTATGTCCATTGCAGTGGACATTTAGTTTTTGCATATATTTTTTCACTGATGTAAGGAAACGTATTTATTCTTGTTGTATACTAGAGAGGACATGCTGTGAAATTAAAAATAAAAATAAATTTGAAAAAAGATGTCATTTCCTCCAAAGACATAGAAAATCACAATTAACCTAAAACTGAAGGACACTTTTTTCCTTGGGTCTCAGGAGGATATATCAGATTGTTAGGTTAAGGTTTGTAACTTTAAGAGCGTCACGTGACAGTAGAGGTCATTAAGGAATTAGTTAGGGAAGGACAGAGCCGCACGGTCTTTTGACCTCTGTCTCTCTCTTTTGATTTTGGAAGGAACTCTGCTTCTCTTCTTTTGATTTTTGAAGTACCGTATTTCAAATCTTTTGCTATACGGAAAACTTTGTATACTGTTGTGTTATTCGATTTAGTAAATAGTTTTAAGTTAAGCGAATGGCTATGCGTGTTTCTTTTGTCGCCGCATCTTCTTCTTTTCTTTTGTCTTATGTTTTTGATTGGGAGAGAGCAAAGTGTCAATCTTAGGCTCCATTTTTGGATTTGGACGCTACAGCAGTGGATAGGATTCCAGTCCAACACAGGGCACACAAACTCACCCTGTGGGCAACTTAGACACCAGTTTACCAAATGACATGATTTTGGCCTGGAGGAGACTGGAAAACCCAGAGGAAACTCCACAAACATAGACCCGGGGTGGGAATTGAACCCACAACCCCAGCGGTGCAAGGCACCATGCCGCCCAGATTGTTAGCGAGTCCTCTAAGATTAGATGCATGACTTCACGAAGAAAACACACTCTTAAAGATAACACTGAAGAATAAAACTGCTGGATACGCTGGGTGGAGTCAGCAGAGAGATTCAAAGTGGGAATGGAGAACAAACATGGCGTATAAAGGGGAATAAAGCCCTTCAATCACATTCCTGAGCAATTACATGACCAGATTATTATGTTTTACTTTTTCTGTTTGAATTTTCCCCACAACCATGAATCGAACGATCGGTTTTAGGAAATGGATGGATGGATGGATGGATGGATGGATGTTTTAATTTTCCCCCAAGACACCCAATGCAATTTAATCTACAAAAACTGGTAACACTTTACTTGAGGGGGCACAAATAACATATTAACTCAGTAACTCCTCAAGCACAAATCATGGACAAATACAGCAATTGCATGAAATACATGAACCATTATGATTAAATGATGATGGACGAACATGGGATCAGCACGTGACTAATACTACCTGTTTTTGGTTAATTAATTAAAGTAATAGTGTGCTACTATATTATTTGTTCCCTCAAGTAACGTGCTCCTCAAAAATCATTATAATCACTGCTTTATTCACTATAACAGGGAAAGTAAGTAATGACAGTGTTGACTCAGTACAGTTTAATTGATTTTTAAATGGTTGTTTCCTCACCCAGGGCATCTGAACTAAGCCTAACAACGACAGACCAATAATACACAAGATGTCCTACAACATTTATACACATGAAGAACCTACAGATCGTTAGTTTGACATTTCTGGAGTCTAGCTCATACTCCTCCAGTGTTAACCTTTTAAAACTACCCTGGGTACTCAGACAGTGCTGTGAGGTAGGTGTGTGTCCAATGTGGGTGAAGCCAGGACTTATGGTTAATGAGATAACTGCCAACTCTTCACATGGTCCAAAAGCACATCGCCACAATCCCATAGACACATACATGCATCAGCCAGTCCCTGGGGGTTAATTGCCTCGCTCAAGGGGTCAGCAGTGAACGCACTCTGCCAACCTTGGGATTTGAACCAGCAACCTTCTGATCAGAGCGTTCGAAACCACTGAGCCGCAGACCTGCCCCAGACACCTCCATGGCGTTTACCGAGGGGCACACTTTGGTGGCATGCAACAGAGTTCGCTGCCAATCTCCCTCGGTAATCTCCCCGCCCTATTCTTTCCCTGTGTCGCGCGGCCAGATCCAATCGGCCCCGGCGAGTTCCCCCATTGTCGCTGGAACTCCAGCATTTTGTCAGGCTAAACACAGAAATTGACCAAAGTAAAGTCGCTTTCTCCGGAGAGAGCTATGACTAACAGTGTCTTCAGGTAAATCACGGTGGCTCAGCAGGTCCCTGCAGCTGATCTTTCTGTTTGACGGATGTACTACTGGAGAGCTGTCATAGGAAGGCGCCATTTATAAACCAGAGAACATCCATCCATCTCTCATAACTGCATCTTCAGCATGGGGCCACACTGAGGCTGGAGACTAACCCAAGAAGGGCAGCACATGAGACTGGAGATGCTCTGAACCTTAAAACTCACATGATGTGGCCAGATTAGCAAATCAAGTCAAGTGTCATGCCACCAAATTACAGGTGAACAATGGTACAAAGAAATGTTCCCCCGGGACCAAGGTGCAACATATAACAGCACTGGCAGAGGGATGACTTTCACAATATTTCAGCGCAAAACTCAGGAGAGGACACAAGGGTTTATATACATAATACAATGTGTATGTAAACAATTAGTATAACAGCATAAAGAGGTTGAATGAATGTAGTGGATTGAATAAACAGATAAATGATAAGTTTAAAATTACCAATGCCACGGGTAAGGGCACAGTGCCAGCCACCATACCAAACAACTAAAGTACTACATAAAAATATCATGAATGCCTTGCTGTAATGCATGTTTCTGAGTTCCAGTTATACGCTATTCTCTTGAAAATGAATCTAATCCACAAAGTAAAATGTCAGCACAGATAAAGACAAGAAATAAAACACATTCTGTCCCTTTTGCTTCCTCAGGTACCCATAATCCTCCCTTCCTAATTGAAAAGGTGAGGATAAAATTGAGTCACGCCATCAATAACATCCTGATAGCGGCCTCCAAATTGCTACAAAATGAATGTCACAAAGGCATCATCTCAACCAACAAGAGCTTGATTGTTAGAGTTTCCATTTCCATTTCCAACAGAAAAAAAAATGCTCGCTTAATTGATGGCTGCTTATCTTGAAGTTCCAGACTCTCTCGTCTTCCTTAGTGGACAAGTTAGCACAAAAGGATTTACCCAGAGCAAACCCGATATATATTCTAGAGAGCCTTAAATTAAATATACATTACTATTCTTGACTGATCTATATTGCATGTTTAGGAGGATAATTAGTCTTAATTCTTCAGTATTTCCAGGGCTAAAAGTCATTGTGTTAAAAGAAGAAAGCTGACATGCCAAGTGGTAACAATGCCTAGAATGGTTGATTAATAGAACATTTTCAGTGGTTAAACACCTTATAAAACTGACATTTACAGTGGCAGATCCTCAGCTGCTGGAATGTTTTTTTTTGTTTCGAGAAATGAGAGACAGAACATGCAATATACTGATACTTAAATTAAGCCTTCAAATAGTAGAGACCTCAGAGCACAGTGACTGAAGTTAATATAAGGGAAAATTGATCAGCCAGCTCCAATGTACCGGGCAGTGCAGTGGGAAAGAATGTGTCCTGATAACCTGAAAACTCCTTAGGCCAAGTCCTGGGAGAGTCCCTGTTGTAGCACTTTTACGCAAGGTAGATATCCTGAATATTTCCAGGAAAAAGATATGTAAAAGGAATCTTAAGTTGGAATTACTGGGTGAGCGCAACATTTACCAGTGTAAAAGTCAGCTCTGTATCAAGACACCAGAATTACCACAAGTTAGGACTCAGCAGGCATTGGAAGGTGGGACTTTTTTGGGGTAAGCTTGCACCGGGAATAAGGAAGATGTTTTTCTAAAATTCTGAGAGAAGGAGGTCTTACTCTGGAAACCACAGCACCTTACTGACAGAGGGCATAGAAAACACCCCCCAGTTACGAGCACCAGTCAAGTCAGGGGAGCAAAAGAGCGAGAGACCAAATGACAGAAAATGCTCGTAAAGCCGAACGCAATTACAGACTCTGGAGAAGGTTCACCTGAAGGTTAGTGCCTCTGCAGTGATGCCACCAAGATGACCGTCTTGATTTTATTACGCTCTAAAACGTACAACAGGCCACTCAAACGTACAGCAACACTTATTCACAAACAACGAGGAATGATTTTAGCCCGTAGCATTTTGTTAAAAGATTGTTAAAAAACAAATCCATATAAGTAATTTCAAGAAGTGTTTTGGTGCTTTCTGTGAGACATTACATCACGTAGAAATCTCAACATTAAGGGGCTGCACCTTTGCACAGTTGACTGTACGGCTTTTACAGTTGTACACGTTACAGTTGATTTTAATTGCAAAACAGCACCATCAAGTATAGTAGATTTAAAATTGACAAATTTACAGAAAAATCTAAAAGGAAAAAAAAAAAACAATTTGCCTCCCCACAGCACGGGTGCGCTGAACTGTAAAAACTGACCTTTAAATTATATTAAAAATGGCTTTTTCAGCAGGGATCTTTAGAAAACAATCATAGTGTTTTTCACTCAGCCGTGGACAAAATACTCAAAGATACTCTCTAAGCTAAAACAGTACTTTATGAAAGCGGCAGCAACAGGGAGCTATACATTTAATCGGTTTCGCAAACCCCTTTGAATGTCATGGGTTGTACGGCTGTCAATCCGACCCACGGATTCTGTGCTTCTTTCCGGATGATTCCTGACAGACCAGGACAGCACGGTATCTTAAGGTAGGCAGATATTTGGATTTTGGGGTTTTCACTTCATTCAAATAACACCCTCTCAAACAAGATGAAAATGTCCACACCAACAGGTAAAGAAAATGCTACTCGTAGTTTATTTAAGCTCCCACATTCATGGGGGTTGTAGTGGCTAATATGAGACCGAAACTTATTTAAATGGCAGGGTGTTTTCAAATGAGTAAGGGAACTCGGAGGCGGTGAAGAATCTGGGGTAAAACGCATAAACACAAACACACTGGAATGTTTACTGAGGTGACTCAAAGTCCATTAAAGCAAAATCCAACCAGAAGTTAACGTTGCCAAAGTAAGAATGTCAGCCAGTTTCTCCTCTACCTAAATAAGTGCGATGCAGATGAGCTACTCCGATTCAGAACCAGGGGCTTTTATGGCACCGCTGGCCACCTTTTGAGAACATGGGCAGACACCGACATGCTACATCGCCGCTGCCTCTCGCCAGACATCCTGTGGCCAGGGTGAGCCTGAAAGCTTTTCTCTGTCCGTTTCAAGCCCCCAAGGTGAGCCATGGGAGGCATCTCTAATGAGAACGTAGCTGTTTGTTGGTCGGAAATTCAGAGGCACAGCAATGGGAAGCAAATTGAGTTGCTCGCAGGTCTGTTTCCCAGCCAAGGAGACTGATTCACCATTTCAATCTCGACCCAGAAAGCCTTGAGAGGTGACAAAGGTGCATTTTAACAAGCTCTAATGGAATGGAGGGAAACGCTGTCTGTCATTATTACGTAATACAACAATACAAAAAGCGGCAATGTTGGATTAAACCTTGCAGAGAATGGTGGAGTCAGTATCGACGGTTGCAAGCTGCCTGACATCCAGAAGGCGGCCAGGTCCACCTTCAAAGACCCTAGCCATCTCAGCCACAAACTGTTTCCACTCCTACCATCAGGAAAATGGTATCATAGCAACGAGATTCCAGTTGGACAAACAAACTCCGTAACAGTCACTACATGCAACCAGTGTGGCTACTCAATAGCTGATCGAGTATGGATAACATGCACATTTACACTTTTGTTTTGTGTGTTTAATTATTTGTTGTTGTTTATTTGATTTTTTTGTTTGTTTAATATTATTTTATTTTCAGTGTTGAACTACTCCAATTTACTTATTTCTTTTTGTAATATGTTACTTATCACATATTATAGGAAGTTCCCTGGGAATCTCAGTTCATTGTCTGCATTTCCTGTTGTTTGCATTTGATAAATAAACATTGATTTGATTTAAGATTCATTTCCCGCCGTGGAGAAGCCTGAAATGCAGCAGCAGGATCCAAGAGATTTTACAAGCTCAGCGAGGCTATGGTTTGGGGTTAGGGTTGAAAGATTGACAGAAACACCAGTACCAAAAAGTACCAGATACAAAGCACATATGGAAACAAATCGATATGAGCAATTAAATACTCTCAAAGAGATGATACCCCCTCCCCATTTTTAGATACACTTTAGTAATCTTAAATGGATTGAATGCAGTAACAGAGCAGGTAAATTGGTGGTTACTAACCTGGAATTATTGTATTTTGTGGGCAAAGGAGAAACATACTTCTCATCCATCCATCGCCCAACAACTTCTTGATAAGGGTCACATGGTGCCTATCCCAGGCAGCAAAAGGTTGGGGTAGATTTTGGAAGGGATTCCTGTCCATCACAGGGCACATACTCAGTCACACCATATGGGCAATTTAAAGACACCGATTAGCCTGATCTCATGCTTTTATTCAGCTGGAGGAAGCCAGCGTACCTGGAGAAAATTTGCAAGACACAAGGAGAATAGGCACACCCTGCACAAATACTGCAGAGGTGGGGTTCAAACCAACAACCTTGTTGGTCTAAAGCAATATCTCTGCCTAGAGAGTCATCCCATGGATCACGATGAAAGGTTAAGACTGTCATCCTGGGAAAAAAGCAGCACTAAATCACTTCAATTTATGCCGGAGACAATGGTTGTCTATAATGGCAATAATGGAATAATTTCATTTGGCTGTGTCTCACTGGTCTTGTTAGGAGACTCTGCTTGTGGCTCTTTGGCTGACTTTGCCTGAAAACACTTATTATATAAATGTATTGACAATTTAGCATTTAGGATCAGCCCCAGAGTCAGCACAAAAACAGAAAACCAACCACACAACAACCATACCAATACTTGAGACTATTTCCACCATTAACCATTTTATAGTCCATACTGAGCATCATACCTGATAGCTGAACCCTTTTGGACATGACGAAACTGCAGTGAAATCCGCCGGCCAGTAGGGGAGCCGTCACCATCAAACCAGAATTCTTCCAGCCTCATTCCAAACCAAATAATCTGTCAATTGCACTTTCTACTTGTTACGTAAACACCGGTTTTAGAGATGGTTCCTGTTCATATTGGCAGCTTTGCTCTTTAGCTTTACTATTGTGATATGGCTCTTTTGTTTATGTTTCGTTTTGAAATTGCTGTTTCGTTTAGGTTTCGTTTTGATATTGCTCTTTTGTTTATGTTTTGTTTATCTGACCATTTATGTTAACATTTGCTAATCTCCCACTGTAGTTATCCCAGAATGCTTTGCTGAGGAGTGGGAGGGAAAAAGCCCAGCATGTGATACAGAGAGAGAACCAGAGGATCTTTTAGCTAACGGCACAAAGCAAATATATAACATCCCATGTTTAAGGATGGAAAAAGTACTTCTTGTGGTCAATTTGAACTGGTTGGGTGTTTAATAATGCTGCTGTGATTTCAAAGAAGCCTTTAAAAATTTCCACAGTGGCCTTGGGGGTCCAGTACTCCGCCACTCACTTGGAAGTGCTAATCCGGCCTGCCCTTGGGAGTCGCAAAACCAGGAGCATTAACATTTATATGAATATAATGTAATAGCCCAGCCTGTGGAAGTTAACTGCAAACCCCGAGCAACCAGGGTGATATCATGTCACCGTCACACAGGAACAGCACATGTGGAGACGAACGAGATTGCTGTTCTCAACAAGATCTGTGACTTTTATTCTTTTGCAGGTTCCGCAATACACATTATGATCAGTTCTTTTGATGTTTGTCACACTGGCTAAACACAACACCAGTGACTAACATGGCAGGTATGAACGAGCTTGATGGGCCGAATGGCCTCCTCTTGTTTGTAAATTTCTTATGTTCTTAAGGAGACAGGCTGGCGATGATTACGAAATCTAAGAGGAAGGAACGCAAACCTTTCACTGAAGGACTTGTGAGCTGGAAGCAGGTCTGCTTACAGCGTAGGAATTGGCGACCTGGTAGAAACGTCGCCCGTCATCTGTGAGCGCATTATGGATAAGCGACGGAGCTATTTTATTGCCGGGAGGACGACATCGTCAGTCATTAAGGGGCCGAAAGAGAAAGAGCAGGTTCACCTGGTACTGAGAGAAAGGTGAATTCCCATCAGGCAGCACTCCTTACAAATTCCAAAGGCCACTGCTGTATTACAAGTCAGGGAGCTGGTCTTTTCAGAAATGAGCTGCAGGACTCCTCTGCATGTCAGACTCTTGGATGACAAATTTAGTCCTAATTACTGTATAATAAAAAGATCCTCACTACACCCACCTTCCGGGTAGGAAAAAGTTTCTGATCACAGCTAAAACCTGTAACCCCTTCCTGAATGAAGTCGACGGCCAGGTGGGTGGCAATAGGTAGTACTGAGGGACAATATTCTTGAACCTTACCGATTTACCGAAAACCTATGACTATGCATGAAGAGTCAGCTACAATGAACAGGACTTTGAAAACCAACTGAGCTTCTACCCTCAAGCTGTCAAACTAAACACCTCAACAAGATACAATTTAACACTCCTGCTCCTTTGGCTTATCATACACCCATAAGACAAAACATTATGACTACCCCATATAACGCAAATAACGTTGACTCATCAAGGTCAGGGATACATTAGACAATAAGTCAACATTCAATACTTGTGGCCAGTCATATAGCCATAATAAATCTGGTCCTTCTTGTCGGGGGGGGGGGGGGGGAC
>JAODLC010000036.1:6637435-6673162 GCA_026781145.1 Hippopotamyrus pictus | reverse complement strand
GGTCCTTCTTGTCGGGGGGGGGGGGGGTCATAATGTTTTGTCTCATCAGGGTATATTTATTATTCTATTATTTAATTTTTTATTACTATTTTCATTATGGCAGAATTGAGAGATCTTTCACGTCAGATTATGGTCTGACTGTATACCTTGCAACAAGTAAAAATCCTTGAACCCTTGATTCTAGTTAGAAAACCAAGAAAGTGCAGTAAAGAGATAGCATTGAGGCTCTTGAGCTATCTGGGTGCTCTGCAATGCTTCTTATTGGTCTTATGCCTGGGAAGCAGGCCCATCACTCTAGCATGTTCACTGGGATCTGGCTCTTAAAAGCAGGTTAATAACTGACTTTGGGTGTGCAAGCAAACCTACTTTGAGAGTGATTATGTTAATGGGCTCAGGCAGAAGGTAAGATCCCTACAATCTTCCGAAGTAGAACCTTTCCAGCAGAAGAAAGTCCTCTGTTGAGTTTCCTAGTAGCTTAGCAAGCTTTAGGGACTCGTGTTCTCCATGAGTACACAACTCCACTTATCTCCAGTGCTCGTCCTCTGGCAGGTTACGCTGTAATGTCTCTCCTCAATTATTCTCTTTCTTCTTATACTTTCACTGTCTTCGACTTGACAACTGGCAGGGTCCCATTGGATAGCATCTCCAAATGAATGAGGTTTGTGACAAGGCCTAACCTCGAGATGATAAGGGTGGGAAATGTGTCAGAGAGGCCTTTGGGAGATGAGAGGGGAAAGCGTAGGGAGGCCAATTGTGAAGGAAACAACGGGGCCTGGGGCCCGGGCCAAACTCGAGAGCGAGAGAGAGAGGCAGCTGTCAATGCCGCCTCTTTGAGAATGCAAATAGACAAATCTCAGCGGCGGCATTAAACACGCTCACACAACGGCCGCCCAGGGAGGCCGCTGGATGCCACTCGTAAGCAAGAGCAGCTGTTCGTGGTGGGAAGTGTTGTCACTGTCAATCAGCAGGGCAGGACGCGGAGCACATGGTGAAAAATGCCGCTGGGAACTCTCTGCCGTGCATCTGAGCAGACCAGTCATGTGAACATGTGTCCAGTGGGCAAGAAAGGCACCTTTTAGGCAGACAGTGCCCCGCGTTCAGGAAGGCCGTGGGCGAGAATTCCCTGTACGCCTTTGAAAAAGCAGTGCAAATCAAAAAAGGATCACAACAAAGCAACGCTAAGGCAAATATGAAATTAGCTATGCTTCACACTGTCTGACGTTCTCAGAAACACTCCAATGCATGGATAAATAAAACTATTCATGCATACCCTTGTACTGCTAATCTTATCTTCTTCTGCGCTCCAATCTTTGAATCTTTGATACGGCAACATTCTGTGAGCTTCAGGAATCCAAAAGTGATAGGCTATAAAACACTCATTTTACATTGTTGCTCATTGACTTCAAGTATGTCAAAATGACTAATTTCTTCGTAAACATTTCGTCTGTGTCTGATATCATGAGTTGAGCATATATGGTTATCTGCTGGGTGTATAAGACATACAAAAATATTAATGAAAGAGTAAAATGATCACGTTTGATCGTACGGTTAGATGGATCAATTTCTGTCAGTGACAATTATCGTGGTGTTACACTCTGAAGATCATCGGCAGTACATTAAATTTACCATCAGTAAGTTTGCAAAAGCAATGCACGTTCTCACATGAGGAAAAAGAAGCACAAATATCACATAATCCTACAGTCCATACTACACAAGTGCCAGTATACTGTGTTCCTTCTACTTTCAAATATTTCTACAATTCTGTCAAATAAAAATCTAATAAATCGAAGCTCCAGCAATTATACATTTCCTCGCCTGCATAGACGTTTATATTCTGGGATGGGAATTTTAAGATAATATCTACATAATTACCCTGAATTTTCAAATTAAGGCCCTCAATGATCCATCCACTGATAGCTGTTAGTTCCAGCATTCTGCTTTTTCTGTAATTTCCAAATAGGGCAGTAGGACATAATCAGTCCCCTTTAACTATTTCTGCATCATATACCAAAAGACCAGGATGGCATGGCGATTGGCCGGTTGCTTCACATCTCTGGGACCAGGGATCAAGTCTCATCGCATGTTCTCTCTGCGTCGTTGTGGGTTTTTTTGTTTTCCTGTTTCACTCCACAGTTTAAAATCATGCTAAGGGGAACTGGAGACATCTGTAGGTCTCCAATTGTGTGTGTGAATGGTATATGTGCATGTGGTGTGTGATGAGTTGATGCCACATCCTGGGTTACTCCTATAGTTCCCAGGATAGGCTCCAGACCCCTGCCAATAGTTCCCAGGATAATATCCAGCCCCCTGTGAGCATGCATAAGACGAGCAGGTCTGGAAAATCGATGGATATCTGCACCCTAGTGCAGGGTGTTATACTGGTTTTAATTTCCCATACGGTATGAATTTTTCTATACTGTAGCATAGCTGTAATGCTTCAATATGCTGGAAATTATATTATATTGTTCACTGTTAGACGTGCTATGGATCACTGTTACACTATCAAGCTAAATGTAAATGATTCTTAAAATAATACTTTTTTATAAACATTCGTATTGTGATGTATTTCATTGATGCTGACGCGGTAAGGGTGAACTTCAAAGAAAAAAATAAGTGCCGTGATGTATCGTGAAACCACCAGAATCTTACAAAATACCACGAAACAAATTTTTGGTCACACCGCCCAGAACTACCACACACTTGATATTGACATAAATGTTTTGCCATTATCATACATCCATATACATGAACTTAAGCCACATATGTGGAGCATACAAAACAAATGGGTGCCTTCCTGCTATAATATTTCACTGTGTTCTGCCCTCACAGCCGTGATGGACCCTGCACAGTGTGCTTTGTTCTCCACGGGCATGCTGGCCCATTCTGACTACAGTGCTTCCTGCGGTTGTGTTGAATTGGTTGACACACTCAAACCAGCACATCTGGCATCTACTCATACCCCATTCTAAGGCACTTAAGTCTTTTTTTCCTCCCTCACACAGAAAATCCATCTCTCAGCGATCTCAAGCCTTAGAAATCCTTTTTTAACCTATTTCCTTCCCTTCATCCACACCGGCTGAAGTGGATTTAGCAGCAAATCAACTGGGGGTCTCAGCTTTCACGTGGATTCACCTGGAAAGTCTATTTCAAGGAAATAACAACTTCCTCTGACATTCTGTACAATCGGTGCATGAAAATAAATGATTGTAAACTACATAAAAAGGTTATGAACCGTGATGCAATTGTCCGATGGGCACCCAGACCAGTTGCCTGAAAAAGGGAAAATGGTTGCCATGGAGATGTACAAACCCACCAGGAAACCAAGTTTATTAAAGAAGGATCAATAGTCTGTTAGAAGTGTCACAGAGAGAATTTTAAATAGTGAGGAAAAGCATTAAAAAAAAAAAAAAAAAACCTTTAATAACTCTGAAAATTAGAAACAAACAAGGCATGCAAAAATATTCAACAGTTTTGACATATCTGCGCTATAATTATATTTAATTTGATACTTGACTTTAAACCCACATAGCATCAGCCAGATGCCTGAACTATGTATGCAAGGTGAGGTCCTAGGAATCCGAATAAAACTCTCCAGACTCCAAATCTCAATATCAAAAGCTGGTGTCGCCAGCCCAAGAGGATGTGCTGACGGAACAGATTCACAGAAAAACCCAACTTTGCAGTCCTAGACTTCGCCGGAAACAGACGATGCCAAACCTGCAGAGCAAGCAGCGATCCCAAATCTAAGACGGAACAGACAAATATAGATCCAGGAAAAATGTCATTAGGATCCCGTCAGCCGACCAAGATGCCAGACCGACATCTGAGGCCACCTACCTTCCAGCAGTAATGAAAATCAGCAGACCTTATAGACAGATGCATAAAAATACATTATTTAATGCCACTGCAAACATACATTATTCTAAAGTCAAAATTACAAGTGCATATACATGTCACTTTTTTCATGATGAGTTATTCTCAGAACCAGTGCAATAACAGAGATTATGGTATGAAATCTGCGATTTATTGCCACATTTACTATATTTTTTATGGCATGAGTTTATTATTGAGCTCTGACTGGCACAGCACAATATCCTCAGTATGGGCACTACCACTCCACTTAGGCTGCTTTGCCACCCTCATCATTTTCCTATATTCTTACACCCCGTGTCTTAAAACTGAAAAAAATACGCTGCACATCCAGCTTCCGTACTGCAGTGTTTTGGTGATCCCCATACAGACTATTACTGTAACGTTAGCAGAAGTCATGCTTTGCTGAGGCTGATGACGGGGACAGATGTGGAGACGATATTCTCTGTAGGCTGAGCCTGGAACCAGCCTTCACTCCGTTGACAATTTGGATTCAAGTGGTGTAGTAGAACAATCAGATCTTATGCCTGACGGTTCAACATCCAATAGTGCAGATCTATGATTTTTTACTTTCTGCAGTTGAAACTGCCAATCCACATTTTTTTTTTTCAATTTATCATGTCTTATTTCATGTATTGATGTGACAACGCATTTAAAACTAATCATATTTACAGTACTTATTTTAGAGATATGGCCGCATAATTTAGAAGCACTAAACCAGGGTAATCACTTGGTGACCTGTCGTTGAATCTGGTGAAGATGGTACAGGTTGGTACAGGAGGTGGAAGATTTAAGTTGTGTACAACATGGATAGTATATACCAGATCATTACAGAGAATATACATCTATACAGTCATAAATAACAGGTCATTTAAATATTTAGGTATGTGGGAGGAATGCCATGACCCTGCAGTACCTGAAGTCCAAAGTATTACACACTGAGCCACTATGCTGGAACCTTCTCAGACCACACTGTTAAGAGCTGTGGATGTAAGTGGACTGGTACTGGTATCCCTACTGGTACCTATGAAAAAATCTTTAAAAATCATTATTATAAAAAAAAAAACCCAAAAAGCACCAGCATGTGAGTAATAACCCAGAGCAAGTCTTACATGAGGAGAAACTTGATTTGACGTCCAGAGCATGTCAGGCCACTTCGAGGCGTTTTTGCAGCTTTCCTGAGGACTCTTCCGCTTCGGAGTCGTTTTGTAATTCTTTTAAAAACACTGACGAGGCCGAATGACTTGAGCTGATTCCAGCCAGCCCACCCAGATGACGCACAGGGGCCGAGAGACGCGGTTCTTGGTGACGGCGGAGAACAAATCAAACGCAGGGGATCAAAGGGAGAGGAAGTCAAAGGATGCGTGGCTGTCGAAGCAGGGAAACGTGTCAGAAAGGGTATGGACCAGCCGCAGTCATTCGAGCTAATGGTGAAAGAGAGAGCTTTATTTTCCCCTTTTCAAGTGACACCATGGAGATTCTCCCAGTTAAAATCGAGTGGTGACAAAATACAGATGCGGGAAAGTCACGTTTAAGTGTTTCTGGTGAAAATGTCACGGGAACGTTTAAAACCTCAAGTGAAAGTTTCTGCGGTTGATGTGTTTGTTGCTCATCGACCACAGTAAGCCCAAACAGACCATTACATTTAACCAGACGGCCCTTTCAGTGTATACATGTCCCCAATGCACACACCAGAATTTACATTCTTCCTTCTAACCCTCAGACAGTTCATACGTTTCTCTTTTGTGATGTGTTCATTCGTCACTGGCTGCTGTTTCAGCTGAGGATGGATCTGTTGTCCAGAATCTGCTGGCTCTCTCTACACGCCCCTCTGCATTAGCACCTGTGCAGATCCAAGTCCCAAAAATGGCACCAGATGATTATATGGAAGAAACAGCCATCCTGATGGGTAGCTGTATGCTAGAAAAGACCCTGACAATATCGACTGGGAGATGGATGAAGGAAAAGCTGCACGTCGTGGATTCTTGTTGGACGAAGAGTGCAGAAGACCCACTCCCCTGAGGACATTGTGGAGCTGGTGGCCTCCAGCTGCCTCCTGTGCCATCAAACCTTATCTCTGGCTGCACCTGCGCTGGTCGCAAGAACTTCTGACGCTCCGCCCCTTTGCCCCATTCTGTCCTTCCTTTTTACCACTCAAGAAACTCCCACTATCCCTTTTACCCCCAGTTATTGTCCTGTGCCCCCCTTTGGAAGCTCTTTTGTTGTTATTCCCTGATCATGATCTATGCACAGCACCACCTGCTGGTTGGGAGGTACAAATGCAGATGGTCTGAGGCTCTGAGTCACTTCCAAAGGACAGGGAAGATGTTGGATAAGTACTTTATCTAGCAACAACCTGCATGATACGGAGAAGTATACATGAGTGTGCAGTTAAAGTGCTGTGTGCGTGCTTCTCTGACATAGCTAGGGATTGGATGCCCATCTGGGGAAAAAAGCAAATCTGGTGGGACTTCTATTTCCAACTGTCCCCAGATTAGCGATTGTGCAATTGATCACTTTGCAGAAGATCCAGGAGACCGATTCTTGGTTTCCCTAGACAACATTCCCATTGCTTAGTGATGAACATTTTTGCTGATATCATTTGTCATGTGACTGATTAACTCCTACCGATGGGTGACTAATGGCCTATTTTTTTGGGATGGGGTGTTGTTTTTAGAAGAGAAACTGCAAATTGGAAATTGTTCACAGGCAAATAAATCATCCGGTACTGGGCAGTAAAAAGCCAGCGGGGATCAGGCAACTCATCACCACCTAGTGGCCGGACACCAGGAGAAGAAAAATGCATTACTGGGTAGAATGGCTCTATTCTATTGGATGAACAGTCATAGACAGAAACACATGGGCGGTGTGGAAGCCACAGAGAATTCTGGATATGCACACCAGCTGAATGATTCTCTCCCCCTGACACCCACCAGATACTCTGACCACAACCCCCCCCCTGTCTCCCCCAAAGACTTCACACCAGGTCCACAGGCTGTTCTGCTCTGACTTCCTGTCCCAGAGGAAGGCGGGGCCAGGGACAGGAAGAGCTCAGTGTGGGCAGCCTGTCTGTCTCAGAAAGGAGTCGCCTGAATGGGCTCATTCATTACGGCCCATTCCAGCTACTCCTCGACTACAGGTGTACATAATTACGTCATTTTCTTTCTCTCCTCAGTGAACTCGACTGGGCACTGATCCCTGTCATCACTTATTCATTTTAATCCTTAACTTTTAATCCTTATTCCTCTGTTTTTTTTGGTCACTACGCTGTTGCACCTGTCCCCATCAAAACCTCTTGCATGCCTATGCGGCCTGATTTTCCATGCAATTGATATGTTACTGATTTGCCTCTATCCTCAGCTCTCATCTCAAATGAGTCACTGCAGATCACATGGCTAGTCATGCATATACCATCCATGGCAGGACGTGAAGGACTTCAGACTCTTGTGCCTCTGAAACACATCTTTGCCCACCTTGCCCTCTCCTTTCCAGACCGCCAATCAGCTGGAAGCACGTCGAAGGACTATTAACTGATTGGAGGAGAGACGTGACCTTCTCTCCCGGTTACTGAACACTAGCTGATGCGGAACGCTCTCGATGAAGACCTCTGCCACAGGAAGCTAAGGAGCCCCTGGCGATTTCCTTTCCCTCTGTCGGGGGAACAAAGCGGATTTGTTCCGGCAGGGCTATAAAAAGTGCGGTAGGCATTAGGAAACACTCACCGATTAACTCTTTGTTCCTCACGTCCAAGGCCATGTTCCTCAAGGCGGTGGCCACGGCACACACCACCCGGTCGTTGTCTATCCTCAGCAGCTCTACCAGAATGGGCAGGCCCTTCTCCTTCCGGACTGCCACACGGATGTACACTGACCACTGGCGGGAAGAGAAAAGCATGGTGAGAATCCCCCGTCACAGGGCGCCGGGCCGCTGGAGGAAGGCCCGGCTTAAGCGCTTCCTCACCTTCTCTAACGCCCCTCGGGGGAAGACGTCGTGGCCACATATGCCCTGTGCCGGATTTGTCAAAAATCCAAAGCTGCCCCAACCCCGGAGCATAAGAAGCTTTTTTAGGATTAGTGGAATTTCCGCTTCTTTCATCGCTCCCCTTGCCAGCTCCGGTTAAATGACGTCTGGGCGTGAGCTTCATAGCAACGTGATGCATTTCCAAAGTTCCCTAATCTGTTCTTGCCGCGGTTTGGGCATGCGAGTCCACAGAAACTGACCTCATGACAACCTTCATCGTGTGTGAAAACCCTCACAGCTTACAAAAGGTGGCCATCATCACTTATCTGGAATAACAGCAAAACTACATCAAATCTGTATGGTACATCATGCACTGAAAACACAGTCAATTTAGCAAGAATTAATGCGGAGTTTTAAAATGCAGGCGAACACAGGGGTCATTTGCAATTTCCATTATTGCTAGTAGATGGTGATTATCTTCAGGTCCAAACTAAAGTAAATTTTGGTAGAATCCGAATGTGTCAGACGGCATGTAGCACCATTCCATCTGAATGTTGAAAATGGTGCATGTTTCAGGCTAATTGCATTTCGATAGAAAGACATAAATGACTCTCAGTGCTCAACACACTAAACACAGACCAAGCACATGTTTCTTGAAAGTATATTCTGATGTTTTGATTGGTGAACCCAGAAAGAGCTTTGTGATAGCAGTTACAACAAAGACATTGAACATGTCTTCTGCCCTGTTTCGATACATTGACACATATGGGTTCATAAATTCATTGAGTACAGCGTAGTCTCAGTACAGAGGATAATGATTATACACCACAAAACAAGAAGGCAAAGATGATTGGTAAAGTGGCCAGAGGAGAAAATACAGGTACAGTGCGATACACTGTGAGTTTTGGGATCTTTTTTTTCAGCTAAGGGAGCCTCGAAACTGACCTCCACAGCCGCATCCATAAAGGAACCTGAAAAACATCCAATCCTAGTAGTAGAACCTGGACAAACGAGGGCCTCATTGATCACGCGGGACTATTTCATTGGATTTGCAGGTAATGGTAAATGCAAAAACGGCCTGCCCGTTTGAGCGCGGAAGAACCAGGTAGCTGTTAAATTGTAAGGCTTTTAAATTGTGTATGAGGAAACTGGGCACTAAAAACAAGCCGTGTGCAGCCAGGGTAGATGCCATTGTTCCTTGCAGACTCTCTGGCCCGGTGCTTACAGGGGGTTATAGATCTGAAGCCGCTATTTCTGTATAATGATACAATAAAATTGTATCAGACTGAGCCAGGGTAACAGTCAATAGGTTCTTGCTTTGACTGATCTTATGTGTATTTAACAGTATTATGCATGTTAAATACACACTGATAACTTACTGTATAATTCATACCGCCACTGTTATTTATTAATCACTGCCACTTTAGAACATAGCACCTAGATGTCCTGCTTGCATGTTATTGGGTATTATAAGCACATTGTATATTGCCTGTATATTGTATATATCAGGGATCCCCAACTATTTTTCTCTGCGGGCCAAAGTCCATCAGCAACAGAAAGCTAAGGTCCAATGCATCGGGAAAATACTGCCAACATCCACAATGATAAAATTTGCCAAATGGGGGCTGGGGGGATTGATTGCGCGGTCCAGATTCAATTGTATTTCAGTCCGGGTGCACACCAGAGTCTGCCAGTTGATGACCACTGGTATATACTGTATGTATTGTATTGTATGTTCAGTACTCCGTTATTGCTGTTAATCTTCAGCATAATATGCTGAAGGCAAGCAAGTAGTTAATTGTACTTTTACAAATGACAATAAAGTTTTCAAGTCCTTGAGTCCTACACTCCAGGATGACATCAGTTGAGGTGCAGCAGGGTGCGGGGCCCTCCGAGACGGACCTGAGGACCTACCTTCCAGCTCCCAGCGGCCAGGTTCTGCAGCGCCCCCGCGGCGCCCTCCAGCGTGTCCGGGTTTGAGCACTCAGAGAGCAGCGTGAGGTAGGGTTTAACGATGGAGGGGTGCCACAGCATCTGGATCCCTTTGGGGGGGTCGGTGGACTCGGGGAGGGGGCCCAGGCCGTCCCACTGTTAACGGAGACAAACGGGTGATGGCGGACTCACCGGAGACATTGGCAGACCGGGGGCACCTTGCATGTACAGGCGTTTTGGGATGCACCTGTCCTGCCAAGCAGGCCTTGGCAGCAAGCAGAGAGGCTTCTCTGCCAAATGGGTGAACAGCAGGTACAAAGTAAAAGACTTCGATTTATTTATTCGGTTTCTAAGCGCTCTTTCGTCACCAGCGATTTTCACACGTTTTTCGGTTCATTCGCCCGAGCACGGCAATCCGAGCTAAGCGCCACAGTCGCGGGTACAGCCGCGTTTCCTCGTCTGGCACGGCCCTCTCCTGGTAACAGCTCTGCTTTCGGATCGCGGTGCCATCTGCTCTGTTCCCCACACGGCGCTTTCCAGTTCGTCGCCTCGGGTCAATCGGAGCACGACGAGAACGGGGGCCTCGCTGTGGCGGGCGGCTTTCGCCGGTGCCAAGGTGGCGACGAGGCGGCCGGCACCGTCCACGCCGACGACGCGCTAGTCTTTTGGATAAGACACAGAAGTGCGCGGTCACCATACGAGGGCTCCCTGAAACCTAATTATGTCTGTTACCACCACAAACATGTCTTTCGTTAGAATGGCGCGTAACAGGTTTACGATAACCACACCTTTCAAGAACGTGAAATGAACCATTTCACGTAGAGGCACGGTGCTTCAGACATAGGCTCTCGAGGCAACCTATTTCAGTCCGGCACATTCCTGGACGCCTGCATCTTGTGTCGTTTCCTCGCACCTCCTCCAATAATTAATAAGCCCATGTACATTTATTAGCTCTGCCTTGAGGACAGCCTGTGCTGTTCAATTAATGGCCCTAGGGGACCGCAACGCCCACGGGCCTGTTTCCAGGCTGGCACAAGAGCCATTTCGAAAAAGGAAGACCGGCTTCTCCGAGGTGACAAACATACTCTGCTATTTTAAAGAGAAATGCTCCCTCATTATCAAACCACTGCGCCATCTCAGTTGCCACTTTTTCCAGTGAATCTGGGCAATTTAAGATAAAAATGACTTGAAGTAACAAAGTCAATGAATACGCAGATATTTAAATGGTTGTAAATTGGCTGTAGCCATCCATCCGTTAATTGAATCATTTTCAGTACTGACTGACTGGGTCACAGCGATTCAAATCCAGGTAAACAAAAATTGTAAATCGGGGAATCAGGGGTTTCCCAACAGGCATTTAACACCGTTAGAAAAAAACACAGCCCAAGGCAAGAACGCAACTGCACGTCAGCGTTAGCCCACACTGGAAGGTTTTCAGTGATTCTGAGCTGGATTTCGTTGTTTTATGACCTCATCTGCGGGCTGTTAACCTCTCCACATCTTAAAATGTCCAGCCTCAGAGGTGACTGCTGAACCTTTGGAGCGTCAATGCCAAAAACATAATCAAATACAACCACGTATCTGATTCAAGTTTCAGATTAAAAATACACAGAATGACCGCAACTAAATGAGAACTGGTCGAAGAGTAGTTTTAGAATCCTTGCTGTTTATAGATAACTAATACTAAACAGTTGCTTTTGTCTGTTATTCTATAATTAAAATGACAGTTCACACATGTTGGTAGGGATGAAGACGGATGTTTTGAGCTGTTCATCTGCAAGGAAAAAAAATTCTGTGGGCTTGCTTGAGTAACAGAAAGACTATGTAAACAAAGTGACTTGTTAGCTGTAGCCCATGTGATAAACACCGGGGTGGCGTGTAGCTCTGCAGCTTAGGACTCAGAAGATTGTAAGTTCAAATCCCACGGCTGGTAAGCAGAACCCAGTTTGACCATTGAGCAAGATCCTTAACCACAAAATCTTCTCAGGGGAGTGAAAGTAAGTGGCCAATCCTCTGCTCTGATCTCAGGCTTCGCTCACACCTCTGTCTTCATCCAAGCTCTTCTTTATCCCGCCATTAACTTCCCTCTCAAACCAAATTTGGGACATCATTTCATATTTCTTAAATGCCCCACTCCCCACCTAAACAAATTGGTCTCCAGAGGATCATAGAGACTGATGCATTCATCCCAATAATATGCCGCCAACACCGTGACCGCACTATTTCTGTAGACTCTGCATACTATTAATCAACACAACATTCATTTCCTTACTACCGTACTGGCTATATGCATATATCATATATCTAGCAAGGAGGCTAACTAGCCCATTGATTAAAGACTGATGATCTATCTTATTCTGATCATTTCTCTAATCACAGGTGAACGCTGTAGCGTAAGTATAATTTGGGAGTTGCATACCATCGGCGATATGGTGGCAACCTTGAGTGGGTGCGTTGTTATGGAAACAATCTCCCAGTTCTAGTCTGAATACTTAATCCTTTATTCAAACATTTTTTTTTTTTTGCGAGGGCGAGGCCGCTTTCGTCTGCTCTGCTGTCGTTGAGATTCTTCTCGATAACGATCGAGACGGATGTATTGCTGGGGCGTACGCTCTGGTCTCTGGGTAACGAGCACACAGAGAGTTCTAAAAGCTTGAAAAAAGAACAAAAATAATACCAAATTTACAATTTAATAATGGCTTAAAATAGCTCAGAGGGATTTTCGAAATGCCTAGATTCAGGGAGGACAGGCCACTAAATGATAACAAATGGAGTTATGTTTCTTAGTGGTGAAAAGAAAGCGGACGGTTGCGACCTCCCCAAAAACTGTCTGCTTCAGCAGTGAGATCTAAAGTCACCGTCATAGGCCTGTCAAGCACAGCACGCATGATAAATAGCCCAGTGGGGTGTCTAGCAGTTAAAGATAGAGCCCCTCGGGCTGATGTGTCCCACAAGAAGAAACCGGACTTTAACCTCTGGGTTAAAATGCGACCAGTTTAATTTAACTTACTTATTTAACTACATTCTGTAACGTCTAAGCTAGTAAGATTTAAAAACGAAAAAAGAATGCAAGAAAGATAGCACGTGCCTATGATGGTGATTTGCATGCTATGGGGATCAGCTTAATATCGTGCGGCGAGTATACACAACGCTGTTGCGACGGGGGTGATGAATCGAGCGGCGGAATGACTGATGGGGCAGCCTTTATGAGCTCAGCCCTGATTGGGGGGGCCGCATCATGAGGGCGCTTTAGGGATTCATAAGTTACTCTTCACTACTGCTGGAGCTGTAGACGGTTACATTATTCAGGCAGGTATTTTGGTGTGGGGCGATACATCCCTCCAATTTATAACCAGGCCATTGGGCGAGGGGGGGGCGGCCTTTAGGGCTACAAAGTGATGCCTACTGGACTGTGAGTCGCTCCGAGCTACGCTCTAAAGCAAAATGTCAAGCTTGTTGTGGGGGGGACTTGCTGATAAATGATTTGTAGGCGGAAATTAGTTTCCTCTCCGGCCTTGAGGCACAGGTAACCCCTTTCGGAGTATCTGGGTGGGATTGGGGGATATCACCCAGTCGGGAATATCGTGGCTCCTCGGATGTTTGGGCGTCTTTTTCCGGGCCCAGTATTGGAATGGTAGTTATAGGACCCCACTGATCCAGGTATCGGAATGGCCTATGCAGTGTCTGATTGTTTTGGAAAACATCAAAACAGAAAGGGGGACACTGAGAATAATTGTTGAACAGGGTTAGCTGTTCTCAGGCACATCTTGGGCTTAGCTTAGATTCCTCCAGACCCCATTGCTGTTTGGCAAACTAGCACAACTTTGCCATGAAAAGAACAAATGTTTTTTGCATTGTGCCATTTTTCTACAGTCTATATAAATGGGACTCTCCCCTACAGAGGCAGTGATTAGTAAAGCTCTCTATTTTGACTATTCTTCCTACTTACATGTGGTATTGAATATATCATCAATCTTTTGCATGGTGACGAAAATGCTCTACCATTTATTTTTTGTTGATTCATGAGCAATTAATTGGCAGAATTAATAGAATGGAATTAATAGAATGCATATTTGTTTTATTGAACAAAAAAGTTTTGCACTTGGCCTGGAATTGAGTGAACTACATATAAAAAATTCTTGGGATATGGTAGTGAGAGACCCTTCTACTCACAAATATACGGAACAATGTGGGATTTGGGTAATAAATCCCAGGACACCAGTAATAGAGACAATACGGTCCGACTGGTATTTCCCCTCCATGCATGGTCTATCATTTTAATCTAGAATCTGCTCCTTAATCACTTCTAATACTACCTTTTGCCACTTTTCCCTGGTGCTATGGGAAAGCGAATGCTGACAGATCAAAGTACCTGGGAACTGTGTGAGGATGAGCATTAAGGCTTTCTAAGCATCTGGCCAGTGCAGTTCTCTAATCGATTTAGTTTCCTATCACTAGGCGAGGACGGATAGCAGACAGATATCAGCTCCTTCTCTGGCTGCCGCTGCCAAGGCCTCCCTTCAAATATGCTGGCTTAACTTGTCTTTTGTGTTGCGGAAACTACCGGCAGCCTTCAGAGAGAAGCAGGATTTGCTGACAGGCATCAGGTCCGCGTGCGTCTTTAGGTCACATATATGATGTCACTGTCCTTGTGACTGACCGCTCATAAGTACAAACGTTAATCCGTTCATCCATCTTTCCATCCGTCTGGATCCATGGAGTCGGGGCGCAGAACAATTCCAGACAACACAGGGCACACCCTAGATATCAGGCTAACACAGGGAACATAATTCATTTTGGAGACACCAACTGAAACCAAGGAGGAAACTAACACGACAGGGCAGAACATGCATAACACATGGTGGGGGTGAGATTGAAGCCTCCAAGCCTGCAGGCCATAGTGCTCCACGCTGAGTCGCTATGCCTCCCAAAGGCAGCAATGTAATGAATTAAAGGGACCCTAAACAGATTGACCTACAGTGTTGGTACCTCACATGCCATTAAATCACAGTGTCCATGAGAACCCTTCTGTGAACAGAGAAATCAGCACTGTGAAATAACTAATTACCTAGCAGATAAGGGCCTCCCCCTGTACCTCACTACATCCTGAGGCTTAACCCCCCCCCCCATGTCCCTCAACTCGTCTCTTCCCAAGGTTCATCCTCGGGCTCGCCCCGTTCCCCGGTCCCTCACCCCAGCCCCGTCCGACCCACCTCATCCCGAGGCTTGCCCTGTTCCCCTTTCCCTCACCCCAGCCCCGTCCGGCCCACCTCGTCCTGAGGCTCGCCCCATTCCCCTGTCCCTCACCCCAGCCCACCTCGTCTTGAGGCTTACCCCGTCCCTCTGTCCCTCACCCTGGCCCTATCCGGCCAACCTTGTCTCGAGGCTCGCCTCATTCCCCTGTCCCTCACCCCGGCCCAGTCCAGCCCACCTCGTCCTGAGGCTCGCCCCGTTCCCCTGTCCCTCACCCCGGCTGGCCCACCTCGTCCTAAGGTTCACCCCGTGCCCCTGTCCCTCACCCCGGCTCCGTCTGGCCCATCTAGTCCCGAGGCTTGCCCCATTCCCCAGTCTCTCACCCCAGCTCTGTCTGGCCCATTTCTCCCACCTGATCCTGCAGCTTCTTCTTCTTCTTCTTCTTGCCCCAGCAACCCGAGCTCTCGCTGTCCTTGCCGTTGGCATCTCCGCACAGCAGGCCGTCCAGCTCGTCGGCGCCCGCCTGCTGTCCCTGAGAGGTCTCCGCCGCCAGCCGGTACGACAGGTTCCTCAGGATGCACACACAGTTTTCTATGGTCTGCGGGAAGACAAGCGCAGGGCAGTGTTATCTGACAGGCACGAGCCAGCAATTTGCCTCATTGATACTAAAATCACCAGAAGCAAAACAGAAACCCTAAGAATTAAAAGGCAAATCTTCTAAAGAACTTAAAATCAGAGATATGGCTGCTAATATCCCCCCACATAAATACCTTTAAATATTTCATCAGGTAATTACATTTTTTATTTTATTTATTTACTTACTGTTAACTTTTGAATTATTATTTTACTTTATAGAGTTCTCACGGAAGCTCATTTCATTGCCTGCATCTGTTGCTGCAAGCCATACTGGTGTGCTTTTGTTAAATAAACTGGGTTTAAATACTTTATTTCCATTTGGACCAATCATGTCACTCGATCTGGATATGAGTATTCACTAAATGAATAAAATATAAATGTAATGAGCATAAATATGATGATGGACAATGTGGCCCTAATTAGCATAAATATGATGATTAATCGTGAATCTAATTAGTATAAATATGGTGATGGATCGTGTGACACACGTTTGCTTCTCTCTTGTGGAGATGAAGGACAGCTCCTCCTCTTTTACGTCAAATTAGGAGATAACTGGTATCATCAGATAGTGAAAAATGCCCCAGCCCCTCAGCTTAATCACCCTTCATTTACCGCAGAGACAATCAGAATGATAGCTGGATATTTGACGGGTAGGCTTCAAACCACGAAACATCCTCTGAGGAGGCCACAGATGGAAAAACGATTAACACTTTTTAAAAAGTGGTTGTTAGGGGCCGGGAATGACATAGACGGTCTCCATGTGGGTCCTCAGATGGCTGTGTTCGACGTGACACAGGTGACGTGCCATTCTGGATGTCATCTGGCTGTTTGAATCCCACCCTGCTGCCTGTACTCCGAGCCCAAACACAGACGACCTTGCTGAAGGCTCCCCCTGCTCTTCCTCCCTTCGGGATTCATCGTCGAAATGCTTGACAGGGTAAATGAATGCAAATGAAATACATGCAGCACCTGTCAATGCGAGACAGAGTGCCACCAGAGGAGGGTGGGGCTTCCGCCCATCCGCGGGAGGGGAGGTTGGTGACCGCCATTATCCAGGTGTCGTCAATTCAGCTGCCCCCTCATTCCTCGCATTTGTATGTTTCACTTTTGTTTGGAGTCAGCACCCGATCCGTGATCACGACTAGTTTAGGCTTTCCTCCCAAACAAGACACCTGCCACGAGGCAGATCTGCTTTCTTTTGCACTAACTTATTTGTTTTTGCTCCTGTACTGTGCTAATCCCATCCCAGTCTCGTCGACCATCAGTCCCCGAAAATAAATACACCCCCCAATTCACATCCGTTCTCTGCCAGGTTCCCACGTCAAGCGGTTCTTGTCGGGCCTCCAGAACAAAGGCGGTACGTGGACCTCCAGATATGCCAGCCAGGCATCATTGTGTAATAACGTTCTGCGGGTGAGCAGAAGCCAGTGCAGCCACCAGTCCATGTGGCGGACAGACAGAAACGACGTGTTAAGCGGCTATAAAGGATCAACCATGGCGAGTGAGTCACTGGGTTTAGCCAAAGAAAAGAACACTGGAGACAGCTTTATACTGAGGCACCTAAGCCAGAAAATGAAAAGATCAGATGATTCAGTCACAAGACAACCTCAGCAGGTGATATTTGCTGTTATTATATTACCAGAGTCCTCATTAGGAGGATTCTGCAGATTGGAATCCAGACAGGAGCTAGAAGACTAATTACAAAGAGGAAAGTTGGAGGACGAGACCAGATTCAATCTTTTAAAAAGAGAAAACACAGATGGACTGGACAAATAAAAGGAGATGAGACAGGGGCGATTCTGACTGACCTATAGGGGGTTTCAAGCTTCTAATCAGTATGGTTTCAGTCTTTCAAAAAATACAGGGCGTGGGGCAGGCGGTTCGGAATGTGTATGAAAATACGGGACAAACTGCCAAATAGACTTATACAGACTGAGGCAAAAAACAGGGTGCATGAAACCCCTGATTCTGGGTCTAAAATCGGGATGAGATTAAGCCCACAGACATCTCCCCCAGTGGAGATAGCGGTAAATCCAGGCCATATCCGTCACCTGCCTGAGCTGGAGCAGACCCTACCGGCTCCAGTCACGGATGGTTTAATACGGCCATTGCAGACCTCAACAGTAATCACACTCGGCTGGACGTCTGCTAATGATATTTGGAAGCAAAGTTTGGACACTGAGCATAGCTGATTCTCTCTGACGGTACAGTTGAATGCTCGATCGTCATTAAGGCGAAAGCTTTGCGGGGGCCAGCAGTTAAATCACAATTAAGAAATGCAATTATGATGTCACAGGTGACCGTGGCAACCTTGAGAACCTGGCCATCCATAAAGCTGTTTATTTTGCTACCAGAGCCCCCCAACACCCCCACACCCCAATGCACCTGCCCTGCAGCCGTTTTGCACAGAGTGATAATTGGATGAGAGATGGGTAACTGGGACGGAGTGATAATTGGGTGAGAGAGTGGGAGACGCCGAGTCAGACCTTGCTGTCGATCTCGCTGCTGCCTAGTGCGCTCTGGATGACGTAGAGGAGCGAGTCAGTGAGGCCTTCGCACTCCCGCATCCTCCGCCGGGCCTCCTCC
Source organism: Hippopotamyrus pictus (assembly GCA_026781145.1). Lineage (NCBI taxonomy): Eukaryota > Metazoa > Chordata > Actinopteri > Osteoglossiformes > Mormyridae > Hippopotamyrus > Hippopotamyrus pictus. The sequence goes on along the minus strand of JAODLC010000036.1, from coordinate 6,654,985 downwards.
CCCGCCGAGCTCACGTTCCTGCAAGGAGAACACTGGCTCAGCCCGGTCCAAGACCCGGTCGTGTCCGGATCCAGTGAGCACTCACTCTCTTACTCAGCACGGCCCACATCTCAAGGATCAAGGATTCTTACTTGTCACTGTGCAAGTGATTTACACAAATACTATGAAATTTAGCAGCTGCCTCCATAATGACATAAATAAATATACACATATTGTACATACATGCATACATAACAATCAAACTAGTATTAGATAAATACTACACAAAAATAGGACAAAGAAACATATATCTGTGGGAATTCCCTGATAAATATTTTAATAAATAAGCTCTGTACATTTTGCACTGTTGTGAAGTAACCACACAAACATATCATGTATACAAATCAGTGTGTGCATCACCAGTGAATATTAATACAGTGTATACTGTTCAAATGAGTACTGGTTTAATAAGTACTGACATTCTGAGTACTAGTACAGTGAGTACTATCCCAAGTCCCAAAGGGTATTGCCCCCAATGGTGCACTACGTATTACACCCCAGCGTGTAGCTCCACACCAAGCTCAGGGGCAGTGTGTACCAACCCCCTCCCTCTCTTGCCAGTCTTCCTTTTTTCACACAGAGGTTTACGGCTGAGTGTCTCTGCGCTCTAAATGTGTGTGCGTGTACAAAACAAATATCTGGAGCCTGAATAATGAAACAGAAGCGGTCTCAGCTTCAAAGCGACACAGTTCCTCAGCGTCATTTACAATGCAGATCCTTCAAGCTGAGACAGACCAGACAGAGAGAACATACTCTGTTAGGCCTTGTCATTCAACTGACTCCACTCCATTGCTTCTGTACTGCTATAAATATTTGATTAATGTTGCCCTGAGGGTAAGTGGATGTTGACACCTTGTATTGTCTCACTGTTTATAAGTGATGCAATTATGTTTGCTTAAACGACAAAAAAGTTGCCGTGCGTCGAAGTAATTTGCATAATTCTGCATAGGCCATTTGAAGGTCGATACTCCGTAGCCCTATGTTCAAAAGCAAATTTTATTTTGCTAGAAATGATTAAAATTGCCTCGTAGCTTTGACACGCCCTCAATGTGCCTGATTTAACGACACAGTCGAATGAGTTTAAGTACGACAGCAATACTGATGGATGAGCCATGCTTGCTTAAAACCACAATGATGGATTCTTGCATCACCTGCGTCTGTTACACTAGTAAGTGTCTTAAAGATTGCATATGTTTCTCTAAACAAGCACATGGAATAAACTAAGGTAACCAGTGGTCACATTAAACTGTCATTTCCTAGTTATTAAATTGTGATTGGCTATTTCAGAGCAGGAGAGCTACAGGTTAATCTGCAGTCATGTAATTCACACCTTGTACCCAAGTCATCCTCAAAATGATGCTAATAACAAAAGAGATCATGTGACAAACCGAGAACTTTGTAGAAATCAAGAACTGGTATTTTACACTTTGACATGGAGTCAAAAAACAAGTATCGACATCTAGACTACAGGATGAATTTTGAATGGTGAATGCAGATATCGAGATCCTTCTACCTGTCTACTATTAAAGCCTTCTGGGACATAGGCCACGAACAAGGGCTCTCCAGACATCTCTCTCCTGAGCTTCTCTCTCCAGCTGGCTCCAGGTATAGCCCACCAGCCTCATGGTCTCACAGGCAGATGTTTCTTGGTCTCACTGGGGACTCCAGCACAGGATCTGCCTGGTGATGCCCTTATCACAACACAAGCCCCCTGGTCTAACCCATCCCCAGAGACACTACACCATCATGAAGAAGACCCATCTCTTCCCAGGATTTAGGCCGCTCCTACGTATTTAGATGTGTCTGGGACCACTAATGGCAGAGAAGCTACCTATCAAGTGAGAAATATTACAGACATCTTTGAATGACATCTTAATGTGCCACAAATCATTGTTAGCTAGCATATACTAAATGATACGCAGTCTCTTACCACACAAATAAATCTGATACCTTCATCATTGTTAGTTAGCAGGTATTTTATGATATACCTCCTACCACCACAACAGCAAATTCAAGACCTTTCTTCACACGATAATTTTTCTGCAGCTTTCAAATACTACATGTACAAAGCAAGATGAATGCAATGCAGCTCTGGTGGTTGAGGTACGCTAGACTCTTCTCCAGTGGTTTGATTTAACACAGCATCAAGAGAAAACCAATAAACTGTTAATAACAGGATGCACGTGTACAAATGACATATGGTGAGACAAAGAAATCTTCCTCTGGGATAAGAACAGAGCTGCACCTAAATCTGCATAAGAGAGGCCAGACTTTCACACACATTGCACGAGACATTTAACTTCACTGTAATTTGCTTTCTGATACGAGAAAATTCAATTGCTAAACTCTACTAACGCCAACATGAGGAGAAATTAATCTGAATTTAATGGAATTAGAAAATTAAAAACCTTTATTACACTGTCTTTTCAAAGGAGTTGAAAAGTCAAAATGTTGATGTATTGATTGCATAGGACATTAGGGCTCTGAATTAAACCATGTATGCTTTTAGTTTTTTTTTTTTTTTTTTAAATTTCAAACCAGTTTAGTCTTGGCATTTATGGAATAAATGAACATAAAAGGTAAGGAATCCCAGATTCTGCGCTTGTAAATAGCAGTATATGATCAGAATGGATTAAATCACCAACCAGGTTCACTCACAAGCCCTTTAGTAAGTGTGCAAGTTTGGAGAGCAAGGATTCTCTCATGTAATTTTGGGGTCTTAAGGTACTTTACACAGCAGTAATCATGGAATTGAGATGATCCTACTCATCTTTATGTACCATCTATATATTTTCTAGCTACATCAATTCAATAAATATACAGCATTAGCATGTTATTTTTTTCTGTCAAATCCATGATAGATACTAGGGTAACTAAGTAATGCTATACTTGACATATTAGTATGTTCTTTCTGGTAAGCTGAATACAGTTGACACACACGCTACACAGATCACAGTTTTCTGTACTTTTTTGGGTGTGAAATAGAGGGGGGGGGGTGGCTTGAACATCTTGTGCAGGGCGAGGATGTTTTTTCCAGCTAGCTCCAAGAATTTGTGCCCAGGTGGTGATGCTGGACTCTGGAGTGCACTACCCCAAACCCTAAACCCATCTTGTTGGCTTGATTTCTTCTTGCTAGCTTTCTTTTGTTTTCATTCCATCTGCAGATTCTCTAAACCCACCTCCGGTCCCGTACCCCATGACATCCTTCCCCCGTGCCACGCGGTTCCCGTCACCATCCCACCTGCAGCAGGCCTTACAGCAGGTACCTTACTTCCTGCCGAAGTTCAGGACATCCAGTCTTCTCCCTCGTTTCCTGCCTTCACTGACCAACATGCTTATTAACAGTCGACATTCGGACTCACTGCAAGTTTTCCTAGCTTAGCCACAGACCTCCTTTAGAGTGTAAACAAGAGTCAGTACACAATCTGGTGCACAGAGTACCATCTGATCACGTTGTTGCTTAGCACAATATTCTGTTTACATAGCAGCAAAACAGACATCCTTACCCACAGCCACCGTTCCTGCCCTTTATCCATATGTATGACCAACAGCTGGCTGTTTTTCCTCTATAAATTTAATTAACTTCACTCAAGGGAACAGCAGCAAGGGGCTGCAGGCAAATATTTCGGTTATAAGTCATACAAATCCATCACTGCTGTGCTACCTGCTCCCATATCTGTGTGTCCATTACACATCACCGGGTATCTGGAAGTACCACTGCAGCCGTGTTAACGACTTAACCTGGCTCAGCTTCTCAGTCTGACATGTCTCAGACTCTCAGCAGAGCACAAATTTCCCCCAATACAGCCTAGACAAAAAAAAAAAAATCACCATTACAATAGAAAATGTTATGGGCAAAAAAAAAGGTATTAAATCACAGAAAAATGTCAGCTATGCTAATATGTGCTTCAGACAAGCTCCAACTTCCTCTACTACTTTAACTAATTAAACTTCTAATTAATATTCATGGTAATCAAATCTTTCTGGAAGAAAAGGCAAATCATGGGAAGGATTATTGGTGAAGGAACGTTTCAGATGGGGTGAAAGGCTTATTTTGCCTTGGTATAATTGTTTCTGTGCAACGTTCTGAAATCCTGCTTGCTTGTTGCTTTTTAACAGATATATTTTAATGAGCAGCGGCATGACCACATCCTGTTACAGGGGAGCTCTGCAGGACCACGGACGGATCTGTGCCAACATCTCACACATGTAAGGAGACACAGGGGAGCTGGGTTATGGAGACGCCAACCACAAGGCGGGTGCGGCGACGTCACATCGAGGGAATTTATCTCTCATAAGATTACATTAGCGGCCTGCAAAACACACATTGCTTCAACCACTGCAGTTTGGATTTGGCTCCTGTAACAACATTGTAATTATTGCCACTTTTTTCATAAATATGTGCGCCAACAATAAAGCAAAACATCATGGAATGTCCTAGAAGCAGTAGACAGATTACTGCATGCAATAGACATCGCATCATAAACATACAGACACTCCTCACTCAATGACCGAGTTTCGTTCCTATGACTAGGTCGTTAAGCGAATTGGTCAATAAGCAAGGAGCCGCCCCTTATTGATATTTCAAACGTACTGTACTGGTAGTGGGTCTTTAGATGTTGTTTTAATGTCACCTTTGCGGCATTTATATGATTTTGTTCTTGTCATTTATACAGTAGTGAAATATATACAGTATTAAATAGAACAGAGGAAATCAGCTCTAATATACATTACAAAATAAAGCACAAATTTATAGACAAAATAAGTAGTCTTGGAGATTGCAAACGCTAGTGTAGTGAATACTGAGTGGCTGTGGGAGCGAGACTGAGACTGAGAAAGGGTGACGCGAGATGAGATGCTTGACGCTGAGATGCTTGACGCTGAGATGCTGCACTGCCGTTTCCACGGCATACAATATTGACTGGTTAGAGAGCTGTTCTTAAGTCTGCGTGGTCTTTGAACAAGTAAGTCATTAAGAGAGGAGTGTCTGTATAGGAAAGTAGATAAACGAATGGAATATACTTGAGTTTACAATATTGTAATACTGGGGGCAGTGTAAGGCCTTGTGAGTTAAGACTCGGTACCTGCGAGGTCGGTCGCCGGTTGAGCGAGGACCTTAACCCTAATTGCTCAAGAGATTGCCTGACCCAACTTTCACAATTGTATATCATTTTGGATAAAAGCTTCTGCTAAATAAATAAATGAGGCGCTTGGCCGACTAAAATGTTTACCTATTTAGACGCAGGACCAAACCGTATATTGCTCAGTCTGACAGCAGGCATCTGGCAGGTTCTCTGTAAAGCATCCTAGTCAATGAAATAAGACTCCCTTGTCAATGCAATAGTTAAAATTACAATGTTCTCTTTCAGTTTCAGAACAATGGTCTTAAATGACCATTGTTCACCGACCATAGTGGCTCACAATTTAAATCAGGAAAAAGCTTAGACTTTATACAGAAATCCACCCAATAACACCTTTACCAAAACGATTTTCCCAGCAGGGAGGCCATGTTAATGGATCAGTCTTAATTTTAATAGCTAATTACAGCATTAGACGTCCATTAGCTCTGTCCAAATCAATGCCAACTGTGCAATCAAAATTAAGGCTTCTATTTTTACATTCCTTTTTTCCTCAAAATCCCACATTGGTGTGAATAGAGCCCACACACAGACTTCTTTTGGCTATCTGCTCTTATTTCTCTTTCCTGTCATTACTGTTACTATTGAAATCACAATTTACGGGCCTGGAGAACCTTGTTTACTAGGCTCCAAGAATTGGCGAACATGGTCTCCAGCAACAGTGCCCTGCTGTAGCATGCTAATCGGATGCCATGCAGATTCAGTAGCAGACACGTAGCATACTGAACACTGGACACTTCTCAGGGTTCAGTGAGACAGACCACTGCCGTCACTCGGAAATTTGGCTGAGGTCCCCGGCTATGAGAGAAGACGAATCAAGAAACACGTTTCTCATTACTCAAATCCAGTAAATGTCAGAGAGCTTGTGATTATCTAGCGTTTGGGAAGATGCATCATTCACAAAAATCATGTTTCATCTCCCTTTATTGGGCATTATTGCACACTGGGTTATTATTCAGCATCACAGGAGATAAAACCTTGGTGCTGAACTAATGATCTGTCTGTGGATCCATAGGTCATTCTTCTTTGTAAGCTTTCAAATATTTCAAACCTCGACTTTCAGGGTTGCCAACTCTCACGCATCTGGCGTGACACTCACGCTTTCAGTCTTTCACACCCATGCAAGAAATCGTATTCCATTGTAAACCTACATCAGAAGCGTTGGGCTAGTTTGCAAAACAACTGATTATTTACAAGGTAATTAAATGGTTACATACCTGTAAATAAGTGTGCAGACTTGTCTCCAATCGAAAATCTCACGCCAGCCAGCTGACCAAAGTTGCCAACACTAGCTTATGGGAGGCCTAGCTTGTACAGGCAGTCCCCAAGTTACAAACAAGATTCCTTCCCTAAGTCTGTCTTTAAGTCAAATTTGTAGTAGAAAAAATAATACAGTAATACAATACATAATAATATTAATAATAAAACTAACTACATACGGTACTGTTCTGTACCTCAAGTCATCGAACCTCTGAAGCTGCACAATGCTTTCACGAGCGTCACAAAGTAGTGCGTGCATTCGTTATTACGAACTGTCATATTTAACCCAAATTTTTTAAAAATAGGCTTTACGGTAGACCGTTCATAAGTACAAATTGTCCGTAAGTTGCCTGTTCTTAGCCTAGGGACTGCCTCGTCTACAAATGATTATGATTTGAAAAGGGTAACGCGAGTAACGTCCTGATAAGTCTCTCTAGAAGCCTATAGGCCTCAGCATCCTGTGCCTGAATTTTGTTCGCCGGCGCCAGCCTCAGCTCAGAAATCAATGTTCTGAGACAAAGCTCTCTTCTTGAAGGGATTAAGCCATCAATCTTGATAAGAAAAGACCTCCCCAAGCCAGCCTCCCCCCCCCCCCTCCCTGGACCACCCATGGAGCTTCACAGCGGTGGGGTCCTCAGCTTTCCGTCAGCGGATGGCGTGTCAGTGACGGGCACAGGTACACGCGGAGGGGGGCCACACCCAGCCGCTTCGCCCTCGCCTGGGGGGCCCTCTGCTGTGCGCTGACGTGGCTCGTTAGGAAGCAGACATGTGGTGTCTACTGCAGGTGGAACCTGGCCCGGGTGAGATCTCCGATAGCTCATTCTGTCCGCTATGGCAGCCGTGAATCAGCGACGGGTTTCACTAGCTTCCAATTACAGAAAAAAACAGCGGGGCTCAGGTGCACAGAAGCCAGCAGGGGGCTCTTTATTTGTAACGTGCGCAAGATCGACGGAGGTCCACAGTCATAAAACTAAAAAAGCTAGAATTTGTAGACTTTCATTTGTGGACCTGGAAAGCCTCAGGTGTACACTCCCATTTCCTGTTTTTCGATTTGAAATGTGTACTTTCACATGACTTTTAAAAAAAAAAAAATCCTATACGCAACGTGTACGTTATGCTGGTGTGTCGGTGAGTCACGATGTGAGGTCATTAACGGAGGCTTTTTTCAGGCACACTAAAGACTTCAAAGGAGAAGCAGAGCTGTTTGTGTACCGAGACGCCTGCATCCTGCTTTTTTAACCGGGAGTGAGTGTTTAGAGAACGTCTCCATGTTGTTGTTTGGTGAGATCATTAAAACATGCCATCTGACATGCAACAAACATTCATTTTCATCTCCTGGTTCCTTGAAGCCTTTAGGGAACAAATACTGAATTAGAATATCACTGACCCGACCTCTGAATTTTTATCGGTCCATTTCTTTTCTGACAGGTACTCGAGAATCAGAATCTCCTTGTCAGAATTACAAATTGGTAGTTACTTTAAAATAAAGTCACTGTTTGGATAGCTCAGATAGCAAAAGATATGGTTTACACAGAAGAATGTCAGAGGGCCTTCCCTTTACAACGTTCATGAAGCATTTGGGCTTGAATACGAATGAGACAGGATGTAGGACCATATCCTGGACCAATGGACAAGGCTAAAGATCCATGTTCTCTCATGACATTGACAAACCACAGGTCTACAAAATGTCTGTCAGGTGTAAACAATCAATATTCACAAAAAGAACCTGATGTGGCATTCTTTGCAGATCAATAGATGTCCTTGAATTAGAAAGCTGTGGATGTTCTGACCATCCTTTACTTTTAAGTCTTCACAAAGAAGCAAACACTGTGGGATTGATCTGCAGCCTGGCATTAACTTTGCCGACAGGCGATGGCCGATGTTCACCCGTTAATGAGCCTCACAGCTTTTACTGCTTATTCATCCAATTTATTTTCTGTTACTCTCAATAAATCCCATCAAATCAATTAGCATACTTTGTCAGCTAATTAAATATTGAACACAATTAACAAGGGACAGAATCAACTGTAGCTCTCAAATGTTTATAGCTTAAGTGTCTGAGGTTATGGTCTAAGGCAGGGTTCCAGTCCTAGGGAAGCAGAATCCAGCACATTCTGCAGATTTTCCTGTTCAGACACACCTGTTATACCTGGGAGTTACCTGAGTAAATTTGCAAACTGCCCCCCAGGACCGGAATTGGGGAAACCTGGTGCAAGGGTTCTGCTGTTACCCAAGACTGGCATTTAAAGTATGCCAGTCTGCTGTTACCCAAGACTGGCATTTAAAGTATGCCAATTATGCCAAGATGCCAAGATGCTATACAGCCATACAAACTCTGTTCCATGTTTCAGGTCCTCAACATTACAGTGTGTGTGTGTATAATATAAGAAAATGTTTAAAGCTGTTTATCTAAGTACTAAGTGTATATCTGTCAGAAAAAAAGACAATTTAAGATTAGAACAATTAGAAAACTAACCATAATATAATAAATAAAAAATAACAACAACAATTTCTGTCTCAAAAAAATTACTGGTATATTTTTGGATGGCTAGATAAACACCTTTCCTCAGGGGCACCCAAGCCATTCCATTCATTTGTTAAATTTCACCACTAGCTCAATTAATTAATTAACTGAATTAGTTTATAAAAGTCAATGCGGTTTTGATTAGTCATATGAGGTCAGTTAGTGGTCGAATAAAAAAATACATGGGTGCGCTGGATGGTTACTGGAAATAATGGGCTGATTTTAGCAGAGGTTTTGAAATGGCTAAGCTGACACACTATGACAGGCAAAATATCATAGTTTTTCACCAAGATAAAGATCATTTAAATGTCATTTTCATTGACTGCCTAAGACTTTTGCACATCAATGTATATACCTGTTTAGACAGACAGACAGACAGACAGACAGACAGATAGATAGATAGATAGTTTGATCGATCGATCAAACAAACCTAAATATTTTATTCAGGATATCAAGGTCCTCTTCCACAATAACGTGCATCACTGTTTCCAGTTTGATTCCATCATCAATAGCTGTTCAATCAAGGTAGGCCAGACTACAAACTGAATGTGCAGGTAAGTCTGGGAGACTGTATCCCCTTTCAGCAATAATTAAACCTGAAGCTGTCCAGTCTCTCACACATTAATATATTATTTAATTCTCCAGGTGATATTTCCATCCAAATCTGACACTGGAATGTTACATCTGACACATTTTTAAATCTGATTCTTTAACCGGAGCTGTTCACAGAAATATACCTGCCAAAGGAAAGAACCAGTATCTCGCAGAACCTGAGCATGTGACCTTTTGTTAGAACATACTCTGTTTACTTTTGAAGCAGAGATCTCTGCCCAACAGGACAAAGTAGAGCCCTTCCTCTGACCTGAACTAATAACCTCCTGATTAAAAATATGGTAACATCAAGTATATTGCATTATAGATGCCTTCATAATGCATTATAATGCATTCATAAAGTACTGTATTATAAACATGCCTATATTTATAAAGTCATACATTTTAGCCATGTTTATTCTGCATTATGAATGCTCTATGAAGTACATATATATTATGTACTATATTATTATTATGAAAACTTGATCATTATAATGCATTATGAAGTATTTCTAATACATTATGATGACCGCTATAAGTAAACTGCTGCAAAAAATATATTGCCACTATGTTATCCAATAAAGTGCTCTGAGAATAAGTTAGTTAAAAAGTCAATTTTTGCAAGACTATAGAACAAACTGTGATTATTTTTTCTTCACTGCTGGCAAAGACTCTAGTGCTGAGGCCATTTCCGAGACCCGCAGGTGCTGGTAACCCACTCGCTTCCCCACGGTCTCTGAAGCACCAGTCTTGAATGTGAGCCTGCATGATTTACTTTATTTTTTGGGGGGTGATATTTGCATTGGTCTGTATGATCTTTGGTAACCCGTAAAAATTAAATGTTTTCATTTTGTCAAATGGTTCCGTTTGCCATCTCAACCCGAATGTCTGACACAGTTCCTTACTGCCCATGATTATTACAAACCGCTGTTAGATCTTTCATTTCATTGACAATGACATTTATGGGATGTTATTTTTCAGATATATACAGGGGCAAAGACCCATCCCTTTATAGACAGAGGATTTAAAATTATTAAACCTCTGAGTAAGCGTAAAATTCCTAAGTAATCAGAGATAAAGGGATTATTGGGTTAATGAAAATGAGTATGATTTTAAGCTCCAGTTAGTGTTAAATATTCAAAGGAACCACATACATGTTACGTATGCATGTAGGGGTTGTTGAACTTAGCAGTGAACGTTTTTGAACCTACTTGAACTGGAGCTTTATGCTTTTCGGATATAGAATGCCTTTCCATTTTCCTGTCAGTGGCAGTTGTGCATCTCAAATTCCAAATCCTGCCTTTCGAAGTGAAGTTCCCACTAGCGGAAGTTTGTTTTCCAGGCCTTAGTGGCTCCCAAGGCTGACACTGAACCAGCTCTGCATGTGACAAATACCTCTCACCCAAATAGGGACGCTATGCAGTAAAATATTCCTTGCTTTCTGCAAACTTAAACACGCCTTCACTTCCTCTCCAGGACCCCCCATGAGATCTGGGAGGAGTTTGAAATATATATAAAATAGACTAAAAAAATGCATGATGAATCACCAGGCAAATTTTATACAAATCATATTAATGTTACCAGTAAGCTTTATGGCCACCGTATGCCAACACCGAAGGCCCAGATACCAGAGCATAACTCACATTTACAAGGGCTATTTGTGGGCAATATATAAAACTAGCAGAGCAAATGCTAATGCGATTACGAATGCTGTATCTGTCCAGTACCTGTCCTTCTAAACTAATTCTGGATCGGGAGAATGGAGACACATATGGGCATATGTTGTGTTTAGAGACGTGTCCTTAGCATCTGTCAACGACTGCATCATACAGCTGAAGACGTAAATAACTTGAGGTAGCCTCCAGCCCCTTAGGTACCATAGGGGGTTTTCCTGGAAGACCAAATAGTAAACACATCAATCAAGGCTGACCACGGACAGACCTGCTGATTTTTAAGCTGAACATTCCCTGGTATGTTGTACAAGTTGTGGTATTAATCAGTATAACAGCAGACAGGGCGTAGAGGTCTGTCAGCATTTCACTTGTAAAGTGATTCCGGATGTCAGGCAATATCTCTTCAGGTCTCCAAGGATAGAATGGGAGAAAAATGCACATATTTGAATACTGGAGTCCTCAGCATACTGAGGTAGAGTCTGAACATCGTGTTGAGCACACATTGTTGGTCTAACCCATGCAGCTCCACAGCTGGGTCGTAATTGGCTCGCCACAGCACCCCCAGCTAGACAAAGGTATCTAGCACTGAGGAAAGTTCACAGGTAAAATCAATGTGTGTTTTTCAATTTGGAGGCAATCAGCGCAAAAGAGCAAGAAGTTTTCACCGGCAGTTTTACCCCAATAGAAAGTAAATTCAACAATTTAAGGGGGAAACGAACACTGAAACACGCAAGATTAAATAAAACACAACACTCCTGTATCAAAGATGACAATAAAAAATGTTTCCACCCTCTTTAAACCTCATACATCTGGGTTAACATACAGCAAAGACATAAGCCTTGGCCCTTACATGGCATTGGGTGTAAACTAAGTCATTCTGTCATGTTGCTATAGAGACAAGATGGAACACTCTAATGCACGAGTGATATTTAGCCCAAGAGAATTAAGATTTCGAAGACTGATAGCAACATAACATACACGCAAACATTACTCTGAAGTTGTCCCACATGTCGTCAAGCATCACAGACTCAATCAATGAATCAACACATTCTTCAACTAAGTGTGCAGGTTAACAATTTGTGTTATCCATACACTTGGGTTTAAAATGCTTGTTGGGCACTTTGCGGTCTACGCCGAAAGCTCAATCATCATCAAGGCTTAGCAGCAGAGCTGCAGAGTGACTTTGTGTCCTCTTGGCATAATTGGAGATGGGACCCTGCTTTTTTCTGCCATAATATATCAACTCTGGGAGGTGACACAGAGGTAATGCTACCAATGAACACAGCGGGAGTTCAGCAGAGATAACAGCATTGACATTTTCACATGGATGGAATTCCTCCATATGCAGCCATGTGTTTGATGGGTTTTTACCCCTTACAGAGTATCCCACAAAATGACCATGACCGCATGTATGAAGTCCATTAAAAGCCTTTTCAAGAGAAGGAGCACTGCAAGTGGGTTTTTAACCTCTACATTTATGGCCACTCCATTCCTCATAAACTATTATGGCCTACCCTAACGATATCACATTACTGAGGTGGATCACGTTCTTTCAGTTTTCACCACAACCACTGCAGTGACATGCACTAAGGACAGTGTTTCTCAGGCCAGTCCTTGGGGACCTTCAGACAGGTTCATGTTCTTGCTTTCTCCTAATTTCCTGTTCACTTGGGAGGGAGCAAAAACATGGACCATCTATGGGTCCCCAAGGACTGGTTTGAGAAACACTGCTTAAGAAGACACAGGGAACCAAATGAGGTGTATAATTTGTTGTGTTTGAGGTGAGACCAGCACTGACTTAGGCTTCCTTATTATATGATACGGTATTGGGAAGCAAAACTCACTTAGTCCTCATGTAATCTAATGAAGAACTTTCGTTAAATTTACAAAACTCACAGTAATTTCCTCGAAAAATGAAGTTTTGGAAATTTGCTCTTCAACTGCATCAACGCTGAGATAATTTCATTGGCTAAATTCAGTATGGAGGTAACAGGTAAAGCCCTGCATTACGCAATGACGGCCAGCAGGGGGTGGTGCAGAGGGCTGCGGCATGCACACTGACCTCAGGCAGCCCGTGGCGTTGCGCAGCACCTGCGAGGAGTGCAGCTGCAGCTTTCGGTCCTCCTGGTGCGGCGAGCTGTCCCAGGCGGACTGCGGGATGATCACGGTGTTGGTGAGCACAGCCAGCGCATCCTGGATGATGGGCATCTTCAGGGCGTCACATGAGGACAGATTCCACAGTACGCCTGCATAGAGGGGCGACACGGGGGGCATGAGGAGGATCCGCAGTGATGGGGAGTCTTGGGGCTCATAGGAAGCAGCGCCAAGTATGACGGTATAAATCTGCCAGATTCACTCCTTGCCCTTACCAGGCCAGAACTGGGGTCCCGTGATTCCCCGACCATTTCATCTCATTATGTCACTAATTCCTACCAATGACCGCTGGCGTGCTGGTCAGTTTCAGAATCAAGTTCATCAACACTATGATTGCCTCCCCAAACCCGTCCCCCAGCATCACACCACAGTTTCCTGCCTGATAAATGTCACTGGGCTGCTGAACCCGACCCCACACTCGAAACTGTCGCACGACTGATGCAGTCAAACAGTGTGTATTAATCGTTAGGAAAAGTGCATCAGAGTTTCACTATTATGGCAGCTACATCATAAACATGAACGCTATAAAAAAGGAAAAGCTCACATGCCTTAGTGCTGAGCAAAAATGGAAACGTGTGTTTATTACAGTGATCAACCATCGAAAGCCCAGCAAGATATTGCGAATCTCTTTAGCGAGCGTTTCAGCTTGACCATTAGTCCTTGTACGATAGCCGACGTTCTCACTGAGAAACAGGAGCGGATAAATTGCGGCACTGCAAATCCGACAAAAACGGTATGTAGGGGTAAGAACGACAAACTGGAAATCTGCGCTGGAACTCGGGTTTGGTAATGCTCGGTCACAAAATGTTGTTATGACCGACGCCATGCAGTGTGAGAAAGTGAAAGTTTGGCAGTGAACTGAACATAAAGCTGTATATACAGGTAATATTAACATTTTGTAATGAATGTGAGATGAGGGACTCGAGTCTGACTTATAATTGAAAGTTATGGCTGTTCTATACCACTATAGCAGTATACTGCATCAGCATTCAGTATTTCCACTGCAAATGAGTAGGTAATGTTCTTTAAAGCCTCTGGAATTGCTCCAGAATTAAAAACATAAAATAAGACTTCCCACCAAATGCTTGCCAACCTGTGTCCAGACAACGCATGCCTATCAACATTTCCAAAGGGTGCAATCATAATATTGAAAAAATAATGATCAAAGCAAAAACAAACCTGACAGACAAATACAAACATCTACTCAGACATCAAGCCACTCCAAAATAACTGTTTACTCGTCAAAGAAGGCTAAATCATATTGAACTAGGACTATAGGACTACACTTTCCACAAAAGCTGTTGTCACCCAATATTAGTGTAATAATATAAATCCAAGTTGACATGAAGCATTATTTACAAAAACATATTGGAGTGTGTTTTTCACAAATCCTAACCAGTTCTCCTTTATAAGGCATACACACACATACAGAAATGAAAGTGAAGCTTTGTGTAAAGTACAAGCTCAACTACCCATCCAGCACCCCTGAAGCATTTTGTGGCTTTAAGGACTCAGCAGAGATGTAGCCAGCATGCCAAGCATGGGTTTCAAACAGGCAACCTTCTGATCATAGGCAGGGAGGCCTAACCCTCTGAGCCGCACGCCCCCTACAATAATGATAAAACTATAGGCTTTAAGTCAGGGGTGGCCAATCTTATCTGCAAAGGGCCGATGTGTGTGCAGGTTTTTGGGATAACCTGTAGGTCAGCTGTTCAAACCCAGGTGTGAGGACACCAATCAGTCCTTGAATTAGTAATCTAATTAGGGAGTTGCAGTGAAAAGCCGCATACACACCGGCCCTTTGCGGATAAGATTGGCCACCCCTATTTTCAGTATTTCAACATAAATTTCATATTCAAATTTTATATTTGATTTCTGTTACTCGATGGCCATAAATTAAAAAAAGCAACTGAATGTTCATTGGGATCTATATGCTAGGAACAGGCACTGAACAGGGAGATGTTTCATGAGAATTAGATGCTACAAAACACAGAATTCCAAAACAGGAAATCTAACTTAATGTGAGTCGGAGTTACCCCATATCAAATCTTAAATGCAATTCAAATAGTGTTTTGAGTGTTAAAAAATATTTCATATTTTCTGAGGCTGTCATTAGAATTGTGTTTATGGCTACAAATCCTTCTGCAATAAACATGCAGGACATTAAAAATGCCACAATGGAAATGTGAATCTGGGAGTTGCGTTTTACTAAATGCTTTTAGGATTTATCACTGGAGAATACTCTGAGCAAATATTAACATGCAAAAATATTTTACAGTTAATCTTCTCAGGCCATTGAACATCAACATCTTTATGATCATATATCCATACATTTGCCTTCTTTATTTATACAAGCCAATGATATGTTTATTAGTGACACAATCATTCAAGATATTTATGGTGAAGGGATATTTCTCACTAAATGGAAAACGAGGAAAATTTTAACGATCATAATCACTCTGAACTGTTAGACAGAAAGCATCGTCATACCGTTTTAATTTAATGAGATTTTAGCTGTACGATTTCGATGAATAACACTACTGCAGCATTACAGGCTTAATCTAGGACATCGATAGTCTCCCATCACTGGAAATGGCTCGGTCATACAAGGTGCTGATTATCTGTGCGTTCAATCTGAAAGCACTCACAGTCATCCGGACAGAAAAGGCTTCACACCATTTGTTTGGCCAAAGGAAACCTGCCTGCATTAGTCAATAGTCTTGGTGTTCCATTAGACTTGCAGTAGCGTAATTGTTGCAAATACTGAAAAAACACGACTACCAATGGAACACCATTGGCATAATTTAAATACCTCCATCCTTTCTGTAGACTGATTCTAACTCTGAGTCTACTAAGTCGTTCCTCTGGTCACAAAAGTGATCTGATTAATAGTCAATAACATGTACTACATGTATGCTCATTTCACTAAATAATGCAAAATTCAGATGTACGAGTTTTAAAAAACTTGCATATTAAATAATAATCCATGATTTTATGAGTGGAGTTCCAAACCTTCCAGTCCTATCAAAAAGAAGGTCACCAAAATGTAAAGAAAATGTGATTATTAACTCTACAATTAGCTTGTTTGTCGGCTTGTTATACTGGTTTAATCAGTGGCTGTCTGAAGTGGGTAACACCATGTCTAAGCACACCTAGTACTATCTACTTTAAGCCTGACCAACAATGTGAAGGGTTCATTTAACAAACAAAAGACTAAACCTTCCCGTCGTAATCAGGTATCTAGTATATCGGAGAGGCCCTTTGTGAACACAGTGTCCCCATCGCAGACCCTAACACGAACAGCAACACTTCATTCTTCAGTTAATAAGGATGACCTTGGCAGGTAGCCGCACGCACTTCAGCACCCAGAGGGTTCCGAGCCTTCCCAGACGTAATCCAGTCCTGATTACAATCACCGTTAGAGGCACTCCTTGTGACGCACGTGGTTACATTCACCCTGTCAGTTTCATATGGTCCTCAGCATCCTTTATTCTTTTCCAATTTCCCATTCACGGTAACGTCAAGTTACCAGAACGAAATATAGGGAAACAGAAAGAGGGAAATGCATCACTCCATAGATGACTGCATGCCCGTTTCATGTTATAAAGTTATTACAATGTGAATAGGCTGTCATTTATTAGGGTAAGACAGGAATCCTTTAGAGCCAGGTTAAGTCAAGCAGGGGTATGTAACTTTCTCCCGGCAGACATTCTCTGAGGTCACTACGATGATCTGATTGGCTCATTCATTCCAATAACTCACCTGGAGAGTACCTGGCGGACAATCACCCAAAACACCGGGAGAACATGCAAACTTCACATACCTCCTGACAGAGGTGGAAGTTTCAGGGCCAAATCCAGTCTAGGGTTTTGACTCTTGATACTCAACTGGTTGGTTGAAACAAATTTTGAACTGCATTTGTACTTTCTGGACCTGAAATGTCCATCTCTGCCCCCTGAACCCTGATGAAGCCCCTTGCTGGAGACTTATGTCAAACATCAGGAAGGACATAAAACTTTTACTATTTCTAGGAGCTCAGAAAGGCATAATGAAAAGTGTTGCCATCACTTAATATGTCAGTTCATTTGCTCACATGCAAGCATGGAGGCAATGAGAGTGAGAGGAAGAGGAGGACAAAGACAGAGAGGAGTCCGACGTGGAAGAGGACGAG
>JAODLC010000036.1:6593104-6605164 GCA_026781145.1 Hippopotamyrus pictus | reverse complement strand
TTTATGAATGCATTATAATGCATTATGAAGGTATCTATAATGCGTTACGCACACGTACCTTAAGTAAAGTGTTACCATCTTTTTTTTTTCTAAGCAAATATTCACTTACTCCCAGATAAAACATTTTCTTTGACTGCTGCTTAAGACTTTTGCACAGCACTGTATATGAAACTGCCAACGCTGCTGTCCTGAAGAACTCAGAGAAGAGGCGTTTGAGGTGAAACAGAGTCCAGCTGGCTGATGGAGGCACACGATGGAGGATCCACACACGAGGCAACCCCATGACACCTCCCTGCAGTCATGAGTCTGCCTTTCCAGGTAAACAAAGGCCCACGCAAGCACACTAAAACAGCATCCCAGCGGAATGTAAAAGCCACTGTACTGGAACATTGCCTTTAGTTTTCCCGCTCTTTTTTCCCCTTTGCATCGGAATACTTATTTACATAGTCTGGGCTGCACCTATCAGACGCATCCATTGGTTGATGAAATCAGGAGCTGTGGTGCATTTGACCGGCGTGCACGCTGCATGAAGCTATGAACCAAACAAGTTTAATGCCAGAGCTGGCTTCTTATCCCTTTTATATTCAATAAAGGAGAAAAAAAATCATTCCTTTGCTCTACATTTTTGCAGGCATCACTGTAACGTGATCAGAGGCAGCCCTGGTTCTCAGGCTGAAGCTCTTTGCTTTTAGGGGTATGACTAAAGAATGGATTGACTCTGCTCCGTTTGGTACAGAGTGATGTTCCTGATGTATCAGGACTCAGTAAAAGGGAACAGCAGGTGCCAAAACAAGCACTTGCATTTACTACAACTGCCCAGTACAAAAATGTACTCTCAGTTATTCAGGCTTTTTTCCACTTTATATTTTTTAACATGTTACAAAATGATGATAAAATGTGATGTGGATTCATCATCGAATGGTTACCAGGTCAAACGATATTTCTGAGAAGTATGGACCAGGTGAGATATTGGAAAATTCACTCCATAAATGGAGCTGATTATGTTTTGCTGGCCAGGTGTATCCAAGGCTGTGGATCTTTAAAAAGCTTACAATGATTTCTGTTTATCATACTGTACACATGACCTCACCACAACCCTGTGGTAGATGATGGTATGGAATATGAACAAAGGCATGGATGGATGGATGGATGACGGACGGATGGATGGATGAAGACTGAGCAGCATCAGACTGAGTGAGAAGGCCAAGCTCCGTCTCCTGCTTGCTGGCCATCTCACACATCATGTTCCTAAAGAGGACCAGTCACTCTGAGCGTATAACAAAGGTTTTGAGGGTTTAAGGACGAATCAGAGGGTATTACTGGGGTAGGGACTAAGATAGGCTCCCGAAAACCTGAAGCTCATGATGAATTACCAGGCCAGTCAATAATCGCTCAGGTCAACACTGACCCTTCATGTGGGGTTCTGCAGGAATTCTGCAGTGGTGCAGTCAGACCTTGTTGTTTGTCTTTTCTTTATGTCTGTGCATGAATTAAAGCAATGAATGCAATCCACACTGCTCCTACATAAGAAATTTACAAACGGGAGGAGGCCCATCAAGCTTGTTTTGGGAGAACTTAACTAATAGCTCAGAGTTGTTAAAATCTTATCTAGCTCTGATTTTTCTTTTTACATTTTAAAATGTTCTCCTGCTAATTTCCACCTATGGCCACGAGTTCTAGTATTTAAACTACTATTGAAGTAGCCATTTGGCTGAACAGCATCCAGACCTGTTAGTATCCCCTCAGTCACTTTTGCTTGAAGCTGATTAAATGCCAAGGCTGATTATGCCAAGAAGGCATTTCTATAATATCTACAGATATATATCTACAATTTCTATAGACATTTCTAGGATAATTTGACTAGACTTAGAAGACATACCACGATTGTCTCATCCCTGCATCAGGTTTCTTGATCCCCCCCCGAAATTGTTAGATGAAAGCTTATAAGCTGAAATGTTCGAATATCATGTAATGTGTCTTATTAACATTCCCAAAACTGACAGGAAGTTCATTACGGATGGAGACCCAAAGAAACTGTCAATGATGCGGCAACAAAAAAGGGAGGGAAAAAAAACAGAGCGTCCATCTTCGTGGTGGGAGCTCGACTCTGTGAGGCTGATGCTGAAAGGCTTGGAAGCAGAAACCATATGCTGCCTTTCCCCCTCCACTCCCCACACGCCCTGTGGGAAGATGACGAAGCAAAACAAAGAGTGCGGCGTGACTCATCCCGCCAAGGAACGCGTCGCTCCCGCTAACATGTGCCTTCCATTCCGATCCAGTTCTGAGAGCTGCACCACCTTGACAGCGGGACCCTCTGAAGGTAACACAGCAGACCAGGCCATCAGGGTGATGGGCGAGACCTGAAGAGGGAGTGCGAGCCCACCGCGGTCTCGGCATGGATGTCGGAGGACCACTTATCTGTCCTTAGAAAATCTGGGTTGGATTCCACCTGAAAGGGGTGGGAGTTGCAATAGAGCAGACAGAAACATACTGACTGCAAAGGGCCGAGGTGTGTCAGAGATGCTACGGGATGACTCATTTAGGGGATTCGCGCTTGACGATGGCCAGCACCTGGGCTGAAGCCCAGCTTGTACTGTCGCAGGTCGTATTTTACAATACAGGGCTGTCGCCCGGCGCATCTCAAGCGATGGACGGGGGGGAAGTCCTCCCAAAAGAGCAACGGGCCGTGTAATTACAAAACTCTGCCGGTTTGACTGCGGCAAGCTCGCCGAGGCGTGTCCGGCGCTTAAAATAAATACGTCGAATGCATATGCTCTCCCTCGCTTCTCGCTGGCTGAACCCCAGAAGGATCGCGACTCGCGTTCCTCGTTCATATAAACCCAGTCGGCACTGTACAACATCCCAGCCGCTGGTGGATTCGCTTAAAAGGGTGAGAAAGGGACTTGTTATAAGAGGCACAACCTTTCATCTTCTGATTGCATGCCAGTGACAAACAGGATGTTTTAGAAGCATTTAATTCCCATCGCAGGAAGTGATCCCTGTGCAAAGAGACTAAACGTTTTCGTCATGTCATCATACACAAAGAAAACAAAAACATACATAAAAAAACACACAAACGACGATAATGGTGTGACCTGAAAGAGGTTCTGTTGTGGATCTATTACTGAGGCATTTTCAGCTCTGAAAAGGGGTACGACAGACTGCCATTACGGCAAAGATGAATAATAGTACCTGTTGGTAAGCATTCAACGTATTAACTTGCAATCAGAATTGTCAGTTTCGCAATCGCAAGGATTCAAAGAGCAACCAGAATCAGCCCCTTTAGTGCCCAGCATCTCTATTTGATCTACACTCTTCCAAAATGTAATATTTATACAGGAAATATTATACATGTTTCCTGACTATTTAAAAACAAAAAATAAAAAAACCATCATGCCCTACACCTCTTGCAGTTCTTTTCTTCGCCTGTTTTTCTTTTACACATTTTTACTTTTTTATTACGCAAGTCTCCAAACCTATTACCTATTCCCACTGAGTCAAATAATTGATTGTGAATGCTTGATTTCCTCCATGTTGTTGCTAAAGGTCAAACTCAAGACAAGAGTAGATTTCTGAAGAGAGACCTGCCCGGCTTCGCATTTTCTCTGCAAACGCTCACCCTCCCGACCAACATTATGGCAAGAGGGGCACACACACTAGCAAACTGCTCTTTTCAGAAATTTCAAAGACCGTGCAGAATAAGGTGCTGGGATACCCCACAAATCCACGGTGAGGAAAGAGTCCACAGATATTCAGGCAGACCTGAACTCTTGACGAGATAATGCCTTCATAGTCCAATAGGAACGGTAGCAGTGATTACCTCAGAGCATCACATGACATGTGCAGTCACAAGTCACCTAACCTCAGGCATGTTATACTGTACCTGAAATGACTTTCCAGGCTAGAATGTTTTAGCACATCCTCCCCAAAGCAGGACTCATGGTCGGAGGGGCTTTTGCCAAAACCCTTTCGGTACGTCTCCCCAGAAACTCGATCCTCTGCTTTTTATCTATTTGGCTTTCGGATAAATATGGCTCCTATTAAACGAAAGCCGACGACACATCAAGCAATTTACCACAAAGTCCAACAATAACACATAATTAGCGTACGGACACCGAGCCCCATGGACTGACTAGTTAATTTTCAAGCGCTGAAAATATTAATGACCCCATAGAGGCTAAGATACAATGGTTGTTTGTGTAAGCACCAGCTAACGGGGATAAAAGGCTTGATGGACGCTAATGGAACTCTTGACAAGGCCTGTAATTACCGTAAACAACAGGAGTGGGATTGGTCACACAGAGTCTGACAACTCCTTTCTTTCTCAGGGAGCACAATGACAGCCCTTAAACTAAAGTGGAAATCTTACCATGACGTACATACCAAACAGCGGGATTGCTCTGTACAGAAGATTAATCACGTAATGTATTGTCTCGGCCTTTAGAATGCCTTGTATTTGTGATTACTATTGTTCTGTATTTTGTAACAAATCACGACTTAATCTCGAAGATAAACCGAGTCTCCTGTTCGATGGAAAAGAAGATGGCAGACGATCTCAGCGAATATGACGCTTGATTTGTTGATCTTGAACCTAAGAGCGTAACTGAAATGCGGAAGGTCACATCTTCACTGTTTTAACGGCTAAGTAAAAGATACAGAGCAGGAATAGAATGGAGGGAATAGAATGATAAAGAAGTTTTCTGTTTAATTGTTGGGAGGCAAGTCCGAGCTCCTCCTGAGTCAGAGGAGATGAACCTTCAAACAGGACCTTGGTCCCGCTGCTGTAGTTTTGTCTCCTGCAGCTTTTGTCCTCACCAAGGCTGCCGTACTGGAGCAGATCGATTACCCCAAAACTGCTGCTGCCCAGGACTTTAGTTACCCCTCGTTTGTCTGCCCTCCAGGGCTGCAGTCTCTGGGTGCAAAGCAAACCGATTTAACAGTGAGGAAGCTACCTTATCAGCAAGGTCACAGGAGGTGCCGTGTGACCTCTGGCAGAGGCGGGCAAAACCAGGAGGCCCTCACCGTGCTGGCCATGCCGGCTGTGCCACACTGGCACCTTGGACGCTGCTGGGCATATTTTAACTACTGTTAGGAGTGCGTTTGTAATTTACAGGCTCTGGGCACAAATCTCTCCCCACAAAAGCAGCAGCCCCGTGAAAAACAGATGCTGTTGGGACCTTTAATTATAAGAAAGTGAGAGCAAACGGAAAGTGTCCATAGAGACAGAAAGAAAACAATGGGATGAGTCTGTGTGTTGATAGTGAAAATCACAACTTTAAGAAGACATCTTTGCAAACTGTACAAGAAAAACAACTACAACTAAATGAGAAACTCTAAATATTACCTTTGTCTACGTGTCATTTTAAAATAATAGAATAGGATAGATCTTTATTGTCATTGTTTTACAAAACACAAACAGAAGTTAAAGAGAAATAAAATCTAAAACATAAAAGACAGAATAGGTATCAAATAAACTACAGTTTAAACTCTTTAAGAGAAAAAGATAGATAATCTGTTTTCACAATGTAACTAGTTCCTTATAAAGGATAAGGGGTAAATTAGCACAGTGGAGGTATTTGATAGGGTGCATCTATATACAGTATGTGTGTGTATATATATATATATATATATATATATATATATATGTCAACTAAGTAGAAATCAAATAAAATATAAAAACTCATAAGACCACACTAAAACCTAATAAAACTGAATTGGGTTTCAAATGGAAATTGGAATAATGTTACAATAAAACTTAAGAAAAATTCTAAATTATACTGACACTGGCTGGGTGTGGGGAGTGCGTCTGAGAGCGCATTATATGCAGATCTGTGAGTCGAGAGCCATTCAGGTTAGGAGGGACCGTGTGCTGGGTGGAGGTGAACATCATCTCCTACGCACCAGGAGCAAATCCTTCTTGGGCTAAAATAATTGGCTCGAGGGCCCAGAATGTACTGTACAGGCACACACACACCAGATCCACTCAACAAACGGGGATTAAAGGACCCTCATTTACCATAAAAAAAAAACCCACGGAGGCACATCCCACATTCGTTAAACTGGCTTCCGTTCGACATTCGCAGGTCGGAACGAAATCAGAGGTTGTGTAACGAAATCACAAGATAACCGCTCCGGGGAACGTTTAAGTCCTGACTTGCTGAAACAACATTGCCGTCACTTGTCATAGAAGCTGTAGTGCAGAGGTAACTCTGTTTGCTTAACAAAACATTATGTAGATTAGCTCTGGAAAGCGTTGTTTCAATAATGTTTCAAAGGAGAGGCCGGAACCGGGAATAACATGTGTTATGTACCCATTATATCGTTTACAGGCGAAGTAATTTCACAGATAGGGAAAAATCCCCTGCTTTGCGAAGACGACAGGTATTGCACTTTCTCCCAAGACTTTCGTGTACCAGGAGGCTGACTCAAGCAGCAAAAGATGGCCTGGTCTGTAACAGTGGGGAATATGATTTCTTAAATGTGGAAATTGATTTATTATGTCCTAGTAATTCTTCAGATACCTACGTGAGATGCATCTTGATTGCTGGTGGAGAGAGCTTGGCAGATATGACACATAGTTCCTCACTTTCCTGTGGCCCAAGGGGTGCAGGGATGTTATTTCGCTACGTGGTGGAGCTTCGATCACCTGATTACCGTGGTCTTGCCCTAGAGGTCCCATTAGAAGACCTCAGTTATATTCCCTGGTCTTGCTCTTCTGGCAAATTGACCCCCAGAAGGGTACACGGGTTCTTGCCACTGTTCCATACCAGACCTAGGGTTAGGTCCAGTCCTTAGAGTGTTTCCACCTGGGAGTATACTGGAAGCACTGAGGCGAGAGCCATTCTGTTGAAAAGGAGAGACTGTGTGCTGGATTGAGGTAGGGTGACCACCTAATCCATGTCAGGAGGGACACTATGAGCTATAACAGGGTTTGTAAACTACCATTTCAACCATTTCAAATAAAAGGACCCGGATTTCACTCAAGTACTGAGTTCTTGCTGTGTGCTGATTGGTCAGTCTCCTGTAATCATGCATGTGTCACTAATGTTAATGTGAAACAGCTGGATGAGTATTTCAATCAAGGAAACAAACCAGTAAAAAGCACAAGAAGTTCTGAACTAATTAGCCGAGCACTAGAGTCTTTCAGTTTTAAAGTGGTTTGTAAAACCTGAAGTAGCTCATACTGTCCCTCCTGACATGGATTAGTGGTCACCCAAGATAGAGCTGAGCTTCAGTGATCACACAGTGACCGGAAGCAAATATTTTGCGGGCAAAAATGAGTGGCTCAGGGGCTCAGACTGTTCCGTACAAGTTTACAAGCACGCTTAAGCTGGCAGGCTTTAGTGCAAATGGCGCATACCCATACCGCAGTCTAAGGGGGTAAAGACGGCGTTTAACAGCAAGTCTTCTCCTGTGTGCCGTTTATCCTTGGAGGGGCAATTGATGGCTGAGGGGCATGGAGGTTCTGAGAAAAACAGAGCTGACTCCTGGCCTTAAGGTAAAGACCACTGTGGTGTGCAAGGAGGAGATCGATAAAGCCCGCTTCACACTTAATCATAGTTATCTGTCTCTTATTTATTGACCCCCTGGCTTCTCCTACCCTCCATATCACAAAAACCTCATACCTGTTGCCTGAGTTTCGCACATGGCTGGCGTGTAAAACAATTTAATGATTCTTGTAGCACAAATTTCCAAAAAAAGCACTAAATATTCTTATCAGAATCAACATAAGATCAATTTTAAAGTTGGTCGCGGGTGTTTCAGCTGATTCATACTTTAATCATTTGCACGTTTCTCAGTCCTGGAGAATGTTAGTGTGCTGAAAGGCACCGTTCTATGGTGTGCTTAGACATTTCAGGTGCATTTTTTTGGCTGTTGGTGAAGGGGGACCTAATAGGCCCAAGACAGATGTAGGTGAGACCTCCACAGCAGCAGTGCTCTTTCCAAACAGGCTAACCATGCTAATTGTCAACGGACATCATTCGGGCGCTTGCCTTGGGGGGGTGGGGGAGGTGCTTCCCAGTTCTCAGGGTTGCCAACTCTCACGCATCTGGTGTGACACTGACTCTTTTAGAGACTCTCACTTTCACGCAAGAAATCTTATGGCAAATATATATTATTCCATTATTAACCTAAAATTAGCTACATCAAAAGTGTTGGGGCAGTTTGCAAACCCTACAGACTATTCACAAGGTAACAGAACTGTTACATACATATAAATGCGTGTGCAGACTTGTCTGGCTGTCATTCCAGCCAGCTGACCAAAGTCAGGCATCCTGAGTTCCAACGGTTTCATAAGCGCCTTGGTCTTACATGGACAAGGCGCTCTTTGACTGGCTTGATAAAAATTGGGGATGAGTATCTCTCACTCACTAAACTACCCCCTACCTCCCACACCAACAACTCAGCCATCGGGGGAGGTTCCGTCACTGACTGCTGAGTGAATATGACAACCTTCACTTGCCATTAAATCATCTCTTCATTCCTTCATGGCATTAGAAATTCACATGTACGTGGATGTCAAT
Organism: Hippopotamyrus pictus; assembly: GCA_026781145.1. NCBI lineage: Eukaryota > Metazoa > Chordata > Actinopteri > Osteoglossiformes > Mormyridae > Hippopotamyrus > Hippopotamyrus pictus. The sequence continues at coordinate 6,596,639 of JAODLC010000036.1, read as the reverse complement.
GATTTAGCTTTAATCAAAGGCAATCGGCCTTTAGACTTGATCATTCACATTCATTGTGTCTGTTGATGGTTCTAAAGAATTAATGAATGCAGACTTCAGACTTTACCTGATTCTTTTATCCAAAGCGAAGTACAATAAAAGGAAGAGTTTATTTTTTTATATGTGTTTCCTGGGATTTGAATCCCCCAACCTTTGCAAGGCTAGCATAATGCTCTATTTCTTGAGTTACAAGAGCTAATAGTTACACTGAATGAAAGTGGTGAGTCAAAACTACAACGCCCTTTCAGGGGTTTCACTGGCAAATTTATAAAGGTAAATCCTCAACCAACGAAGACACTGGACCCAGTCAGTAAAGACTAGAGAGTGGTCCTGTTCATGCTGTTCGCCATAGCTCACTGTGTTCACTATTGTTATTGAGACCAAAGCAAACAACACAGTACAGAATTAACAGTGTGAAAGTAAACGTGGCGTAACGTATATAATCTATGCAAACAAAACCAACATGGCTTCTTTGTTTAAATTAGCATTTTTATGCTAATCTCTTTCAACACATTATATGGTAATTAGGGGATATCAGTGAGGTTTGTGAAGGGTGAGTAACATTAACAGAGGATGGTGTAACGAATTTACGCTTTGGCCAAGAAGGTCCAGCGAAAAAAATGATAATTAAAAAAGACTTTCAAATCCAAAGACTAGTCAAACATGTCCCGCTACACGGAAAACATTTACTGAAAGCGCATTAGTTATTCTGAACACGTCAGCCGTTACATTGTCCCTAATACAAAATGAGCTCAGACGTTTTCAGGGTTGCCAACTTTGGTTTGCTGGCTAGCATGACATTTTCAATTCGAGACAAGTCTGCACATGCATTTACATGTATGTAACAGTTTTATTGCCTTGTAAATAGTCTGTAGGGTTTGGAGACCGCCCCAGTGCTTTTGATGTAGCTAATTTTAGAATAATAACGAAAAAAAAAATAGATTTACTGTAAGATTTCTTGAGCATGACAGTCTGAAAGCGAGAGTGTCATGTCAGATGCATGACAGTTGGCAACCCTGTATTTTTATTTGTTTATTCAAATTTGACTTGTTGAAAGTGCGTAAAGGCAGATGTAAATATACGTTAATGACGAGACTGACCAAAGATGATGCCTGAAAGCCCACTTCTTGTGGAAAGGCATGCAGGCATACAGTACGAACCGGGTCGTACAATGTCATGATGTGAATGAACTGCCAGGACAAAGGGAGAGAGTACCGCACGGGAAGCCACAGTCGTACACGGCCGGATTGCGTGCTTTGTCCCTAAAACCCAGTCACCTGCTCTTTACTGCGGGTGCTCGTCACTGTTCCGCTGTGCTAAATTTACTTAGCTTCGGAATTATGATAACGACAGTCATGATTCGTGGAAAGTTTTGCCATTTCTTTTATCAATTCATTTTTAAATGTCCTTTTGTGGGAGACTGCTTTAATATTAACCGTGAATGGAAATCTAACAGTCTATTAAAGGACACTAAGAGGATTGGGGGGGGGACTTTTATTCCATTTTTCTGCATAAAATTGTGAGGATGAAACAGGAGAACTTCACGAATGCTGTGTCTGCAAGTACCTTTATACGAACATTTAAGAAGCAGAATTTGGAAACTGCCTTACAACAAAAACCATGGCCAACACACACACACACAAGTTGGTCTTCCTATCTAAATGGGGACCGTCCATTAATTTCTATGGGAAAAACCCTAATCCCAATCGGGACACCCTTAACCTCTACCCATCCCTAACCTTAACCATAAGTAACCAACCCAAATACAAGAACTTTTGAAATGTTTACTTTTTTGATTGCATTCACAGATTTTTATAAAACTGAGGTTATCCAAATGGGGACCTCAAAAGATCTCCACTAAAGTAGGGAAATTTCAGGTTTTACTACACTTTGGGGACAATTTGGTCCTCAAATGTGATCTATGCAAACCCACACACACACACATACTGTATATACTGTAGGAAGAGCATCCAGCAGGAAGTTGAAGGCACTGGACTTTTGTTTGGTTTAAACATCCGCAAAAAACCCCATCAGTCCAGTAAAGGAACCAAGAAACACAACCAATCAATCAACATAGGGTTTGCTAAGAGATTTGTTGACCAATTAGCTACATATGCTGTTATGTGGTTACAGTATGCCGGCTATTCACATAATCATGCCAATGGGCGCAGATTACAACACTGTGCTTATTGTACACTATATCTACCACCCCTATTCATTCTGTGTCCTATAACACCGGCAATGCAGTCTGACATATACACTGTATTTACCTAATCATCTTCAAACTCCAATTTATCAGTTTTTCATTACATAATTGCATCTGTCTTGGATTTGCACTGTGGGAAGTTTGATGTTGATACTCTGTGCACCTTAATTTCCCCTCGGTGATTAAGAAAAGTTTATCTATCCATCTGTTCACAGTTATCCAACAGAATTTGAAAAAAAAGCAGGAATTAAAACAAGAATGAAACGCAAACAAATGGGTAGATGACTGCCACTCAGTGCTTGGGCTGATTTGGATTCCTGACAGGAATCTGAGGTGGGTCTGAGCAGGAATCAGGTGAAGAGGAACTAGCACATGGCTCTTCAAATTTGGACCTTGATTCCAAATCCAGGCTGTGTTTTCAGTTCTCCCAGGTAGTTAGTTTAATATTTACTGATTCTGATTGGCCAAAGGCTTCACACCTGACTCACAGGCAAAGGAAAGTTTGGAAAATCAGCAGTACTTGGACCTTGAGGACCGTGATTTGAACAGCCCTGAACTAGCAGGTGTCCATAATGAAGAAGCTTGACATAAAAAATGCGCAGTCTGTCCACAGGCCTGCTACTGCAGCAAATGCTTCCACAAGGACGTGCTTTGCCAAGGCAACCGTGTCAAATTATTCATGGCTTATGCAGATAACATATCAATTAATCAAACAATTCGAACCGGGTCAATTCATTAATATATTATTCATGGCACATATTGTATGAATTAGCAGAGTGCACCAGGGTGATGTAAAATCGAGCTTACATGGTCATCTTTAGTGTCTTATATTGTACAGATATATCATAAAGTAGCATATATGGGTTCTATAAATTTAGAGGCCTGCAAGGAATGTGGAATGTGGATTGAGGAATGTGCTGTTATTCACTTATTGAAAAGATCAGGTTGAATCTTAAAAAAAAAAAAAAAACTGTAGAGAACCCAAAAAAAATTTTAAGAAGTACAGTGGTACCTCAGTTCTCAAACTCATTAGAACTTGAATTTCGAACCAGCCAGTTGGAAAAAAATTTACCTAGAACTCAATATGAATCTCAGAAGTCAAACCGTGAACGCCAACCTAAGATAACTTGTACACGTGGGGAAATGAGTCACGCGGCACGTCTCTCAGCGGAAACAAAGGGTAATGCTTCAGTCTCAGCCTCGCATTTCCTGCGATAGCATTGTGCATGTTTATACTAGCTGAATACAAATATTTAGACAGTAAAAATACATTTAGACAATGATAGACAG
>JAODLC010000036.1:6546654-6572508 GCA_026781145.1 Hippopotamyrus pictus | reverse complement strand
TAAGGCAGTTCTGAAGGCGAAAGGGGGTCAAACACCGTATTAGTATGGTGTTCCTAATAATCCTTTAGGTGAGTGTAGATTTGTCGTAAGAGCGTGAGAATCTGAAAGCATCAGCGTCACTCCAGATGTGTAAGAGTTGGCAACCCTGCTAAAGGCACAGGGACCCCCCAGCACTGCCTCAGATTGCTCGCTGGGGGGCTTTTGGTACATGCTGACTTCACTGATGGGGTGGATGTCGTGCCCTAAAGGTGGCCAAAGCTATAGCTTATAGTCCGTGCTGTGAGACCCCTCCTGGATCCTGTCGAAAAGATAACCATCATTAGTCCAATCTTTTCAAGGTGTCAATAAAGAGTTTTATTGATGCTGGTCCAGGCTGGGCTATAGGCTTACCGAAAACATCAAGCTTTAGCGCACAACATTATCGTCTAATACATCTGAATTTATAGATCAGCCCCTCAGTTCCTGGCCTGTGCAGAGAGTCAAACTCCATCTTGATTCTGGCTGGAGTCATTCCCATACCAACTGCACATCAGATTTTACAGCCAAAACAAAGGGGCCAATCAATAGCTCGGAGTTTGCTCAAAGAAAGCTGAACAAAGCACCCTCCCGGGAGCCTGACCTGCCTGGGTGGTCACTGCAGACTTTTGTACTCGTTTAACCAAATGGTAGTGGAAAAAGTTTGTCAGGGGAACAGGAACCCCATTTCTCCACAATCACCCTGAAAAACATATTCTAAGAAAATTTCACATGCACGTTGAATCGATCTTCAACATAATCACTAATTCAATACCCAAGGCTCATTTAATGCATTATATAAAATGTAATGTAAAAAGTGGATTTTGATATATCTCTATGCAACTTTAAGAGAGAATGTAGTTTTATCGTTGTTCATAATGGGACCAATGGGGTGGAGAAACTCAATTTCACAATGGTGGCAATGAGTTCAGACAGGCATCACGTTTTCAGCATAATGTAATTCCCCTAATTTAGAGACAATAAAGCTCAGAACTTCAGGCCTGTCCCTCCTCCTCTAATCGCCTTATCAGTGTAAACCAGCTGTCCACCTCCAGCTCCTAACCTGATTTCTTGGGGTAAGTAAGAGCTCACTCTCTGCCAACGAGGTTAACAGGGCTCCTGGATAAAGGTCCAGAACAGGAAGAAGGCCCATGATTTGTCAGTATCACACTGGAACCCTTAAATAGTGATGAAATCCCTTATGGACATTTCACACTCTTGGCTGAAAGGAAATGGCACTTTGGGGTGATAAATACGAGGGACAAAGGACGCAATAAAAGCTAGTAGATATAGCAAAAATATAGTGGGGGTCCCAGAGCTGTTATTGGCAGTATGTGAATCAAGCATTTGCAATGTGGATTTTGAGTGTCGTAAATTTGGAATGACTGGCTACTAGAATGCGGTAAACTGCTGCCTTCTACAGCCTGTACTTAACTCTCCCTGATGATAAGCTTAACTTCAATCAACTTTCATCTAATAGACTTAGCGCTACGCTAGTCATCTTTTTCCAAATGAAGTAGCTCACGCACTGTGACCCTGGCTCGCTAACACAAAAGCAAATTAAGGTCATGTAGTCATCTTGGGCAATATTTATTCACAAAGAAGAAAGTACCTGAATCAATGCCCTTTTAAATACAGCAACACGCTCCTTTAAGGACACCACTAATATAGAGAAAACAAATTCAACGTTCATTCATTCATTCAACAATTGGTCAGTGGTCCCGTTTATGACTATTAACGACTACTAAATGCTAAATCTACCACATCAGTAAAAACCCACGGATGTATTTTTACGGGAGATGTTTACTTTCAGATCTGCATGGGTCTGACCAATGGAAATACAGGAATACCATCACTGGATTTTGCTGACATACACTCTGCATATCCTTCTGACCTTGAGCTGGCACCATATCAGACCCTGATGTCAATCATTAATGCCTTGAGTCCCAAATGAGGTCAAAGAAGCGTTCTCATTGGTCCATTGCCTTATAGTAACATGATACGTTCATGTCTCGAGCTATTGCCTGCACTCTGGGGGATCTGGTGGGTTAGGGCACTGTGTCCATGATCGGAAGGTCGCCGGTTCAATTCTTGTGGTTGATAGAGTGATGTCACCATCGGTCTCTTGAGCAAGGCCCTTAATCCCAGTTGCTCCAGGGACTGGCTGACCCTGCTTTCTCAATCGCACATCGCTTTGAATAAAAACATCCGTTAAATAAACTCTTTTCAGATAAATATTGATCATGAATCTGAAATTGTAAAACAAACCTGGAACATGAGGTATGGTTATCTCATTGGCAAACGCGCTGCAGGCCGGGTCCGAGGCATTGAGGAAGGTCTGGGAACCTCGGCAGTGCTCCCATAAAATGACAGTGGGCCACATCGTTGAGCGCGATACGCCCAAGCCCAATACAAATGGTACTCAGGAGACTGAAGTGAATGACTCTGGCAGTGGCTGCCATCACAAGTCCCTCTAGCTCCTCCCTCCTAAGTAAAAGTCCTTGGGGTTTAATGATGCACATCAGCCTTTTCCGAGAGAGCCCAGGAACCGTACATCATCGAAGGCAGGAGAAGGAAAAAGAAATACTGGAAAAAGAAATAAGTCGACAGTGAGAATAGTGATGATGTAGAAATCCGCACACAAGCCCCTCCTTTAATCTGAGCCCTATAGAGGCATTTGGCCTTGGGTTCAAGAGTGATCAGCTCTCGGTCTTTATATTTTCAGCCCACAAAGGTTGAATTGCCATGCTGGACTGAGGACCAACCCAGTTTCGCTTGGGTCAGTAGAGGACAGATAATGTACCGGGGCTGAAAAGGGGCGCAGTGACCAGTCAACAGTGGCAGGTTTTACTGCCAATCAAATCATGCATTTGTGTTTGTGGGGCCCCCTGTTGGCAGCAAGAGTCACTACACTAAATATTATAAGACATGTAGCTTACTTAGAAGATAAAGCCAAATGTTATGCTAACCTGCTAAGTAGCTACGATCTTATAACTGCAAATGACTTTTTGAGTGGGGCCCCAGGAACAACAAATCCACCCCTGCCCATCAATGTTTCCCACTGGCAATGACTGCCGTCTGAGTGTTTGCTCTGTACTCCTCCCACTCCTTCGCTGATGTGGCAGGAGACGTCGCCCAGTGACAGGTGATACGGGAGGAAATCAATACAGCCGCACGCATCGGCGGAATATCAATTTTCCGGGCTTACGGATAATGAACTGCTAGGGTGCTGGAAGATACTCAGTGGCCTAAACAGAATAGGGAACTCGTCTGGAAAGGCGGCTGGAACGATCAGCCATTCCTGGGAAGGTATATGTGGATAGTCTCCAGAGTTTTACAACTTTGCTGCTTTTTCTTCTTTCTCCTTTCAGAAAAACGAACATGTTTGACAAGCTAGATATTTCAAAGTGGATTGCCTGCACTAGGGATAAAAAGGCGGGAAAAACGAGGCATGTGATTGGCCAACACGTGCCGGCCTGATTAAAGCAATGTAGCGATGCATCCTAGGTGGGCTCACCAGCTGTCCCTGGCTGTACGCGTCTTTGATGTTTTTCTGAGCGTCGCTGAAGCAGATCAGCTCTTCTATCAAAGCGCCTTACTAAAGGCTGGGGTCTCGCCGATAAAGCCAGCAGTAAAGAAAAACACCTCCCCTGCCAATTTACACAACAGAAAATATGAAAGTATAGAAAGTGCAAAGGTCCCTCAGTAATGTCAACATGGAATAAACTTGTTCCTGTACACTGGGGTGACCAAACTGGCCCCATCTCGGTGAATATAGGACCGTTTACCTAATGACCCATGGGTTTTTGACTTAATTCAGATGAAAGCTTGCTGGGGTTCACTTCTGTGGTGAAAGAACGAACAAAGGCAAGACACAAAAATTCTCAACTGCGACCGAATATATCATTGTCTTTTTTTAAAATCTCAAGGACACACCATGTTTATTGAGGAGAACGAGTCCTGGATGAAATGATAAGTAGAATATTTTCAGAGAAAACCGAAGCCCACAAATGAAAAGGGGGGGGTGGGGACGGCACGACCACAGACGCACATTTGTCCAGCTTGTCTAGTACAGGGTCCTGCTAAGATGGGGGGTCTGTCCCATAAGTACAGGACACAAGGAACACCCTTGACAGGATGCTGATGGCCATTCGCCTGACCACATGGTTTTGAACTGAAGGTGAAACCTACACAGGCAAACACAGATACAAGGGCTGACACTAAACCCCCCAGACACTAAACCCCCCAGGGCTATGTTGGTGCCCACCATCCATGTACATGTAACGGCCCGCCTTATTCCTAGAAGGCCTTACACTTACACAGCTACAAAACAATGCTACTTCCAGACCATTTGCAGAGCTGCAGAACTCCTGTTTGGGGTGCTTACTGCAGAATTATCGCTTTGGCGAGGTGCGGGCCGGGGTGCTTAGTACGGAATGACTGCTTGGCAGGGAGGGACAGTTACTGCAGAAAGACTGTTTGGGGTTGGGGGGGGACCTCAGAATGACTGCTTCAGGGGGTGCTTATTACAGAATGACTCCTTGGGGGGGTTGTGGGGTACTGCAGAATGACTGCTTGGCAAGGCAAGGGGGGGGTTTCCATAGAATGACCACTTAGGGGAGGTGCTTAGCACTGAGTGACCACTTGGGGGGAGGTGCTAATCCCAGAATGATCCCTTGGGGGAGGAGCTAATCCCAGAATGACCACTCAGGGGAGGTGCTAATCCCAGAATGACCACTTGGGGGAGGTGCTAATCCCAGAATGACAATTTGGGGGAGGTGCTTACACGCAGTGCAACCGCTTGGAGGAGGTGCTTACCGGAGAGCAACCGCTTGGAGGAGGTGCTTACCTGCAAGGCTGCCAGGTCTTTGCAGGGTGGCGGTGGCGTACAGGTCATGGGAGACCTTGTACTGATCAGGGCCGTGAGCTAAACGCTTGGTGGGCGACAGCGTGGCGTAGCCGAGCTGGTGGATGGGGGAGGAGCTGGCGGCGTTGGGTGGAGAGGCCACACGGAGCGGCGAGGCGGCATGTCCGGAGGAAGTGGCGGCGGAGGCCACCCCGGGTGGCGAGCTTGTGCTGTAGGATTTGGCCAGCCTGGCGGGCGACGGTTTGGGTGAGGACACACGCTGGGTGGTGGCGTAACCTGGCTCCCCGCCGGCAGACGCCAGTCGCTGCAGCTTGCTGGGGGAGCCCACAGCCTGCACGGACAGGGGGGAGCTCACGCGCTGCGCCGGCAGCGTGGAGCAGGAGTAGTAGGCCCCGGGGGTGGCCTGTGTGTCTGCCAGGTGGAAGGCGCCGCCATGGCTCAGCGCAAAGGAGTCCCGTGACTGCGCGGCTTCGCTGGCGGCAAACTGGGCCGCCCGGTTGGACGTGACCTGGGGGACAGACGCCGATGTCACTGTCACTGCTCAGCCTCCACATGACGCCCACGTGTATCTGTGTGTGTATCTGTGATTTAACGCCCACGTGTATCTATGTGTGTCTATGATTTTATACAAGTATCTCTGTGTTCCCCATTGTACAGAGAGCGGACTTCTGCCTAATCCACCCGTCACACCTGAGCCACAGGGGAAAAACACTAATCACACCGACGAAATGATGAATAGACACGTTTTCCGCATTACCTCTTTCACTGGCTCTCTGTCCTGACCCATGTGTCCTCCAAGTGTCCTGGAAACTATCATCCATCTCGAATGAAACTTTTAAGCAGCATTCCTTAAAATGCTATGGGCCGAATATAGTTTGGAAGCCACTCCCCAAGAAGGGTACCGAAAAGTTCCCCACACCGGGGGGGGGGCCCTACCTGGTTGTAGCTGTGCACTGCTCCCCCAACCTGGCCGGCACGTGTTGGGAGCTGGGGGGCCGCCGCCTCGCCCAGGGCCAGGGTCTGGTTGCTATGGTAGCCGGTGGAGTACTGGAAGGAACCTTCCGGATTGGCATCAAGCTGCAGTGAGCCCTGGGATAGGAGGCCGGGTCCTGCATCGGAGGCAATCCAGATCAGGCGGTGATGCCGACAGCAGCAGGGCACAAGCGGCATACATAATTCAACACCACCGAGAGCACACATGCGCCAGGCTGTTGGAACGAGGCAGGCCGTGATGGAGGGCGCCTTACACCGGCCGCGATCGATGTGACAAGGTACCCTCGGGGCAGACCATGCAGGAACGGCTGAACCACAAGGTGAAGTGCCCGTCTCTCCCACGGGATGCAGCATTTCTTCACACTCTCACTACTTATTAAACTGTGGCAGAACTCACAGAACCCCATGCGAAGCAGGTCACCTGACAGTGAGAAACCTCTGTGAAGAAGGTAACCTGACAGTGAGAACCCTCCGTGAAGCAGGTCACTTGACTGTGAAATCCCTCTGTTAAGCAGGTCACCTGACTGCGAAAACCCTGTGTGAAGCAGGGCACCTGACTGCGAAAACCCTGCGCGAAGCAGATCCCCTGACTGCGAGAACCCTGTGTGAAGCAGGTCACCTAACTGTGAGAACCTGCCATAAAGCAGATCCCCTGACTGCGAGAACCCTCCGTGAAGTGGGTCACCTGACTGCAAAAACCCTCCGTTAAGCAGGTCACCTGACTGCGAAAACCCTGTGTGAAGCAGGTCACCTAACCGTGAGAACCCGCCGTTAAGCAGGTCATCTGACTGCGAAAACCCTGTGTGAAGCAGGTCACCTGACTGCAAAAAACCGTGCATGAAGCAGGTCACCTAACCGTGAGAACCTGCCGTGAAGCAGGTCCCCTGACTGTGAAAAACCTGTGTCAAGCAGGTCACCTATCCATGAGAACCTGCCGTGAAGTGGGACCGCGAGAACCCTCTGTCAAGTGGGTCACCTGATTGCAAGAACCCTCTGTAAAGTGGGTCACCTGACCATGAGAATGCTCTGAAATGTCAGTCACCTGACAGTGAGAACCCTCCATGAAGCAGGTCACTTGACCACGAGAACCCTCCGTGAATCGGGTCACCTGACAGTTAGAACCCTCCATGAAGTGGATCACCTGACCATGAGAACCCTCCAGGAGGCAGGTCACCTGACCACAGGAACCCTCCATGCATTCAGACTGACCCAGGAGGCTGTTAAATGAGTCCCCCGCACCCATGTGACCTGCTCGGTGATGTCATGGCCATGCTGGTGTTGTTTCCACACCCCAGACTGACCATCATTTAAGAGCCAAAAACAGGACACTGGACCCACATCATGGGGGGGGGGGCAGATATATTTGGCAGCTATATTGCTTTTAATGGGGACACAGGAATTTAAACAAACGTGATGGTGTTTGACAGCCAGTATCGATCCATCAGGGTGGCGGGAGAAGATTGGCACCAAACTTTTGTGACCTCCTTTCTAAAGTCACAATGCAGGAACTGCTGATCCACATTACCCTCTCTCTGTCACACTGCATAGATTTCCTGTATCCCATTATACAACTTCCATAGGTACTGGCCACAATGGGATGGGAAACCTCACCCAATAGCAGCCAACCTGGATTCTTTAAATCAAACGCCTTTTTTTGTCACCTGACATTTATGAAGTGTAGAAATGCTTTATTTTGCTAATGATTACATTTTGGAAGTACCATCCAGTAGTTCCAGCCAACTACAGCGATGCCTAGAGCCTATCAGAGGAAACACAGGGCAGAGCACATTAAAAGTTAAAAATGCCAGTTCACCTCACTGCAAGGGACCTAATCTCCCAACAGGAGGAGAACACAGAGTGAAGGCAAGATTCGAACCCACAACCCGGAAGTGTGAGGCCATACTACTGCCCATAGAATGAACACATTACCCCGTAAATGATTTCTTTTTCTTAACCGCCAATTTTGCTATGAACATTATATTTACACCATATAGAGGAACATTTAACATTCATCCATAGCATGATAATCAGGGCATTGGTTTTCAAACAGGGATTTAAAAATGAGCTTAAATATTAATGTTTTGCTACCTTGTCTCTCTCCATACTTCACTATTTATTTTAGCTGGGATGTGCATTGACCTAAACTTCTAAACTTTTTGATGAAACGTTCGGACGCGAGGTCACAGCGTTAAGGCACTGTCGCAATTTGCATACGACCACGTCAGCAGCTGGTAAAGCGTGGGACTTAATACCTGTCCCGGGGTTAAAAACAAAATTCCCATGAATAATAAGATCCACTCCATGTCCGAGGCGACCGTGTTTCGGGGGCGTTTGCGGTGCTCTGCACTCCCGATAGGTAATCCTGTTTCAACCAGCCCAAAGTTCAGATCCTCACGCCTGAAATACGGAAGGCTTTCTGCTTCTATTACCGCGGTGTTCAGGTCAGAAACCGCAGTACTAAGCAGGGAAATGTTTCACTGCATATATCATCTGTTTGTATTATGGCACTGTTGAGACCTACTGAACCAGCTTACCGAACTGGTTGCCAACGTCACAGACCTACCCTTTAATCACATCAGTATGATAAGCAAGAACTTATCATGTGACAGTCATGTGATGGTTCATCTCATTTTCCCCATACAATTTTTTTTCCAGATAATACCTTCCCATGAAATCCAATGTAGGATTTAACTTCTAATACATACACAAAGTGATTCATCTATCCATCCAACCATCTTTAGACCACATCTCCCATTGAGGAGCATGGCTATATACCGAATTTGCATTGTATATAACAGCAAGTTAACAGCATGACATATTCCTCTGTTCCAACAGCCAGCAAAAATCGCAAAATATAAAAAATACCTATTCCATGCACATAAATTATGTGTAAAATGAACATTTTACCAAGTTTTGTTGTAGATGTGCAATGATAATTTATTTAAATTCTATTCTATTCTATTCTATTCTATTCTATTCTATTCTATATATGGGATGAGCCAGAAAAGGTAAAATCAGAGAATAAGTTAGGTAAATTTATTAATAACAATAATAATACTGTTACTGAGAGGAAGAATCTGGCCCGCTGTAGTTATCTTATTCCTAGAAGATTTTAGATACTTGAGGGCAGGTTCAAATGCAGCACTTGTTAAGATACGATCAAAGTCCCCTGGTCAGACATATAATGAGATCGTCCTGGGTCAGCGCAGCTTTGAACTGTTCCCAGCATCCTGTCATCACTTTATAGACTCACTGCTGCATTCCAAATTATATCATCCATCCATCCATCCATTTTCTATACCCACTTGCCCTATGTAAAGATTTAAACAGATAATACCTCATTCAGTTTTTCATGATTTTTAGTCTTTGGAGTCTTTGGTCTTCAGGGGGCGCTATAACGCTATAACACACAGGGTTTCCCGGGCTGAAGCCCAGGGGTCTGTGCTAATACTGTAAGTCCCTTGCCCCTGTCAACAATTTTTTCCCTTGAAAGAAATAGCAGGGGGGGGGCCCTAAAAACTCAAGTAACTTGGGGGCCATTGATCATGTTAAAGGTCCTCTGCTGGTCATTTAGGGGCACTGATCTCCATGGAGACCACACAAGCAATCAAGTGATAATTCCCGTCCATATCCGTTAGTATGAAATGTATCCAAAAACTAGAAAAAAGACATCTGAAAGATATGTTCTCTTTATGAAGCCTTAAATTTGTCAGAGGCTTGTCAAGGGTCCCCAGCCTGCTCTTGACAATTTTCAGCCAGGTCAATCTCATCCTTTCAGGCTGGGAGAGCACAAAATCACATCCGGATCGTTTGCCCCCCGTGTTCCCAGGGGATGACCTGACCCAGCCGGTTGTGAGGCATGACAGTTATTGGGGAGACAAACGCTAAATGAACCACTGTGGATATCTCCCTTTGTGAGGACCGTCGGGGAGAAGACTGACCATAAAGAGGGAAGCCGTCTCCCTGTCGGGGGAGATATTTCCACTGAAAAAAACCTATTGTTAAAATCTGAATGGTCACAGGATACATGACCTGGCAGAGAATACCAACTTTATGAAGGTCATTAACAGCCATGGTATCCCAAAATCAAAGTCACGATCACTAGATTTTCTTTCTGTGAAAGTCACGAAAACCACAGTGCAATACTTCCTCCTAATGAGGAGAAGGCAAATTTTTGTTTCATACCTTTTTTCTTATTCCTATCTCTTCATTATTTGGTTCAATAAACATTCTGTGTATTAAGCAACTTTATTTATTTCAGATCCCTATTAAAAATGCCCCCGGAACAGTAAAAAAAATAAAAAAACAACAGAAGGTCCCTTACTGTCAGTTGTGGAATATTCCGGTGGGTCAAGGATCCCAGACTCCTGAAGGGACCTGATGCAGGAGTCCACGAGCTCCAATCCTGTCGTCAGCTCCTCCTCGATGTCCTTCTCCTCTGCGAAGCCAGCAAAGGGAACACGGCAGGTGGTTAGTGCCACACCACCCTGTGGGACGTGACCCACAGAAAGGCAGGACGTCCATCTCTGCGGGCCCTGCTATAGAGGTCAGCGGCGGTCTGGGCCGCTTCTGGGCCTCGTGTGTGCTAAGGACGCCAAAGCAGCGGAGCGTTTAAAAAAAAAAAAAAAAAAAAAACAGAGCTTTAAATGGGATTAACTGCTCTTGGGCAGTGAGGGGAACACAAGTCTGTTAAGCTCTGACATCTTCGGCCCCAGGGAGGCAAACCCAGCACCAACTCTGATAGGCGGAGTGATATCACAGATACTAAATGGGTGGATCTGCAAACCTGAAAAGGTGTTAATGCTGCATCAATCACAGAAAACGGTTCCTGAATTTCAAAGCTACAGGTGCAGTGTGTTTTATAGCAGCAAATATGCCTGGTAAATGTTAGCTTTGTTAAATATCCACTAAATGCACTATTAAATTATTAACAAGGACACTTTCTTAGATAAATGCATTATTTATGCCGTGGAGGATGGTCTGTTCTTAACGTGGCTATAAAAACTGAAATAATCAGGATTATGTCAGTGTTTTGTGGGATGCCACTATGGAGCGATGCTGTAAACATAGTATTCCTCTTGACATTGCAACCTCTGATGTCTTTTATTATATTATTATTACATTTATTTATTTAGCTGCCATTTCTGTCCAAAGTAAAATACAAGTGAGGATCAGCCAGTCCCCAGAGCAACTGGGTTAAGGGCCTTGCTCAAGGGCCAACACTAATATGAGTCATGGGGCCATGAGTCCAAACTAACAGAACCACACACTGGCCACACTTACCTTTACAAAAAATTTTTTTTTAATTCTGTGGGGTGAAACAAGACTTTCACAACACAGCGTTTTCCCTCCCCTCTCACCCACCATCTACCCCCGTGCACGCAGGTGCTGTTGCCATAGCGACACCATGACAGGTATTGTGACGTCACGCTACAGCTGTTCTGTCAAACTTGATAAGCTGGCCAATCAGACATCCCACCGTCGTCAGGGCGGGGCTGGGGGGGGGTGCTTTTCAGCTCTGCTGCTCTACACAACAAAGCACCAGGCAGTGATGGAAAGAGCGCCAAATAAACTCTGTCCCAGCAAAAGACACACATCTGGCCACCACTTATTTACATACTTATCAGTGCAATGCATTTTGGGAGCTTCTGACACAGCGTCTGACACCTCTGTGTATCATGTAATGCACCAATGAATCAGAGCTTCCTATGTCACAGCGTGCTGGGATTCCAACGAAACAACCAGGGCTCTTCCAGGTGTACATGTAAACAAAGACAGACACAGACAGACAGACAAACAGACAAAATAAATAATACAAACATACACAAATAAATAAGGGGAATATAAGCGCTGGTACCTTGTGTATTCCAGCGAAACGGCTCCTCGACTGAACTGCAAGAAAAAGATAAGACTGCGGTTAAATGGAGCACTGCTTCCCACCACCAAAGCTCTATAATGCCTATGATAAGTGGCTGGGTTGTAGAGGTAAGCTTACAGAACTACACTGCAGGACACAAGGTAAACGCTCCACATCGCCCAAACTCTGGGTCATTAAACTAATCTCCTGCTTTCGTCGAGCCCCTCTAAAGGTTTTGTTTTGTTTTTTTCCTCATCTCAGAAAGTGCCCCAAAGCAAAAGAAGAATATAATTTATGGCGATTTAATATTGTGTTTTTATTTTTTTTCCAAACTTGGGATGGCATTTCTGATCTCAGACAGGGATGAAGGACGCAGGCACGTGACACACAGACTTGATTTACCCCTGTTTCAGGGACAGAATGTAATCTGGATGAAAAATTACATAAAAAAAAAAAAAAATCAGCAGGGGATGTTGTAATTTCTGGGTGGGGGATGAAACAAAGCGAAATAAATTGAATAAAGACAAGTCAAACCAAACAAAACCTATTTAGTGGCAAGGGGGAGGTCTTTAAATACTGATAAGGCTTCCAATGTCAAGAAAAACAGACACTTTAAACAGCCCTATTTCAAAAGAAAACTAAGAATTGCCTTTTTCTCCTTTTCATCAGATCAAAAAAAAAAATCTTCAAAATACATTGTCAGGGCTTAGGAAAATAAAGATGAATACGCTGAGCCTTCATCAGGAAAGCTCATGTGAATAATGTTATTGTTGTGAAAATGATAAGATCTGAACAATGACGGTGCCAGTCATAATCGCTGTTGTCCCTGTCAAACGCAGTGCGTCGCAAAATAGACACGCTCCCATTGTGTCGTATTTTTGCTTCGGGACTCGCCGTGGTTACTCCGAGATGGATGCATAAGAAATAACCAGGCACAAAAGAGGAATGAAGAGAGATGAAAACCAAGCGTGTTAAAAACACAAAAGAACAACAAAGGAAAGGGGGAAAAAAAACAGAAAGAGAGAGAGCGAAAACTCCACAAGATCAGAAAGGATTTTCAGAAAGAATAATTGAGATTCAACTGGGATTTAATATAATGCCCCTGTATCCGTTCTATGGGTGAACGGAAACCTACAGCTGGCTATCAGCTGCCCCCCCCCCCACCACTGTGCTCAGAGAGCAGGGACAAATCACAGGGCTATAGGAAGCGTCAAGTGTGAATGCAGGCCTACGTTGTCCTTCGAACTCCAAACATTCACCTTTTTCTGCCTGGGAGAACAGTAGCCAACAAACCAAAAGTGACATTTGGGCAGATGAGGGACTTAAAGCATTTGGTACTTCCATAAAGAAGTGGCTGTAGAGTTATTAATATCCCATGATGTATTAAAACGCTGGTAGGCCCAAATGTCTGTCATTATGATTGTCATTACTAGAAGATGAGATCTTACTGACTTTGAATTGGGGGCCTGAGTGATTGATGTTCAAAGAACATTTCTGTTGACAGTTGCCTGGGAAAAACATTGCCAAGCAGCAGAACTTCAGACAGAATCGTCAACTGGCATCAAGGAAGCACCAAACAGTGGAATTTCTCATAGATGAATGGTTTTGCTCAATCAATCAATCCATCCATCCATCCATCCATCCATCTTTCAACCACATATCCTGGTCAGGGTTGTCAGGAGCTGAACTCACACGGCAAAGACACAATACATGGATGAGATATCAACCCATCTCAGTCATACATCCACCATGTTAACCAGATCACCAGCATGCTTCTATCTTTTCTTTGAGTCAACCACGTATAGCTCCAGTCTTTATTCTGGGCAATCACTTTTTGCTTATTTATGTATTGTGGTTCTGGAAGGAATTCTTAAGTATGCAGTAGGGGTAGAGAGAAATCTGGAACGACATCAGAATGACAGCAAATATTTACATTTCACAGGCCCCGTTGAGAGCTGGGACACCAGCAGGAAAAACGAACCGTGAGCAAGGTAGGTTGTACTTTGTGCCCACGCACAGGAAGATGCCTCCCTTGCCTGAGTTTACACCCTGACCCACTTCAAGGGAAAACCTGCAGAGGGCGCAGCTCTTAAGGATATACATAATAAACAGGGTGCAAATCCTTATCGGGCATGCAGGGATTAGGGCGTCTTCACATGCAAATTTAATCACAGGGCAAAGGAGCACCATGAGCCCAGGCATACAGGGCGTCCCTGCAAACCAGGTTAAACCGCCCTCATCTGAAAGAAGCTCATCCACAAACAAGCAGGTATTCAAAATGATGTCTGGCTATCATTACAGGACCTCAAGGATGGATTAACGTCTGAGTACTGGAGCTGCGATTTACAGATTTATTTAAAAAAGTGAGAAAATGACAGCCTGAATGGAGAAGTGAGTTAGAATAAGAAAAAAAAGAATTATTTAAATCAGTTAGCCGAATAATTTCATGATTTTATTTTATGAAAAATTGGGCTTTTTTGGGGAGTACTGTGGCCACTTAAAGAGGTAAGCAGTGGTTAAGGAATGACTTATGCCTATTGAGAAACGACTGCCTCAAGGTGACAGGAAACAGATCCATGGGACGATGTGATTGGTGGACAGGATGGGGCAGGTTTATCCAGGGAGGC
The DNA here is from genome assembly GCA_026781145.1 of Hippopotamyrus pictus. Lineage (NCBI taxonomy): Eukaryota > Metazoa > Chordata > Actinopteri > Osteoglossiformes > Mormyridae > Hippopotamyrus > Hippopotamyrus pictus. The sequence goes on along the minus strand of JAODLC010000036.1, from coordinate 6,558,149 downwards.
AAACTAAATACACAACGTCCTCTCTACCTTAAACAGGCCAATCATAAAGTCACTGAGGTGGGCTATTGCTCTCAGTCTCTCCTTAACATGTGGGGTAAATTTGCATCACAATCTGAATACATTCAGCTGAGTCGAAGGTCCCCCCCCCATCCGTGCTCCACCTGAAAACACCTTCTCAAGCACGTCCCCATGTTCTACAGTCACATTTCACAATCCCAAACAAAGTACTTAGATCGCGACACTCGAACCTGTGACATTACAAGAAAAAAGCAAAACTCATCAACAGAACAGACGACATTAGAGCATCATTTTCCATGGCAACAGCAGGTCAGCTAATTGGCATTCAGCGTCTGTAATTCCTCCTACCCGGCCGGTGTGAGTGGGAATGCTTCCGATAAGCAGCGATAATCAACACTTAGGGAGCTAACAAAGGTGCTCGGGTGCGAAATTTTAAAAAGCAGCGTCCGTGAGCATTCCTCTTCTCACCGCATCCCTGACGGTACGTGACGTACGGAAATACAGCGAGGCCAACAAGGTACGTTAGAAAGGTGGTACGCTTTAATTCCTCATGATTCTCAGATGAACTATAACATTAATTCATAGCATCTACTGTATACCTACTTATCAGTTGCTTCCGCATCAAATGCTATTTAGCTTCTATTATCTGGACAAAAGAAGCCCAGCATTCAAGCAATCCAAATTTTCACACACAAGAAGGACTGGGTAATTCTATTTGTATTATGTGACAAATTGCTCATCCCAAAATGCTCACAATATAACCTCAATGAGGTCAAACTTGTTTACATACTTTAAACAAACAAAAACAAAACTACCTGCTTAAATGATAATGTTTAAACAAAAGCATGTTAAAACTTTAATGCTAAAACTGCAAAATATGAGTGAAGCAAGAGGCATATTATAAATGTGCATTTACTATCCCTATACGTATGTATATAAAACATATATTTTATGTGTATAAATATCATATCCAGACCCTTTTGCCCTTCCAGATACAGAATTCCATTTCATTTATTTTGCAGACACAAAGCAACATGCATTGAGCCAGAGCAATCAGGTATGAGGGCCTCAAAGGTCAACAGTAAAATCACTCTCTTCACACCACTGGATTTGAACTTATGACCTTCGGAGCAGAAGCACCGCAGCCTAACCCTCTGAGCCACACACCACCCCCACGTATTTCACACATGTATCTGTGTACTGCATTATTGACGATACACTTTTATAAACAGCAAGTACCATTGTTAGCACAGACCATCTCCATGTGATTTTCTAAAACGAACATCCATTAAGGCTTACGACAGTTAAGGTCCGGGTGGATCTTCGCCCTGAGCCTCACTGACTGTAGTCCTGCAGGTCGGTCTCACACCCACCTCTATTTCAAAGCGATCCACTCTCTTGGACGGACTAGCTTCTTAACTGACCTGTACTACCAGCACTGCAGACTTTCCGCGTGGCTTTCTGGCAATTTCCAGCCTTCCAACTCACTTCCCACCCGCCTCTGTGGTCGACTGTGTCACCTGGCAAATGACTCACTAATTAGAATTTCTTAACACTTTGTTTCTTTAAAGAGGCTTTTAGTTTTTCTTTTTTTTAGCAGGCTACTGCTCACCCTTTTCAATATGAAACATACTGTATAAATGTGGATGACTTTGGGCCTTGAGCAGAGCGATGACAGCAGCAAAGCATCATTTCTGACTCACCGCGCCTAACGAATTTCCCACCAGCTCCGACTGCCTCGGTCCATTTCTGAGGTGTCACTGAATGAACAACAGCCGTTCCCGGGTCTTCTGGCAATCCGACCCGGCTGGACCTTCTCCAGGAAAGCTGATTAGAGGCTCTAACATGGGCTTGTTTGACGTTAATTGGATGGGAGCAACAACGGCGTGGCTTTCCAGACCCCCCACCCCCCCAGTCAGCGGGAGAGCAGAGAGCCAGTGCCCTGAGTTCCCAGGCTGGCCCTGGTGTATCGGAGCGGAGAAGTCACATGGAAATGAGCTCTGTTCTGGGAAACCGGAACCACCACACTGGGAAAGGTTACGATCCACCCACCAAGCCCTGGGTAAGCTCTTTGACTGAGGGTTACCCCAAAGGTTCAAGCACTAACGTAGGCAGTAGTGGGACCTTGACAGTACAAAAACGGCCTGTGAAAATGACAGTTCCATAATAACAACTCAGCCAGACCGAAGCAATGACTAATATTTTTGAGGGATATTTTTACGGTCTACTCTTTTGGCATACTGCCATTTTTTTCTTTTTTTGTAATTTGGAGAAAAACTATGGCCACAGTTACAGCAACACCTGGAATCTGAACACAGAACCTTCTAGATTCCATACCTGGGTCTAGTTATACTGGAGTGATTTATGTTTATCATCTCAGTCAAGAGTCCAACAGCTAGACCCCCCAGCAGGAGGTGGAGCGCCACCTATACATAGAGTCCACATCCTGCACTATGACGCTACCTCTGACTCCGTCACACTCCACGCAGAGTCTGCATCCGGGCCTCCTTACAATCTCCTGCCGTGTGCCGGATCTTACAGCTTAGACGCTGGGGTTCTCCGCGGAAGAGTAACAGTTTGTGACGAACGTTACGTAGAACATATGCAGCGTGAGCTGGCAGGGGGTTATATAAATGCTTAAATAATTCATCAAGCCTCTTCAAGTGAGTGAAATACCAACCACAGGGACCAGAGAAAGTTCTTCTCCAAAAAGTATGCATATTTTCCCTATTCAGCATATAACACATGCTGTTAAATCTCTTTAATGATATTTTTGGCTTCTCTCACGCCATTTTCATCTCTGTCTGAGAACGTAAGCAGCCAGAAAGCTTCACATGAACATTTGAGAGCCTTGGCACTATTACCGGTTCTTACGCACGCTTACCCTGCTGAATGTTTAGGTGATTCCTTGACAGAGTTGGGTAATTCGAGTCCAGAGAGTAAAAATCCAGACCAGGATTTTGTTTCAACCAACCAGTTGAGTACTCCGTGACTGTGACTCTTTATGCTCAACTGGTTGGTTTGAACAAAATCCTGGTCTGGACTTTTACTCTCTGGACCTGAATCATCCAACTCCTTGACTGGAAGAGCAGAGAAAAGCTCCAGCCAGTGACTTTTGAGACCAAAGGGCAAACGCACCCGTCTTTTAATCAGAATTTGAATGAAGCACTGTGAAAGTATCACATACAGGAGCCTAGTGGCACCAATGATTATCAAGAATATGATCCAATTTCTGTGATAGCTCATCGATTTTGGGATGAGAGAATGGCAGAGTCCATTTCCTGGCACACAAACAAACACATGTTCGATATCGAGCGTTAGGAGTAATTCAGAGTAAATGGTCCACCTGAACAGCATGGGACTACAACGTGGGAGGCAGAAGAAGGAAACCGAAATACAAGAGAATGAAAACCTGCTGGCCAGCGCCAAAACAGCTTAATACCACCCAGAGAATCACATTCGAAATCTGCTGTATGGAACCCAGGAGTCCAGACACTGAAATCTGAACTGACAGGTAATCACAGCTGGTTTGGGGATGGTGATATTATTGATGCTGTTGCACCCTAGCACAGAAGCGTGGGCATCAAACCTGACCGCATACCTGAAGGAACAAATTACCGTTTTGTGAGGCCTTGGAAGACAGAAAATGTATTTCAAAGACAATTCCTCGTATCAATACAAATACAACTGTGCTTCAAATGTTGGAACAGCCAAGGCCAATTACACGCCCCGCCTCTCAAAATGAAGAAATAAAAATTTGACTTTGTCTACCTGCAATTCAAGCAGCAGACCAATGTTTTTATTCTGATCCGTGGCATATAAACATTTTTGGCAATAAATGATCTGGGTATTTACACGATGAATGCCTTGTCTTCAAAGGCCAAAGCTGGTAGCCATGGGACTTGAACCTGCCATGCAAAAATGTGCAAGCAACAATCAACCCGATATGCCAAGCCAAGCTTCCACAGTACAAATTCCAAAGAGAGAAGTGGGACTTCCTGTTTACCCACAATGCTCAGCTCCTCACACAGCTGTGCACCATGGTGAAGGCCATGGTCGATATTGTACAACTTCCCCGTAGCTGCCTCCCCTCCCCCGTAGCTCCTTTCATGACTTGCTCGTGCCCCTGGCCTAACCTTTCCCATGCCCCAAGGCTGCAGGTGAGCCCGTATGAAGTGAAAGTGTAAGAGGCTTTCATTAGAGAGAGAAGGCTCCCCATGCCGAACACCCACACGCACCCCCAGGGCATGTCTCTCCATTCCGAGGCGGCCAGAGCTGCTCAGGAGCTCCTCACGATGAGCAAACACAGGCTCCTCCAAGAGCCTTCCATGTTGACTTACGATGGAGAGTCGATATTAAAAACCCGTCTGTGTGCACAGCGTTAACAAGCATTAAACAAGCATTGTTATCATGTGACCGTGCTGGGATGGGATGGATGGATGGATGGATGAGTGGATATTATAGATAGAATGAGGGTGCACATCCAGGGAGCGTCCTCCCTGTGCCCCAAGCAGCATGGGATATATACAACCCCCCCCCCAGCCACTCATCCCATAACTCTGATCAACACGTGGTTATAAAATGTGATATTAGATTTAAAAAATAATCAAAAGACATAATGTCTACTGAATGATAATTTATTTTGACATAACGGTTTAATCTTCTGTATGAGTATACATGCGAGTCTTGGATATTTAAAGAACATACAGCTCTGGAAAAAATTAAGAGACCACTCTATATATATATTTTTTAAATCTACATTGTAAAACCTCGGTTTTACCCTGGTTCTGCAGGCAGAAGTCTACACTGAGCAGCAGGTTGCTTCCAGGTTCACCAGCCAGGTAAATTGCGGAGGAGACTTGGTAATGGCAGAGATGACTGTTAACTTATCCGACTGTTTCTCACAAATTGAGGGATGACCTCAAGTGACCTTCAAAAGAAATGTGAAATATTAAGGGGCATGAAATGCACTGCTAGGACAGTTCATATCAGGCTCCAAGAAGTAGGACTGAAGTCCCATTAAGCAAGAAAGAAGCCCGTCATTAATGAGAAACAGAGAAGAACCAGGCTACAGTTTGAAATATATATGTAATTCACAGATGCACGTCAATGAATTGAAAAATAAGTTGTGTTTTTTCCAGAGCTGTATATTGAGATGTATGACTTCCAGTGTACCCACACAGACCACACAGACCTTCAAAGCAAACGCATTTTGTGTGTACACAGAAAACTGACCATCCAACAGAGCACCAGACACGAATCTCATGAATCTACAATGGTCTTATAAATGCTTTGGTGTTTGTATGTTTGTAAATAGTCATTATACAAAAAATGCATATTGTAATTTTTGCATTACAAGTATGGTACAATTATCTTGAGAACTGGGTACTGGAGTATTGTATTAGTACAAAAATCCATTCCCGCAGTACAATAACCATACAATACATACTGATTACATGAGCCCAGTAGGGGGCGTGATGCAGTCACTCAGCATTGAGAGCCATGGCTGAACATCAAAGGTAGGTCTGAAGCGTGATCTTTGTACCTTCCCTGTCATCCATCGCCTCTAAGCGCTTATCCATTACAGTGTTATTGTGAGCCTGGAGTCTATCCCAGGAAACACCGCACAAGGCAGGGGACACCCTGGATGGGATGCCCGTCCATCACAGGGCACAAGGCAGGGGACACCCTAGACGGGATGCCAGTCCATCACAGGGGACACCTTGGACGGGATGCCAGTCCATAACAGGGCATAAGACAGGGGACACCCTGGACGGGATGCCAGTCCATCATAGGGCACAAGGCAGGGGACACCCTGGACAGGATGCCAGTCCATCACCGGGCACAAGGCAGTGGACACCCTGAACAGGATGCCAGTCCATTATAGGGCACAAGGCAGGGGACACCCTGGACGGGATGCCAGTCCATCACAGGGCATAAGACAGGGGACACCCTAGACAGGATGCCCATCCATTACAGGGCACACGCGCTCACATGGCGAAGGCAATTAAGAGATGCGAAGACTCTTCACAAACAGTCGGTGTTGGGATTCAAACCCATGACTCTAGAACATAAGGTGACAGCACGACTGGCTGAGCCATCACACCACCCACACCTTCCATTCAGGGAGGGGCTGGGCTCAAGTACTCCGTGGGGGTGCAGAATACAGCACGCCACCCCTTTGCATTGGCCCCGAGGAGCCCCGTGCTGCTCGCTGGGGGACGGAGGCCTTGATGGTCAGCATGAGAAAAGCCCCATCGCCCATAGGCAGTGGGGCGTGAGGCGGCCCGGTGTCCAGCTCGCATGTCCTGTGGTGTGCTCCTCAGCCCACACAAGGTCACCACCCCATCTCTAACGCTCTGCTCCGGTCCCATATCAGCCTCCCCGGCACAGCGAATGTCAGAAAGCCCCGGCATCCCAAATCGATGCATTTCCCTCGCAAAACATACATCATTAGATGACACGTCTCAGTCTGTTAATCTGCCCCGGCTTGTGGCGGATTATTACATGTCGAGCGGAATAAACAATTCGAACATAAAACCATTGACAAAAATGAATTTAAAAGCCATTTTTTTCCAGTAGAGTCGACTTTCTGAAAAATGCTATGATACTCAGATAAATAATGGCCAAGTGTGTGATTGTGGTTTACAAACCTATTATTTCAACAGCTAGCTGGCATATTCAGACGATTAACGGCCCAACTGCTGCAATCTTTGAATGTCTTCCAGTTTTATTCAGGTACATCTTTACTATCCATGGCTCAAAACGGCATCCGATGTACAGACTGTCCCCAGCTCATGACCTATGTGGCATATGATGACTTTCAAAAAATACACTAGTGACCAAAATTATGGAAATACTTCCAGTCGCAGAACTTTATTCCAGTTACTCCAGTTGCTTATTTAATCATCCCTTGTATCGTCCAAACATTCTTTGATTCTTTATAAACACTACCGGCAGTATTTGTGTAGTAATTTTTAAAGCGTGATGTCAAAAATGCTAGGTCTTTCCACAATTTTGACCAATGTCAGAATGTAGTCCGGCAGCCACCTAGGGTGAACTGCACACCATACGATACTTGTTACAGGAAAGTGGAAACATGACAATCCCAGTCTCGCACACATCCCTCAGTCTCATTCTCTTACCGAAAATAGTGTGATTATCCTATTCCGAGATGCGTCCATGACCTGTCTGTCTGAACGGAACCCAGTTGCTGACAGGTATTGAAAGATAAACTCCAAACCACGTCTGTTCGCATTAAAATGAAGAAGTACAACTGATCGCGAGAGACACATTTCACACTGGAGGCCCTGGCAAAGACGAGCCTATTCGACGAGCGGGAGCGGAGTTCAAGTCCAATTATGCAAATCAGACTCTTTATTTAACGCCTCGCTTAAAAGCGCAGGCCGCTCAAAAACTGTGATAGCGTTATTGAAACATCTGATGGGGAACTTAACAGCAGATTCCACAGGGCAGATAAAAATAAAAATGCTTTTCAGTTCAGCCTTTAATTATATTAATGCACTTCAAAGTAAAAATAGTGAGAATTAAACACTGCATATGACCGCTGGTGCATCCAGGATCTGTCATACATGTCTGTTTGTAGACATTATGTGTTTCCTCACTACCTCAGAAGCAGAGAAGCCTTTTTCTCAAGTTGGTGATACTTAGGCTGCATGAAGCCACTCTTCGTTCAGCGACTGCCTGTTAGTGATCATTTGCAAACAAAATAATTTTCAGACCAATATGTGCAGTTATGACTACATTTCGTAGGTCTGATAATGACACAAGCCTGGGTGAGTACAAGTAATTTATTTTTTCTGTTATAACAATGTAGTTGGCATGGTGACCTCACACCTTCAGCGTTTGGGGTTCGATTCACGCCCGCTGATCTGTACGCGTAGAGTCTGTATGCTCTTTGGACACTGCAGTTTTCTCCTGTGGTCCAAAAGCATGCACTCAGGTGAACTGGTGACTCTAGATTGCCTCTGTGTGTAAGTTCATGACCTGCGGTGGACTGGCATCCCATCCAGGATGTCCCCTACCTTGAGTCCTCTGCTCCTTGGACAGGCTCCAGGCTGACAGTGACCCTGTACTGGATAAGCGGTTATGGCAGATGAATAAATAAAAAGACGGATGTTCCATGAATATATCAAGAAGGCTACGGCTTCTTCGCCCTGCACTGAATCTCATGACCAAGCATTAGAGGACATCAGACTGTAGATGACGTTAGGATGGAACAGGCCTGACTCGCTGACCATTAATTATCTGCATTAGCAGTGCCCTGTGGCCTGTCTCTGAACACCACGCTGCACTTTAGAGTCACACTCTGCTGTGTGATTTTGCTCATCCATCCATCTGTAGCTTTCCGGGCTGTTAAACATTCCTAAGTAAGAACGTCCTCTCAAGGGGAACTTCCACCTTCGCCAGTGCTAACGGAGAAGCTGCCGCACACTTCCAGTGGGTCGAAAACTCCATCCAGCTTCCTGGGGTCCTGTGCAGTCCGTCTCAGGGAACTCTCTGTCTCTCTCTCTCTCTCTCTCTCTCACACACACACACAGGCCTGAACTCATATATTTGTGGGGACCATGCATTCATCAAACTGAATTTCCCCATGTCAAAGTAACGTCAAAATAACTGGTTTTTATCACATTTGGTCCCCACAATGTAATGTATATCTGACCCACATGTAGCATGTGATTTGAGCTTTTGTGACCATTTTCGACATTTAAAAAATTGCATTTTCTTTTCCTATAAATGTGGTAACAGTGGCAATGACTAGCAGAAAATTATATACAAAAGACCACATACTGATTGGCATTTTTTTCCTCTATTGTTCGTGACAATCGTCAAATGATAGGTGACATCAGAGTTTCTATTCACGGGTGACAGCGCGTCATCATTATGACACCACTATGTCAGTCAAATCAGTCAAGTCAGATTTTGTGCATCTGGGAACATTGTGGAATGCAAATCATCGGCTGTTGCTGATTGGGCAGCTCTCAGACTCTTTGTCAGGATAGGTCAGTTTCTTGATTGCAGGGGGGTGGGGGGTCAAACAAGGTATCATGGCTCATCGCTGATGGTCAAGTCTGTGATCCTTTGAGATACCCTTCCAGCACCCTCGAACCTCCAGGTCTAAGCAACAGAGCGTGAGAACTGATCACCTATAATTTGGGTAGACACACTGAGCACAGATAGGCAGATTCCGACTTTACTGAAAAACAGGTGCGACGGCGAATAACCATATCCGTCAAGCCGTGGTGCCGTTTGTCCCGGCGTGCTAAATAAAGAGCCAAACTCTAGATTTCCTGGACCCCATCCAGAAGTGTGAGCATTTGGTCTGGTCCCAAGCAGCCTGAGTGATCGCATTGCATGACTCCTCTTTTTTAACGTGTGAAATCAGCCTGGCTATAATTAAAAAGTGCTGCCAGGATGCTAAAGAGCCCAGGGCGAAACCATGGTTAGCGAGGAGTTTCAATCAAACGCACCGAAACTGCCAGCGTGAAACCATTTCCCCATCACGGCTACAAAGTGCCGTGGAATGAATTAAGCCCTTAGACAAACCCTTGGGTGCAGATTTTATAAAGTACAGACTTTGAAAATATACAAGGATGTGTTTACATGCGCTTCTTTCTGTTAGACAAGTGCAGCTATTTAGTAATTCAAAACACAGTCAAAGATGAATGTCGTGTTTCAATGAAGACATTTTCAGCTTAGAGTCTTGGAGATGCTAGATCACGCGTGATGTAAGAGAATACATGCCCTTCACTCTTAATGTGTCAGGAAAGTTTCACATTGAAAGCAGTTGTTTTCCCCATTGCTCCTGGACATCTCATTTTCAGCGCTGACGTTAGTGCGACTCTCACAGAGACAAGAAACTCGCAGGTTAGGGTCCAGGTGTGGAGCTTATTTCCAAAAGCCAAATCATTCCCCAAATTCAGGGTCGAAAGCTAAGCATAGTCAGATCAGGTGAGGAAAGCAGAGGGGTCAATTCAAAGCTGAGATCAGGAGGACCAGAGAGGAATGCTCTAACTGCAATCCAAGAATGAGAGGTGAGACATGGCACTGAAGCTTGTATCCGGAGGGTTTAAATAACTGCAGATACAGTAAAGGCTCTTGTCTCTGCCATTCAAGCAAACAGCACAATTCTAAAATATAAGTTTAAATGTTAAAAATTCATAATGAAAAGTAATAACACTATTCCATTAAAAATAAACAACAAAAACTAACAAAAAATAATGAAACATAAACAAGAAAAGCATTGTTGAATAATAATAAAAAACTTGCATGGACTTAATATAATAGTACAATGATGATCAATCTGTGCTCACAATCTGTGCTGCTAATGTTTAACTATTTGGAAAATTTTATCTATCCGGCAGAGCCTAGATCTTGACATTGCTGGATACCAGAACTTTCATTGAAATTTGGTACAGGTGCATCCAATCAGGGATCAAATGGTGCGTTACCATTCAGGCGAGCATGACCACTGTCAATTCGGTACAGGAGGATCTGTGGTCTGAGAGGGTGTGACAGTGACATAACAACTAAACGGGACTTTATCATTCCAAAGCTTTACGGTTGTCTAATATAAAGAAGTCCTGAGAAGGTGATTTATGGATAAATGGAGGTGATGTGAAACTTCTCCAAGAACCTATTTTTGAGATTCATTTCTGTATGACATCTATTATTAGTTTGCTATTATTATTATTATTATTATTATTATTATTATTAGATTCAGGTAAGGTTCCTAGTAGGTTCTCAAAGTTCTTAAAGTGTGTATATTGTGTGGTAACAGGCAGCGATGGACTCCACAGATCGAAGGGGATCCCCACCCCCCCCCCACCCCCACCGACCCTCGTAGGCTGAACCAGATGCTCTCACCTTCTCCTAATATAAAAGATTCTGGTCTGAAGGCTAAAGCCATATCCATGCTACTACAGAAATGTACCTAATGAAAAGTTAATCTCAAATGGTAAGTTTTCCAGCTTCTTTCCATAGAATGTTAATGACTGTCTCCTTCCTGTGTTTGTCACGACGACCGTGGATTTCAGGTCACCTTGAAACACTGTCATCCCACGTCTAGGATCCTACTGTGTTATATAAACTCATAGGACATTTGAGTCAGCAGTACCGACAAACAGAGACAGTAATACACACACACACACACACACACACACACACAGGTCTATAATGATATCTTTGTGGGGACTCTCCATTCATTTCTATGGGGAAAACTCTTATCCCAACATGATGACCTTAACCCCAACCCAGCCCTAACCTTAACCTAACCTAGCCAAACAAAATATGTCATTTTTAGTTTTTTGATTGCATTTGCAGATCTTTGTGTTTGGGAACATTTGGTCCCCACTATATAATATACTAGTAAACCTAATCCACACACACGCACACACACACACACACACACACACACACACACACACGCACACACACACACACGCACACACACACAC